>CM070838.1:27620278-28130278 GCA_036326025.1 Chrosomus eos
TGTTGAGACAATCATAACCTTCAAGAAACAGCCGAAGACACACCTCGTCCATTAGAACTTAAGACACCATATTAAATGTGGCCAATACTGTGACTTGCACTGCAGCCCAAAGTGGGTTATAAAGAATTATCCAACATCTCTTACATGTTCACAGTCCACTGCGCCACCGTTCTGACAAGTGGAATCTATTTGAAAGTAATACTGCAAATTGTTCAAATGAGATGAGATGCCTTTAAAGGGTAAGGGTATGATTGGAACTTTGGCACCATTGACTTCCATAGTATTTTTTTTTCTACTATGGAAGTCAATGGTGCCAGACAACTGTTTGGTTCCAATCGTTCTTCAAAATATCTTGCTTTGTGTTCAGCAGAAGAAAGAAACTCATACAGGTTTGCAACAACTTGAGGGTGAGTAAATGATGACAGAATATTCATTTTGGGTGGAGTATCCCTTTAAGTGTTTTACTGTGAACCATTGCTGTCCTCTGGTGGTGAACAACAGTAACAAACAACAGTAACAATACTTGGTGGGAGGGAAAGAAGAATATTTGAGATTCTAAAAACTTAAAGGGGAACTATGCAGTTTTTTTTAGCTTAACTGAACAGCTTCTGAGTTATTGGAATGGTTATATGACTTTTTGTGGGGTCGTCTCGGTTCTGCTTCGTCTCGTAAGAGACCTCATTCAGGCACACAAGGTGCTGGAGCAATGCAATGAACCACAAAATGTTCCCTTTGCACAGAGGTTGGCCCTTGGGTGGATGATACAGTAGTTAGAGATGTATGCCTTAAAGGGATACTCCACTGGTTTTTCATATTAAACTATGTTATTCCCTTAACTAAGACGAGTTGATACATACCTCTCTCGTCTCAGTGCGTGCACTATATCTCTCTGTATTGCCGCAAAACCATGTTAGCACTTAGCTAGCACAGTGCATTAAATATGGGCCAAAAAGAGAAGTGACCAAACACTTCCTCGTTTTCCCTATTTAAACACAGTTACTCGAGTAGTGTAACTCGACCTAGGCTGGTGACACAAAATAAAACGTTGTGATTTTATAAGCGTTTAAAATTGATGACTATATTGCCCCCTGTTATTTACATCAATTTTAAACGCTTAGAAAATCACAACGTTTTATTTTGCGTCACCAGCCTAGGTCGAGTTACACTACTCGAGTAACTGTGTTTAAATAGGGAAAACGAGGAAGTGTTTGGTCACTTCTCTTTTTGGCCCATATTTAATGCACTGTGCTAGCTAAGTGCTAACATGGTTTTGCGGCAATACAGAGAGATATAGTGCACGCACTGAGACGAGAGGTATGTATCAACTTGTCTTGGTTAAGGGAATAACATAGTTTAATATAAAAAACCTGTGGAGTATCCCTTTAACTGAGCTCAAAATCCTTCATCAGATTATGAAAAGGAGCGGGGCTACACAAGTTTGCCTCTTATGAACAGTGATTTTACTGATAATAAACCTATACATAAAAGACATTTACAACACGGTAAAATAAATGATGAACACATGATAATGCTCTGTAAATAAGTTTTAATATGACCTAAATTTAGAAAATGGACAAAATCCACATCCTTAGATTTAGTCCTTGCATAGTATTTAACTTGTGTTTTTAAAGCACAGTGAACAAACAAGGTTCACAACACAACGGAAATGCAACTTGGCTTATTTTGTACATTTATGGCCAATGTAGTCAATGTTTTTGATTTATTGTCAGTCAAAGTTTTTTTAAATCCTGGTTTTCTTGCTCAGCACTGCTCTCTTGTGGTCAGGAGGCATTTCTTTTGTATGGATTCATTTTTTTGTTTCAACAGAAATAAACAAATCACAAAAGCATAGAACAAAGCCAGCAGGAAACATAAAAAACATTATTTCTGGTTACATATTTCTGATTCTATGACATATTATGAAAATGAAAAACTCACATGCATAATTGGGTTTTATGTTTTTTATATTTACCCTAAACAGCACATAGCCTACATTGATATCAACCGTAGCCTATTTATAAGCTTTATACTTTAACAGAGAGAAAGACATGTTGTTTTACTTTATATTTTCATGTAACATATCAGTGTTTATGTTGAGTCTTGAGGTTTTTCGAAATCCATATCTTGAAGATTTTGTAAATCTGTATGTTGAAATAGTTTCAAGTCATCTCTGTTTCTTGCATGAACAAACACCTTTAATAATCCTTAAAAGTGACAAAGGGAATTCAGATTTAACATTAAATTAGTAGTTCAGCCAAAAATATTATTTATTCACCCACATTTCATGGTTTTGTTCTTTCTGTAACATACAATGTAACATTGTAGTCACTTTAAAGAGCTGTAACTGCAAGAGCTGTTTAAAATATTCTTTAAAAAATGTAAAATAGCATACTGATATTATAGTGAGAATTCAAGAGCACAATGTCCACGTTTGTAGAAATACATGTATAATTTCACAGCTCACCTATCGTGATGATGATCAGAACAGCGTTCAACAGAGCAGATATGAAGATAATAATCTGCCAATGTGTGTCATTCTTCTCAATGATCTTCACCGCTGTATGACTCTGGATATATAATATATTCAGGACTGTGCATCCATTAAAATATTTTGTTACTTTACTTAACGTTCTTAAAAGGATGCATTGAATAATAATTTGTTGTATGACAGTATAATCACTGAATGTTCACTCACCAATGATGTGTAGTCTGGTGCCGTCGCTGTATTTTGGAGGAGTGTCTTTGGTCACACAGTAATAATCTCCTTAATCATCAACAGTGACATTATTTATGAATAGATGAGGTTTTCTTTGCACTGAATATTTCTGTTTAAATCTATTATTGTAGTAATGAGGAGTTGTAGATGAGAAAGTGCGTAATATCAGAACCGGAGAATCTGGAAGTTTCAGTAAAAACCAGTTAACCTCCTTTACATCAAAATCACAGTTTATAGTCACATTTTGACCCAAATCTGTTAGTTGATCTGTTAAAGTCTCCGCAGCTTCACACCATATGAGCAGATCTGTGAAATAAACACCACACACACACACACACACACACACACACACACACACACACACACACACACACACACACACACAACACACACACACACACACACACACACACCACACACACACACACACACACACACAATATGGATTATTATTATGTCATTAAACATTATAAATTATCTTACAAAGAGCAATAAAATGTTCATAAAGTACAATTAACTCACAGAGGTAAAGCTGCACGATCTTCATGATGTTAAAACACGTGTTTCTTTCACACGACTGTAGAGATGTAACTTTACCTCAGATCTCTCAGAAGAATAGTGTGATTTAACCACAGTCAAGAGGAAGTTAAAGCAGGTTTGCTCTGACCACACGTTTGGTTTTGTGTCTATTTGTTCAAAATTCAACCATTGACCTATACATCATGTCTTGTCTTTAAAACAAAATATTTATCTCTAATTCACTGCAGCAAAAGGACCCAAGACACAGATAACAGCCCAGTTTTCTTTTTCTTCAGTGTCACACAAATATGATGTTTTCTTCAACTGTATTCTCGTTCTAACTCATGATTATTAACTAATACGTTTAGATGAGGTTTTTAGTTTCTGTCTCTTGACAGGGTTATCCACTAATTCACCAGCATTAACAATATTTACCTTTCGAGACAAGTGAGTACTCTATATATTTTAATTAATCTGGATTGAATTTCTTTTCTTAATACTTAATAGTACTTCTATAGAAAATAGTAGGAAGTGTGAAACTTATTTCTAACATTTTTTTATACAATTTATTAATCTTTGTTAATGTTGGTTAATACAAATTCAGCTGTTCATTGTTAGTTCATGTTACCTCAGGTTCATTAAATAATATTAACAGATACAGCTTGTGTTTTTAATAATGTACTTCAATAAATTTCAATAACAATTAAATTGGCCTGAACTAAAATTAATAACTGCTGGTCTTACCAGAAACAGTGTTGCGGCTTGATGAAAAACTAAGAGAGAGAAGGGCTGGTGTGAATGCGATTTATAATCTGAGAAAAGTGTCCCACCTCTCATTAGCTTGACCAATAAGAAGGGTGGAAGTTCCAGGCGGGAATTTGGTTTATTGCTCTTTGATCTCATTGCATGTTCACGCTGGAGGGGTGGTAGCCGATGAAGAAACTAGGAAATATTCTTGTAATACTAAAATGTTGTTGTTATCGGAATATCATGTACACAGTCATTTCGATCTTCAAAATACCAAGTTATAGAGACCAAATATGCCACACATATGATTTCGGTTAACCATAGTATGCAAAGTCTGAAACATTAACCCATTAGAGTTTGCAAGAAAACATAGACCAACAACATAAAGGAAAATCTGATGCTAGGGGCTGCAGTCTTTAGCCTCCTTGTTAGAGCGCCTGACTCTCATGCCGGAGACCCGGGTTCGAGGCCCGCTCGGAGCGGGTCAAGTGGGACCCGGGGAGGGGTAACATTGGTGCCGAGACCCGGATGGGAGTGAGGTTTAGGGGGGTGACTGTAACAGAGGCCAGCTAGTAGTTGCTGTGCGAGTAAACCTCACTCCTCTGATCTCAATACGCGCTCTAGCGACAGATGCTAGAGGCTGCAGTCTTTAGCCTACTTGTTAGAGTGCCTGACTCTCACGCCGGAGACCCGGGTTCGAGGCCCGCTCGGAGCGGAAACGCGACTGGCCCTGGCACGCACTAGCACGGCTCGGCCCTGGCCCGGCAGTGGAAACGCAGCTAATGTGCATGTCTGACTGGCTGTGTGTTCAGATATTTAGTGGAAAAACAAACACACGTGTGGAGTTTCCACATTTTCATAACGAAAAAATTGTCTCAGAATTTAGTTCACTACGTCACGGGTGTTCAGCAGCAGTAATTGAATGAATGATTGATTTACTTCCCTGATTGAAGGACGGGCCAGTCAAGAGTTGAAATGTGGACCAGTAAAATCCCAAAACGGTGTGTTAGAATCCAGTAATGAATGAGTACGGGCTATAAGCAGGAGCGAGTACTAGTTTTGGCATGTTGTCTTGTCAGGAGAGATGCGCCCCGGTAAGCTGCTGTTTCTATCCAACACAGTCTCACTCCCTACTCGTCAAATGTCTGACGCATGGACAAGGACCCCTGCCGTCAATTTTCAACGAAAGAGGTGTACTCTTGACATAGTTTTTTGACGCGGGGGTCCATCAAATAGACATTCATGTTAATCCCTCATCGCCGGATATAGACGAAAGGAAATCAACTGTCCATCAACGCTGATGCCGTCACTTTATGCGACTGTTGGTCTCGCGGCAATTCGTGATCACGTAATTTAATCTATTGATTCCTGACACGTATTTATTAATTAATTTTGTTATTTTGTGATATCAGCACTTTTTTTTAAACTAATGTAATGGGAAACATCTTTCGTGATCACAGCACGATTCTTTCTGCCTGTCAGGCTGCAGCAGAGAAGCTGTTTAATCAACATTTATTCAAGAGGTCAATTATCATGGTTTATGTATTTCTTTTAATGTTATTATTTCAGTCTTATTGCCAGGGAAGCTGGATTACTTTGCTTTTTATTTATATATTATCAGTAGGAAATCGCACTGAAGAAGTCTCATTCCGGACACATCACGATATTTGGCATTAGTTCACGTGCCAGATGTTGGTAAGTAGTCGTAAATGCTAATAATGTTTGATATAGGTTAATGTATTTTCTGTTTGTCGATATTAATCAGATTAGCTCACGTTCAGTCACTGCATTATATCTGTCATCTCTACAGAGGCTTTGTGTTTCATTGCTTTCTATTTCAAAACAGGGTGATTTTCAGTTAAGGCCCTTGCACACTGAGTCCGATTTTTTCGTATGCGTTTTTTCGTGTTCATCAGCCTAAAAATTCGTCACGCACAGAAACCTTGCACACTGAGTCCGATGCATATTTATTAAACCTTTGCGGAAAAAAACGCAAAAAATAAAAATGGATTCGTCAAGCAGTGAGGATGATTTTGTTGCCCTCTCTCTTCTTTAAAAGAGAAAAAGAGGGTCCATCCAATCTTGTGCCGAGAGGAAGGAGAGATTCAACTCATCAAGGAGTTGCGCAATTATCCCGAGCGGTTCAAAATTTACCTCAGAATGTCAAGGAACAGTTTGATGCTTTGCTTGCGATACTGGAGCCACATATTAAAAAGAAAACCACCAAAAAAGACACACACACACACACACACACACACAAACACACACACACACGCACACACACACACGGCCGGCAGAAACGCTGGGCATACAGAACAGCTGTATGGTTTGTTTATCATACAGTACTTTGTGATGCGAGACGAAGTATCAGATGCCATTCTGGATTGTGTCGTTCGCTTGTACGGTGGGTCTGAATAGTCAAAAAACCTCTCAAAATGCTGGCTGTTGATGCGAAAAACGCAGAAAATCGAACCTGATCCGAATTTTTTTTTTGACGGACGAAAGTTTCGGAGGCAGTGTGCAAGCGTGATTGACATAACGTAAGGTCGATTTTTTTTTTTTACGTGCGAAAATTTCGGATGCGAATTTCGGACTCAGTGTGCAATGGCCTTTAGTGTAAATAGCATCTACTGCTAAGAAAATGCAGCATTGTTTTTACAAGTTTGCCTGAAATGTTATGGCATTTTTCCATTGCATGGTACGGCTCGGTACGGGTCAGTACGTTTCGGCTCAGTGCGTTTCGGCTCGGCGCGGCATGGTTCGGCTCGCTTCACTTTTCCACTGCATGGTACGACTCGGCTCGCTTTATCTTGGTTTGCTTTTCCACTGCAGAGTACCGCTTCAAAGCAGGTGGGATTATAGACTGATCGTTATAGTTTATCCGCTCCTCGGCAACCAACGAGAGGAACGTCTGCATTTCGTCCACTGAACACGATTCAGCCATTTCTTTTTTGGACGTTTTCTTTTTTTCTTTTTTCTTCAAGCAAGTAGTTTTAAAACAGGTGCTACAGCGGTGACTGTTACTGGCTATTTAAATCTAGCGGGTTTGATGTCTCACACGCAAATACAATGACGCTGGTAGTGACGATTTTGTCTGACCAATCAGTGATCTGCAGTGTTTTCACGTCACATTTTAGTACCGGTACGGTACGCTTGGAACCTCAACAGAGATGGTACCATTTAAAGCAAGCCGTACCGTGCCATACAATGCAGTGGAAAAGCGCCAAAGCGCGCCGTACCGAACCGAACCGTGCCATACCATTCAGTGGAAAAGCGCCATTATGTTTTGTCTGAAGTTCCTTGATTTCACCACTAGATGGCGTTTCTTCTGATTATTTCTGATTATTTCTCCTTGGTTAAATGGTTGTCATACTCTCACCTGTGTTGAATCACTCCTAATGATAAACCCTATTTAAGGCCTCACTGCCTTTTTATTCTTGTTCAGTCATGATATTAGCCAAAGCATTGTCATTCCTAATAATTTTTGTATTTGAGATTTTTTCCCTGCCTTCTGTTTTGTTCTTGGACAGTATGTTTTTGTTACCTTTTTGTCTGTTCCTGGTTTTATTTCTCTGGACTGATGTTTAAGAAGATCTCTTATGTCTGGATTACCTTTTTTGTATTGCTAAAGGAGAGTTGTTTGAGTTTCCCTGTAACACACTCAGCTAAAGTGCTAGTCTGACTGAGGACAAATGATCAAGTCTTGTTTGCTACACTGACGGTTTCATTCATCTCAGATAATCTGAAGAGCTCATGAATGAACTGAACATGTCTGGAGGATAAAGATAATGAACTCTGAAAAGATCTGTGATTCATCATCCTGTCACTGTATATAGAGATGTTTACAAACTCTAAACTAACATAATCTGACTGAGTGTGAGACAAACTAAACTACATTTACCTGGTTTTCAACTCAATGTCTTCAGGTTAAAGTGAATTGATGAAATGATGAACACACTCATCTGATACTGTCAGTGTAACTCTATCACTGATCTCTGAGTTCTGTGGGGTTTCAGTCTGAGTTCCTCTATATCGGTACAGACCAGCATGAGATGGATCCACAGATGTGATTATATAGATCTGGTATTGTCCTGCGCTGTCATAGATCTGGTCTGTTCTTCTGTTAACTTAATCTTTATACCAGCTGTACCTCCAGACTCCTGTCTCCTGTATGTCACATGTGAGAGTGACTCTCTCTCCTCTGAACACACAAACATCAGGCTTCACCTTCACTACAGGTTTGGGTCTTTCTGTGAAAATGAGCAAACACACACTTCGTTTCTTTCACAAATATTATTTCACAAATATAATATTTCAAAACTAAGTATTCAGTGGCTGTTCAATTTCAAATAGTTATGTCTCTTCTTATTTGCTTCCATACTCTAATACTGTCTCTGTGAGGGCGGGGGAGATCACATGGTCAAGGTTTCTGGACACTGATTGGCTCAGGCAAGGTGCTGTGTGTGCGTGCGTGTGCCTTAAAATACGGAGGGAGAAATTTTAGAGAGAGGTTAGTAACTATAGCCTTTTTTACAGGTGGTTAGCATCAAAGACACACACACCGGAAACCAGAGTTCGATCCCCAACTGGATCTATTTCTTTGCATCACAACCCAGAACCCAATATTTTAGCTCAGAAGTTGCTCGAAGAATAATATCATAAATTGGATGTCATTTTCAGCAAAGGTGTCAAGTCTGGTCTTCCTGATTCTAAAACAAAAGGGTTTGATGGTTTTGCTGAGCGTTTCGAAATAGTCACAGGAAACTAATTAAAGCGGTTCAAGTGAAATCTGTTTATAGTGTTTTGTTTCAGACAGGAAGTACTACACACGTCTTAATTTGATAAATGTTTAAACTACCTGTCTATATTTATGCAACGTTTTATGTTTGTTTTGTTTATCAACTGACCAAACTAGTGGAACACTTCATTTGCACGAAACCACACTGTATGTTAACCACAGAAACAGAGCAGAAGTCACCAGTTTTAATATGTAATAACCAAATTATTTAAAACAATATGCAAGCAAAAAATATAAGATAAAAATGTATATTTATTAAGCGTTGTTCAAGTGATTTCCACTCAAGCTCTATATGCCAAATTTCTTTAACATACAAATATACATAAATATACATACATATTCAAAAATTTTGAAAAAGTTGCTCTAACGCATAGAAACCACATTGCTCTCTGGTTTACTGCAAGCATGAACATCTCAGAGCACTGGCAAGAAAACACTGTATTAATATATATTTACATTAAACAAAAACAGTAATTTTGTTCATCAATGGGATCTTGCTTTTCATTGACATTGATTTGAGAAGCATTAAAAGCATAACAAAAATAATATATTTTAGTTTTGTAAAGAAATTCATATGCAATTTAGATGTATAATGGATAATACTTCACACAGCTTTTACCGGCTGAAGAAAAGAGGTGATCTGATCCCGGCAAGGCCGGTTTCGTCTCGAGCGTTTGGCGAAATCAATTTTAGCATACTAGAAGAGGAAGATCATACAAATGAAGAGCCATTACTGTGTGTGAGACATAATATACAGTCAGCCGATAGGAAAATAAACCCTAACGAAATGAAGCACAGGGGTCTTGTATCATCCCGAAGGACCAATAGAAACAGATGCAGGATGATGTGAGAGACATACACTAGCACAATGATCAAATAAAAGGTTTAGCAATAATTATAAGAAAAATATTTGACCAGAATCCTGGAACTAAACAAACAGAATTGAGTTTCCCAGACAGCATTTGTAATTTAAAAAAACAAAAACATTTCATATTATTAATTTAATGTAATACTGAAGTTGAAAGGATTTAAATAGATTTGCCACTAATAAAAGATAACTATCATATCACTAAGATAAGAGCATAGTGCAAAAATAATGTGGGCAGGTAAAACTTAAAATAATATATTAAAAATAATGAAGATCATTTATTTAGGATGTATCTTACCTGCGGATCATTTGTGTTTTGAGTTGCAGTACTTTGAGGTTTCTCTGAAGTATTTTTAGATCTTCTAGTTGCATCAATACAGCTCTTCACTAAACCGGAAACAACAGTGAATACCAACATGGTCTTCAGATTTGCTCGTGAGGTTGAGAGTCCGACTCTCAGCTCACATAGACTATTTCTTAAATGTTGGGTTAGCATTCCTTCTCTTTATTCCAGAGCATTTGATGTTTTGTATTGATTATCTTTGAACTGATTATGAAATAGGCATGATACATTTACACCACATAATAAATTGGAAACAGTTGATTTTATTATAACGGACTTTTATAACTTTTATTATGCACAGGCATTATTAGAAAAAAAACCTTTTCATTATATGGAGTCAGATGAAATAACGAGTTAATACATAAGAGAAAATGTATTACATTTAATCGAAAATCCCTTTACCATGTAGTCTGGGTTTCCCCATGCTGCCTTCCCGCAGCGCGATTTTATTCACGCTGAAAGGCAGTATGGATACCATGGTCCAGATTTTCGCCTCATTTAGGGAACCAATCACAGAATGGTGAGGGAGCAGCAAGACGATGACGACATCTATGTTGGCAATGAGCTACGTACAGGCGCATTTGATAGACATTCTTAGCACCCAATAAACAGCGCCGGGCATTCGTAAACCACGCCTCAAATACGAGAAAATGTACATGTGGTTCCCAGACCCAAGTCTCAACGAGAATTGGGTCTGGCATTAGCCAGGCTATTTACCATGAGAAAAGACGGAACTTCGTGACATGCGAGACCTTCGCCGCTGATCGAGTGCTGCCATTGGTTCGATTGAGCTGTTACACATTACACATAGATGATGATACCATGAAAAACAGGAAACGGAGGGCTTAATTACACAGAGGATGATTGACTGGAACAGAACAAGGGAAAAAAGGAACACAACAGAACATACATGAACACATGACAGTTACAGGACAGCTTAAAATCTGCTGCTATAGTCAACAAACATAAGTTTTGATGTTATTCATTACATACATAATGTGTTTTTTTAATGCTGTCAATCAATTAAAAAAATAGATTAATAAAAAAATTCTGTGACTAAACGTGATTAATCGCGATTACATTTTTCATATTTCAATAGTCCACATTTTAACAACTATATAACATTGCAACCATATGTCAATTTATTCTACGAACCAGGTTACCCTAACCCTAACAGTCTACTACAGTCTACCACTATTCTAACTGGAGTTAGTTAACATGTAGTTGCAAAGTTAGTTAGTTAGTAGAATTTCTTAATTAGACTATCGAAATAAAGTGTAACTTCATTTGGTTTTAGCAGATTTCTAAAAGTGCAAGTTACATGAGCTCGAATATATAATATATATGAGCTCTACACTTTATACATAGCCCATGTCTTATTCAATTAATTCTTTCCAGAGTATTTATCTCTGCAGAACACTAGTAAGTGGGCTATTGGTTTAGGTGTGTGGTTAGGGATGAGAAATATTTTTTGAAAATCTGGGTAAAAGCAGTTTAAAAATACCCATCATGGTTTGAAAAGCCAAATGACTGGGAAATGCCCATTTTGGTTCAGTAGAGACATCAGTCTCATTCTTTCCCTTATAGTGGGACGAGTTACGTCAGATGAGGATGTACTTTTAAAGAAAAGAGAAGCACCGCCTTGATGACAGTGACATTAAAAAATTGTTTAAAATTTTTTTTTTTAAATCTGATAATAATGATATTGTCAGCTCCTTGCTGAAAAAAACAGCATAGACCGGCATAATTCTGTTTATGCTGGTTTGGTGCTGGTTTAGCTGGTGATGCAGGTCAAATCTTAAAGGGTCACAAAAAAATAAAAATAAACGATGTAAGCACCAGTTAGTTCTCGGCTCAGTTTTTTTAAACCTTTGTGAAAATATATTCATGAAAATATATTAATGATAATGTATTGGTTTTAATCAAGTGAGGTTTTGCAATGTAGGCTATACTTTTATTTTTACACTGTTTACCATTTCTAAAGCTACTTTATATTTTTTATTATACAATAAATACTACTTTCATATTCACAACTTAAAACACTTTCAGGACATATTTATTTTATATATAAAAGAGAATATTAAATTATTTCGTTTACTTATTTACTTATTTTACTTATTTACTTATAATTATCATGTAATTACTATTACATTGGCTTTGGAGGGCTCTGAAGGTGATCTGGAGGAGAGGGAAGATCGCCCAGCCATGGAGGTACAGTATGCGGAAGGAGTGTGCATACTAAAAGAAGAGAAGTCTGAGAACATCGACCAGTTCGGGTCATCTCCTTGCTCAGTGTGGAGAGCAAAATCTTCTTTAGCATCGTGGCCAAGAGGCTCTCCAACTTCTTGTTGACCAATAAATACATCGACACGTCTGTACAAACGGAAGGAATACCAGGAGTTCCTGGTTGTCTGGAACACACAGGCGCGGTAACCCAGCTTATCAGGGAAGCAAGACAGGGCAGAGGGGACCTGGCTGTACTGTGTCTGGAACTCACCAATACCTATGGCTCAATACCCCACAAGCTGGTGGAGGTTGCACTGGAGAAGCACCATGTACCGCAGAAGGTGAAATATCTCATCCTGGACTATTACAGTAAGTTCAGCATGAGAAACTCAACTGGCCAGCTAACATCTGAATGGCACCAGCTGGAGGTGGGGATAATCACTGGCTGTACCATCTCAGTGACCCTCTTTGCACTGGCAATGAACATGCTGGTCAAGGCAGCTGAAACAGAGCGCAGAGGACCCCTCAGCAAGGCTGGAGTAAGGCAACCTCCCATAAGAGCATTCATGGACAACCTCACAGTGACAACAACGGTGGTACCAGAAAGGAGAGGCAGAGGCTGGTATAGGAGGAGGTACGAGCTTCAGTCGAGGAAGAGCAAACCAGCAGAGCAGTGGCCATGCGGCAGCAAGGCGCCTGGATGAAGTGGGAGCAGGCGATGGAGCGGAGCGTCACCTGGAAGGATATCTGGAAGTGGAACCCCCAGAGAAGCAAGATCTTTATTCAGGGGGTCTATGACGTCCTCCCAAGTCCATCCAACCTGTGCACATGGGGCAAAATAGAAACACCTGCATGTCCTCTGTCCAAAGTAGTAAATTTAGAACACATCCTGAGCAGCTCCTCCAAGGTGCTGGGTGAGGGCCGGTATCGATGGAGGCACGACCAGGTCCTCAAATCCATCGCTGAGGCAATCAGCAAGGGGATCAAGGACAGCTGATACACTCAAGCTTCAGCCAAGACAATTTACTTCATCAAGGAAGGACAAAAGCCGGAGAAAACATTAAAAAACTGCTCTGTAGGTTTGCTCTCCGCGGCCCGAGACTGGGTGATAACAGTCGACCTGGAAAGGCAGCTGAAAATTCTAACACACATCACACAGTCCAAATTGAGACCTGACATCATCTTGGTTTCTGAGGCCACCAAACATCTGATCTTGTTAGAGCTGACAGTGACCTAGGAGGAGAGGATGGAGGAAGCTTAAGAGAGAAAAAGGGAGAAATACCAAGAACTGGTGGAGGATTGTCGGAGGAACGGATGGAGGACCAGGTGTATGCCAGTAGAGGTGGGCAGTAGGGGATTTGCTAGTTAGTCCCTGAGCAAGGCCTATGGTACGCTGGGTATTAAAGGTGCTAATAAAAGGCAATAAGCCATAGGCAACAACGTGGAGGTAGCAGAAAAAGCATCCAGATGGCTCTGGTTAAAGAGGGGAGAGCAGTGGGGGCAGTAAATTGCCACTTGGACACAGGCCGGGGCCTGATCAGCCTCGGTCGGGTCGCCTGGACGAGGGTGTCTGTTGTAAGACCCGAAACACCCAGTGACTCCTGGAAACAACACTGATGATGTGTCCAAGGTTGTGCATCAGAAGATGTTTCTGTAAACTGAAAGCACTAGACTGACTCTCTATATATGTAAAAAAATAAAATAAATAAAAAGCAAAGTAATGGTATAAAAAATATTGCAAGCACGTTTTCAAATAAAATAAAGAGGTGTTAAATTCTTATACTAAATTCATGATTTAATATTAATGATATTTTAAATTATGTTATATGTTTTAATTCTAGATGTTTGTTTATTTGCTGCGTGCCTTTGAAGTGTTTAATGCGCTTAACCATTTGAGTCCCATTGAAAGACTGGAGCGCGTGAGAGTAGATGGCAACGAGGAAACGTCATCAACTGACAAACAGCAAAACAAGCGTCTCTCGCTGTTGTTTTCACTGCTTTCACGTAAGTTTAGTCAAAAAAGTCACACAAATAATACATACAAACGTTCCTGTCACCTTTCTTACATGTAATTGATACGCTTCTGTTGAATATTTACTTTATAGAAATGGTTCTCTTACGAGAGGTTCTCTCGTACTGCGTGATATTTTACGCTAGGGGAAAAACTCTTTTCCACAAGATATTGAAGCCAAAATGTGGACCTCTCCCCATCTGTCTGCGAGTCGTCAGGGAAGTGGACCAGCATCAGATACGAGCTGATACATCTGCTCTCACAGGCCGCGGCGAGCCTCGGCCTTGAGTGGAAGGCGCCCGCGCACAACCGGCTGGACGGGTGTTTCCTGCTTTTTCTTCCTGAGCTTCATGACTTCATTTATATGAGACTGATCCAGCTCTGAGAATGCCTCACGCAGCTCTCGTTCAGCGCCGACAAAGTTTGTGCCATTGTCGGAACGAATGATTGACACTTGCTTGAAAACGCCATATGGCATTACTACACAAATCAGTTTCAAGAGAATGGGCTACTTCTATATGCACTGCCCTGACAGTTAAACATGTGAAGAGCACTCCATAACGCTTAACCTTTGCATGTCCTCTTCTGACCTCAAAAGGTCCAAAATAGTCCACACCCGTGTTGGTGAAGGGTGGTTTGTCAGGGAGCAGACGGTCTTGTGGCAGATCTGCCATTTTCTGCTCTCCTGCCTTTGCATGCAGTCATCTGCAGAGTTTGCACTATGAAATCACTTTTCTTGCTGCTGCATTGGCTCTTGGTATCCAATACCGTTGTCGCAGTATGGCTAAGATGTGGTTCTTACCTTCATGTCCACACTCTTGATGGATGTGGTGGAGAATGAGGTGAGCTATTCTGTGCTGTTTATGCAGAATGGCAGGATGCTTGGCCTCCTCAGGCATCACCGATCTGTTCAAACGTCCTCCTACTCTCAGCACATCATCTTGCAAGTATGGATCCAGTTTGAAGATAGAACTTTTCTTTTTCACACGGGAGCCTCCCGGCTGCAAGGCTTGTATCTCCTCTGTGTAAGCTTGTCTGGCTCTTGACTATATTTAACCAGTTCCATTTCAGCTCTGGATAGATCTTCCATGGTAAGTATTCTTTTTTCCAGGTTCTTCTTGCACATCACCATTTGCTGTTCAACTACTGATCTGCATTTATCTGGATGAATCTCATTCTCCTGTATGTTATGCTTAAACTCTTTTCTTTTCTGGCTCAGGTGCCGCAACGTCCTTCTCAAGTACAAAATCCAGGCTGCCGCTTTTTTCAGCTTATGCCAACTAGAGTAATATTTAACGAGCTGGTTCAATGGATCTGTGCACTCGTTTGAGTTTGTGCATGACACTGCAGCGGATGTCTTCACCTCAACATCATCTTCAGTCAAGTAAGTACACTGTTCAGGTTGTTCCGGCCATTCAACTTCTTTTTGCAGGAAACTAGGCCCCTGAAACCAGCTTTTACTTTCCATGAAGCTCTGGATCTTCAAACCTCTTGAAGCCTGATCGACTGGGTTTTGTGAGGTGCTGACATACTTCCACTGAGAAGATGTAGTCGCTTCTCTAATGAAAGAGACATGGTTTGCCAAAAAAGTGTCTTGAAACGAAGGGCATCGTTTTCAATGTACTTTAGTACTGTTGTACTATCTGTCCAGAAGACCGACTCCATCAGGGGAACTTCAAGTTCTTCTTTCAACATCCGATCAATCTTGACTGCAACAGTCGCTGCTGTCAACTCCATTCTCGGGATTGTGATCTGTTTGAGTGGAGCGAGAATGATACATGTTTGAGAATATCAAGAATGATACATGTTTCTCACCCCGATCATTTGTCAACAAGAGATACGACACAACGCCATATCCATCTTCACTAGCGTCTGAGAAATTGTGGATTTGAGCAACATTTGTAGGCCCAAATGCAGGGGGTTTGAAACATCTGTTCAGACTGAGTTCTGAAAGCTTGTCTAAGTCTGTCAGCCACTTCATCCATGTCTGGCATGCCTTTTCGTGGATCTCTTCGTCCCAACCTTTCCAAAAAACCCATTGGGTCATACACCGAACTGACTACAGATAAAATGCCCCATCTTGTGCACGGCTTGTCCGGCAGATGTATTTTTAACCTGAAGCTGTCAGAACTTGTGCATCACTGCACGCCCAATGCCCGTTCCACTGGTAACTCATCATGCTCCAAATCGAGATCTTTGACTTCAGCTGCTCGTTCATAGTCAGGAATGGAGCCCAGCAGGGCTCGGCTGTTGCTGGCCCACTTGGTCAAATGGAAACCACCACTGGCGCACAGCGTCATCAGCTCCCTGACAAGAGCAACGACTTTGTCTTCTGTGGCTACCGACTTCAAGCAGTCGTCCACATAGAAGTTCTTGAGGACTGTCTGTGTGGCTTCTGGTGTACTCTTTGATGCTGCATCCTCCACTGTTCTTCTCAATGCATATCACGCACAACTAGGGGATGATGTAGCACCGAACAGATGCACACACATTCTGTACTCTTCTGGTTCCACATTCAGATTATACCACCTGACCACAAGAGAAAGTTTAACATATCTGCGTCCGTGTCTGGAATCCACACCTGGTAAAACATGGACTCAATATCTGCCATCATGGCAACAGGCTCCTGTCTGAATCTCAGCAACACTCCGATGAGGGTGTTAGTTAGATCAGGCCCTTGCAACAACTGGTCATTTAGCGACACACCTTGGCAAGTTGCCGCACAGTCAAAGACGACTCGGAGTTCAGCAATACCACGGTTGCATGGCATCTTCACTTTGTCATCCTTCAAAGGCAACTTGATGCGGAAGTGACCATCCACAAGCTGGGCGGATGTTGTCACCGTATGCATGAACTGCTTGTCATGTTGAGACTGTTCTCGTCTGTCGTCACATCTTCTCTCTGGAAAATCTGCATTGTAATGCTTTATCAGCATGTCTTCAACTCTTATCACAGAAATACGGCTGACAAGAAAACTTTCTTTTGCCATCGTCTGATTCCTTCTCTTGGCATCTGCTGAATGGCCCATTGACAACCCAACCAAGAGCTGTCTTCACAGCGTATGGTCTGTTGTTCTGGCTATTAATGATCTCCCATGGCTCCATTGCTTTGTATGCGTTGACACCGATGAGCAGACCAACTTCTGCCTCTTGTTTTGGAAGATGGACTCGACTCAGGTAAGACCACTTCTCCAAATCTTTCTTCTGTAGGATGTTGTCCTTTTTTGCAGGTATATCTGGCTGAGTATACACATTGGGCAGCTGAATGTAATCTTGCTCCTCTAAGCCACATACCTCCATATCTGTAAGTTCATAGCTATTAACTCTCTGTTCTTGCGCTGTCAAGCGTTTGTTTGACTGTGCGTTTCCCCACACTTGAAAGAGATAGGTTCTCACTATCTGAACTTGTCAACTGGATTCCACTCAATGATTAGGCCTTTTGACTTATTTCCATCCATTTATTAGAATTCATGTAGGTAAAAAACCTTTAAAGACAAACATACAGCACACACAGTGTTAAATCAAAAGAAAACTCAAAGTGCATAAGTTGGCAGGTTTAACATAACTTAATTTGACTTTTGCACAGCGCTACTAATACATTATCTTAAATTAATTAACTATTCAAACATGAATATTCCACCAAACATAAATATATTGCACATGGGTTTGAGTTTGATAAACATTAAACATTCAATTAAAAGGTGGCAAGGATCATACAGCTCAATCATAATATTACACCCGTAATTTATTCTACATTTAAAGTACAAAATAAATGCATTAATAGCTTTATTAATATCATGAAATAAATGCTTTTAACCATTCTCATAAATGAATTACTATTTTAATAATTAAACAATCTACACGTAACTATATAGTCAAATCACTTAAGTTATTTCTATTTATGTCAAAATGGGTTTAAGCAGTATTCCATATGATTTAATATTAAATGATCAAAGCCATTAAACATTTTAAACACAAACTACTAGATTAAACCAGGCAAAATTAGGAAACTAAGTAGATTCATTCAATATACACGAATAGGCATATTTTAAACACACTACACCAATAAACACCATATATTAAAAATACGCTACTCAAGAACAACGGAGCGATTCACAGAGCTTCACACGCTAATAACAGCAACTAGCAAGCATAAAGTTCAGTGTTTATTGCTTCAGCAGAGCTTCAATCTTACCGGCTGTCACTTCAGATTTCTTTGGTGAGTACCCAATCCCGCACAGTGCTCAAAACAGACATCAGGCTCCAATTCTCAAGCCAACGCTGCTGTCTGCTGTAGCGCCAGCTCCCGGTGCACACAAACAACATCAATGGTGCGTTGCCTTATCCAGCCTGAGCACGCGCAACTGATTTCAGATTAGCTTCACCTGGTACTAATTAATGGAATGCAGGGTGACGCGCGGTTTGCCGCAACACCTCCCACTCGATCTTTTGTAGTCCTCTCTGAAGATCGCACAGCTTGGCAACCGTGTCGTTTGTAGCATTTACTCTTCCTCCATCTGCTCTTCAACCAGGAGAAGAACAACAAGGCGTCTAACGTCCCTGTGCAGCACAGTACCTTGACAGACCCACTTCCTATCAGAAGATGCAGATTCTTTGACCGTTGACTTCTGGACAGGGACACAATGGTTTGGAGAAACTCGAACATTTACATCCCTTACGATGCCCCTTGGATCAGAGTTTGTACTAATGACTCTTCCGAGCTTAAACTGTCCCCTTAGTGCATTTTGATTGCATAGCCAGACGATGTCCCCAACGGCGACGTTCCTCTCTGCTGTATGCCACTTGTTTCTAACAAACAAGTTTGGACCAGCAAGTTGGCTCCAGGATCTCCAAAAGTAATTTACTTGAGTTTGTATCTCTCGCAACCTTTTATATGGGTAGCTAGCAAAATCGAATGTCTTGTAGTCCCCTGTCTGTGTGGCTCGACCAAGAAGTAGTGTGTTTGGCGTGACATATTGTATGCAGCCCTCCCGGCTCTGAACTCTTGCATCAATGGGACGTTCGTTTGCAAGATTGGCTGCTAGTTGAAGTGCTGTTAAAAACTCACTGAAAGTGAGGTCTGATCCTTTTCCAAGATTCTGGAGCGCTCTCTTTGTAATACGCACTGCAGCTTCCGCAGCTCCATTTCGATGTGGTGAATCGGCTGGATGCACTTTTCAGACAAACTGTGTTCCATTCTTAACTGCATACTCTTCCAAGGTTGCTTTATCTTGACTTTCCAGAAACCCATACAGATCCTTCAGTACAGGTTTTGCACCAATGAAATTGGTTCCTGGATCTGACCAGACCTTTCGGGGATGACCTCTGAGTGCTGTAAACCTCTGGTATGCCAATAGGAAGCTCTCTGTAGATAGTGTGTTAACCAGCTCTGCGTGAATAGCTCTACTTGCCATACAGCAGAAGACAGCTCCCCATACTTTCATTGACGCTCTTCTTTTGACATCGTCCTTTACTTGGTAAGGTCCAAAGAGATCGATGGCGGTGAACTGAAATGGTGCGGAAGGTCTCGTTCTCTCTTCAGGTAGTTTGCCCATTACTTGCTGACATGCTCTAGCTTTTGCCTTTTTGCAGGAGACGCATCGGTTAACGACTCTTTGAGCAACTCTTCTTCCTCTCAAAACCCATGCTTTCCTACTCATCCTCAGCAAGGTGCCCGCCACTCCATCATGGCCCTCATCATGAGCTTCACGAGCCAACAAGGTTGCAATCCAGGCATCAAAAGGCAAAAGAGGAACAGCTTTGAGGTCCTCATGAAAGACTTGAACTCTGCCACCACACACCAAAAGTCCAGTTGCCATGTCTCTGTAGACAACCAGTCGATCTATTGTGGTGTTTGAGAAGGTCACACCTTCTTGAACTGCTAGGCAGAGGTCCCTGAATGCATCTCCTCTCTCTTGGAGAGTGATAATACCAGCTGAAGATACCGCCTCCCACTTTAGTTTGTCCATTGTCTTGACTTGAAGGAACTTCTTTCCAGCTCTCCAGACCAATGCCACCGTCTTGATCAGCCGTGTCAGGTTGCTGAATCTCTTCACATCAATTAACCTTTGAACTGTTATTCCACCAGGTGGTCTACTTGGCTCCATCCAGGTTGAACTCTGGTTTTCCTCCGGCTCTTGTTTCTTCAGCTGAGCTCTGGTAAGTGCAGCAACAAACACTTTCTTTTGGATCTTGGTGATGTTTTCTCTGGCTGCAGCAGCAACATCTTTAGCAGATCTAATTGGCCACTCATTTACTGGCAGACTGAGGAACTTTGGACCTGACTGCCACTCAGAGTCTTCATGCAAATCTTTAGGGCCAGCCCCTCTCGTGATGATGTCTGCAATATTCATTGGCCCAGGAACCCACCACCAATCCTGCACGTTAGTGCTGCCTTGAATTTCTCCAATTCGATTTGCAAAGAAGGTTTGGTAACCATAACTTTCACGCTGTATTGCTCCAAAGATGGTCTGGCTGTCAACAAGATGGTACCACTTCTCAATTTGAATCCTGCAATGCCTTTGGAAATATTTCTTTAACCGGGCAGCAAAGACAGCTCCGCACACCTCCGCTTTAACGGCATCGCCCTTATGGTCGAGGGGGGTTAGTTTGGCCTTGGATTCAACGAGTCTCACGGTAATGCCTTGACTGCAGCTCCAACGCAAATACAACACTGCCCCATATGCATGCTCACTGCCATCAGAGAAGGTGACGCCAAAGGGTTCAGTGGCGGCATCTGGGGGTGTCAGAGATCTGACAAATCGTACCTGCCCTAGCTCGGAATACTCTTCCAGAAGCTTGATTGCATCCTCCCGGAGCCCTTCCGACAAAGCTGCATCCCAAGTATTCTCGGTTAGGCCATAGTTAACTTTTGCCTCTTGAAAGGCTCTTCGCACCAGAATTGCACCTTTTTGCTTAGCAGGAGCCACCAAGCCTAGTGGATCATACAGCCCTGAGACTTGACTTAGAAGTTCTCTTCGGGTGAGTGGATTTGGTGCTTGTGATCTCACCTCCTCCTTTGACAGATCTTGGCCAAGCCTCATCTTCCTCTTTTTCTTTGAGAAGTTTACAGCAATCATGACATGGAGCTTGTCATCTTGTACCGTGTATCCCAGGCCAAGGGCTTTATTGTCATCTTCTGTCAGCTGATTTGGTAAGATCATAGTCTGTGGCTCAGTCTCTTTATCTCTGGACTCTCTCCTCCCACTTTGATCAGAGTATACCCAGGGCTTTATATGGAATCCGCCACTTTTTAGGATCTGCTCGACATTAGACGTGATGAGTTTCAGTTGATCCATGCTGTTGTGGGAAGTCAGGATGTCATCAACATAAACATCTTCTTGCAACACACGTCGCTCTTCCTTGAGGTGACTGAATATGGGTAAGTTTGCGGTCTCTCGCATGGCCAGCTGAGCAATGCAGCCTGCTGGTTTGTCTCCAATATTTACCCTTGTTATAGCATATTCTTCAATTTCATCTTCTGCAGAATCACGCCAGAGGAATCGGTGCAGATGGACTTCTCGTTCTTCCAGCCAGACAGAGTTATACATTTTCCGTATGTCGCCCAAGGCGGCAAAGACTCCAGCTCGGAACCTCAACAGGACAGCACGAATGGGGTTGAGCACGTCAGGACCTTTGAACAGCAGATCATTCAAACTCAAACCTCTAAACTTTTGGCTGCTATTCCAGACAAGCCTGACTGGGGTTGTGACTGAATGAGGATTTGGAGCGATTAGGTGACTGATGTACCACACTGGCCCGGTCCAGCTCTTTATCACCTCATTTGACAACTTTACTGCAGCTTTGCGACAGACCATTTCATGCACTTGAGCTGCGTAGGCAACTTTCCATTCTGGTTCCTTTGCCAGCTGTTTTTCTGTCCTGAGGAATGTTGCTTCAACAGCCCTTCTGTTGTTTGGCAGGGAAACTGGATCCTCTATCCATGGATATTTAACATGCCAGTGTGGCTCCTTGCAGTGCTCATCTCCATTCACATATGTTAAGCCATCTTTCACCATTTCTGCCTCTCTTTCTTCAGCGAGTGTCATCTCTTTGCCCCCTGGCTGGCAATTCCCGCAGCGACAACCACCGCACTTGGGCTCACAAGCGGCCCCAATGCTGTCCCACTTCCACCATTCTAGGAAGTCTTGCTTGAGGGCTGCAGTGCTAGATTGAGCGGCAGGATGCATGGGAGACTGATGAGCAGCTGGGCTTTTACAGGTGAATTCTTCGTACTTAACTGCTGCAGTCCTCATTGAGCGTGCAAAGTGAGTTTTTGACATATGTGCAGTTACAGCAAGCTCTTCAAAAAGGTCAGGGTGACTACCTCCAATAGTTTTCCCCAGTGGGCCCTCCCAGAGGACAAGGTCTCCAACTGCACGAATCTTCTGGGGCACCAGCTGTCCTTCCTTATGGCTTATCAGGAGTTGGATCTCTCTGGGTCTTACCAGCTCATGCAGTGGAACATCAGGGAATATTCTTTGCAGCTTCTTGGCTGTCACATGCCGATGGATCTCTGCAATACTGTCGAGTCCATAACACACTAACTGGTGTGACTTAAGAGTGCCTCGGGGGGTGCTAACTCTGATCTTCAACAGGTACCGCTTGGTTTCAACTGATACCTTCATCCCGCCGACTCCATGAACCACCAGAGTGACGTCTTCGCTTCGAAGGTTCAATTCATTTGCAGCTTTATGAGTTATGTAGTTCGTATCTGAGGCCAGATCAATCAAGGTTCCAACTTTTTGTCCAGCATTTGCCGTTACCTGTTGAAGCATCATGACAACTGGAAATTCTTGCAAACCACTTTCTGCTAGTAGCCCCTGCTCACTCGCCCCAGAGTTGAAGGTCCTGGATGCTGAATTGCAGAATGCATCTCGACACTGCTGAGCCAACTCCGGTAGCAGCTTGGAAAGGAACTCCTCCTGAGACTCTGTGCACTTTCCACCTCCCACCGAACTAGTTTTTGTTCTTCTCTGGGGTGTACTTCTGGTTTCAGCATATGGGCACAGGTAATAATGATGCTCGGGGGTTCGTTGGTCTTTGCATTCCACATTCCTGCACAAGTAAGTGGTTTTGCAATATGCACCTCCTTCATGGATTTCCAGACATCTTTTACAAGCTCTGAGCCTCCTCACCGCATTCTCTCTCTCTGAAGGTTTCAGGGTCCTAAATTTCTTGCAGAAATACAGTTTCTTCTTGTGTTTGCTATCTCCACACACAATACAACCTGCTGGGTCACTGCTCAAGTTAGTGGCTCTTGTCCTGGCATGCCTTGGGTCAGACCTGGTCTCCTTCCTGCTGGGCTCATCTTCTCTTAACTGTTCCAGCTGCTCATATATTGCCTCCTGGTTTTTGAGGAATTCAAGGAGCTTGTCGAAACGAGTTTGTGGTGAAACAGCATTTTTCTCATCAGCAATATAACCCAGCCATTCCTTCTTCAGTGACTCAGGGAGTTTGCTCTCAATGGATCTTGTCACCAAGGGATTCTTCATGGCGCCGGTATCTCCAAGCTCACTTAGGTCGTACAGGGCTTTTTCAATCATTTGAATCAATTCCACTATTCTCCTGGCTTGGTGACCTCTTACTGGTGGCGTTGCTTGCAACTCTTCCACAATTTCCAAGGCAATAGCAGCTTTATTCCCAAAGCGATTCTCCAGGACACGGAATATTTCTTCTGCTGTATTGTAAGCTGTAAGTCGAAACTCTCTGGCCACTTTATCATCAAGACTGTCCAGCAGCTGAAATTTCTTCACCTCTTTTGATCCGGTTGGTTCGCCTTGCTTTTGCAGCGCTTCCCACTCCTTCCTCCAGCGATGAAAATCACGTCTACTTCCGGCAAACCTGGGAAGGGAAGTAGGCTTCAACTTGATGCCTGGCCTTGGAGAACTATGGGCTGTAACAGCTCTCTCAGAATCCTGCTCGATTTTTTCCTGAATGAATTCAGCCTTTCTGGAAACCAGCTTTGGGAGACTAACCTCAAGCTCTCTCAGACGGCTTTTAAGGTCTTTTTGCTCATCAGAAGGTGCCCAACGATTCCACTGGACTTGCGCTTCTCTTGCAGATATAATCAATTCTCCCAGGTGGTTCAGCATGAAGTCATATGCTTCCAGGTTCGCACATGGTTGAACAGAAAAGACCCGGTCACACTCCGCCTCTGCCACTTGAAAAGCCAGGGACATTTGGGGGTCCCCAAAACTAGCCCAGAGCGTCTTCAAGATTAGAGCTTTAACCTCCTTCAGTCTTCAGCCTCAACCTCTGCGATCAAAGCAGCCTCTATGTCCTCATTTGCTTCCATGACCTTTGTGGCTTGTAGTGAAAGATTTTTGAAGCTTTCTTTGAACTCTTCCTCACACATGTCCACATGTGTCCTAGAAACAGAATTGGCGAGCCGAGAAAAGAGTCTTTTTGCGCTGGTTCTTTCAGCTTTGAGCTGCTCCAACGACTTTGTCTCCGCCATATCCTTTGGTTGGAACAACGGAATAATAATGCACACTCTGGGATGATGCTACAGCAGTTTACTTTCCTTCTCCCAGGCCTCCAGGTGAGTTTCAAGGTTATCCAATCCTGGCTGCGGTTTTTTACTGTCAAGCGTTTGTTTGACTGTGCGTTTCCCCACACTTGAAAGAGATAGGTTCTCACTATCTGAACTTGTCAACTGGATTCCACTCAATGATTAGGCCTTTTGACTTATTTCCATCCATTTATTAGAATTCATGTAGGTAAAAAACCTTTAAAGACATAAACATACAGCACACACAGTGTTAAATCAAAAGAAAACTCAAAGTGCATAAGTTGGCAGGTTTAACATAACTTAATTTGACTTTTGCACAGCGCTACTAATACATTATCTTAAATTAATTAACTATTCAAACATGAATATTCCACCAAACATAAATATATTGCACATGGGTTTGAGTTTGATAAACATTAAACATTCAATTAAAAGGTGGCAAGGATCATACAGCTCAATCATAATATTACACCCGTAATTTATTCTACATTTAAAGTACAAAATAAATGCATTAATAGCTTTATTAATATCATGAAATAAATGCTTTTAACCATTCTCATAAATGAATTACTATTTTAATAATTAAACAATCTACACGTAACTATATAGTCAAATCACTTAAGTTATTTCTATTTATGTCAAAATGGGTTTAAGCAGTATTCCATATGATTTAATATTAAATGATCAAAGCCATTAAACATTTTAAACACAAACTACTAGATTAAACCAGGCAAAATTAGGAAACTAAGTAGATTCATTCAATATACACGAATAGGCATATTTTAAACACACTACACCAATAAACACCATATATTAAAAATACGCTACTCAAGAACAACGGAGCGATTCACAGAGCTTCACAACGCTAATAACAGCAACTAGCAAGCATAAAGTTCAGTGTTTCTTGCTTCAGCAGAGCTTCAATCTTACCGACTGTCACTTCAGATTTCTTTGGTGAGTACCCAATCCCGCACAGTGCTCAAAACAGACATCAGGCTCCAATTCTCAAGCCAACGCTGCTGTCTGCTGTAGCGCCAGCTCCCGGTGCACACAAACAACATCAATGGTGCGTTGCCTTATCCAGCCTGAGCACGCGCAACTGATTTCAGATTAGCTTCACCTGGTACTAATTAATGGAATGCAGGGTGACGCGCGGTTTGCCGCAACATGCGCTATATTGCGAAGCAGGAACTCTGTCTTTCTGCCTCGCATATTCAACTTCTTCGCCAAGTCCTCAGTGCAAAAAGTCGCTGTACTTCCTTGATCCAGAAAAGCATAGGTCTTGATTATCTTTGTGTCTTTCTTATGTTTTATCTGCACAGGTACGATGGGAAGAATACACTCACTGTTCCCGGCCCCAGTATGGCCAACTCTTTTGCACCCTGCAGACAAGAGAGCACTTGTGACTTAATTTGTGCTTTGTGAGCTGTCATCTGCACTGTTGTTCTTTAATTAAGCATCCTCCCTAACAACGTGCAAGATAGCTGGGTGCTTGAGTGAACAATCTGGACAAGAGGCCCTTTTTTTACAGTCCTTGGACATATGACCTGCTGTCAGACACCCAAAACAAATGCCGTTCGTTTTCAAGAACTGAATTCTTTCTTTCAGCGGCTGTTCTCGAATCTTGTTGCACACAGACAGTGCATGGTTCTTCTGGCAGTAAAGACATGGACTTTGAAAGACACTTGCTGACTTGACTGCAAAGGGTTTCTTCTCAGGTTGGCTTTTACTGACATTATTTTCATTATTTTCAGCAGACACATTTACAGCAAAGCTGCTTCTTTTAGACTCACTTTTTCTAATGCTTGGATGCTTTTTTAAGTTGATCTGATTACTTGAAGTGGAGTCCAGGATATCTCCAAACAGCGGGTCATAGGCAACCTTTGCTTGGCGGTACACAAATTCCACTAAATCAGAAAACCTGGCTCTATTTTTGTTCTTTCTTGAATGTCATAAGCATAACTTTTCCATCTTTCTTTCAGTTTGAATGGAAGTTTGGATAAAATGGACTTCATGTTGGTAGGATTGTTCATTTCATCCATGTAGTCCACATCATTTACTGTGTTACAAAATTCAACCAAGAACAAAGCAAAAGCATCCAATCCTTTTCTGTCCTCTGGCCTTATCTGAGGCCATTCCATAGTCTTCTTGATATAAGCTGTAGCAATGGTCATTTCATCTCCATAGTGAAGATCAAGCAGTTCTCTGGCTTCTTTGTAAGCTCTGTCGGGTCTCATGTGCTCACAACTCCGAACAAGATCAAGTGGCTCTCCACTCGTGAACTGTTCGAGGTATTACAGTCGGTCTTGATGACTGTCTGTTTTACTGTCGATAGCATGCTCAAATGCCCTTATGAAAGATCTGTAAGTCAGAGGATCTCCTGTAAATGTGGATATGTCTCTTTGAGGCAGTTGAGACAAACTCTGTTGTTTAATGAGCATCTCTGTGACTTCGTTTTGACGCTGTAGTACTTCGTGCAGGCTATCTGTAGAAGAATCAGTGTGATCATGATAATTAAGATGTGGTGTACTGCTGACAGCATCAAACCTTAACAATGACGTTCTTCTAACGCATCAACTTGAGTGACTGGCTTTGGACTGAAAGGGATGGCTTACCAGCTCCACGACACACATAATCTTCTACATTATGTTTTGCTTGTCTTCGTATCAGAGGTTCAAATCTGGATCCTGAAGGTGGCTCTAATAAATCATATTTAGATTCACGAGCATCTTCAAATTCTTCATACACCTTTAATTTGGCATCTGAAGCAGCAAGCTCATTTTCAAGCTCCAATTGCTCTTTTCTGATTCTCAAGCGAATTTCTTCTTGTTCTATTGCTCCTCTCTTTTTCATTGCTGCAGCTCTTGCCAACAGTTCTTCACGTTCAGCTTTAATTCTCAGCATTGCAGAATTAGTGCTGGAAGTGTGGCTTACCACGGAGTTAGCTTTGGATACACTATCTTGTGGCCTAATATCATCTTCCTCGTCTTTTAAGACATCTGCAGTCCATTTGTTTGTGTCTTCTATAAACAGCTTAAATTCCGAAAATTTGTTCTCATAAGCATCTTGAACCGCTTTCTTATCATCTTCATCTATTAACTCACACAACTCTTCATTAATCCGTTCATACTGTCTTAAGCATCTTTCAAACCTTAGCAATGCTTCATCTTTAATGAAATGAACATTGTGCTCATTTTCCTTCAATTTGGCTAAATCATTCTTCTGTTTGGTTATTTGTGCCAACTTTCCCTTGCGTTCTCCTCTTAGCCTTTGTATTTTCTCCTCTACAGCCTTTTCTGTGGGCTTTTGCGCCCTCTTTTGGTCAAAACACGCAGCTGCGCTTTCATCTGCCATGTCATGTCAGTTTAAAATCTTCACACAAAACTGTCACAATTTCTGGTATTGTTCACAGCTTCTACTCTTTTTATGTCTTCACAAACACTCGTAAAAAAGAGTCACTGTAGTATAGGATTTCTTTAAATAAAGCTCTATGACTTTCAGAACGAAATATAAAGTGAACAATTACTGTCACTTTTAGACAATGGTTAGTATTCACCTCGTCAGGAGGCTAATAGTGCCAAGAAGAAAATATCAGACCTGTTTCTGGGAAAACTTCATTCAGCCGACGACTCACACTCTAGGTTTGGCTACCTCTTGTTTTCTTTCTGTATTCTTGAGCTGCGACGTAGTTTTCTTCTTTGTTAGCAGCCGCTAACAAGTTTCCTCAGCTCAGCCCCGTCGATTTGCTCACTGTCCTCACGCGAGTGGCTGCCTTCTTTTGCGGTCGTCTCACGAGGCTCGTATTTCGGCTTCGTCGAGCAATCTTCTGAATTTACTCGATATTTTGACTATGTCGAGCAGTCTTTTGACTTTGATGTGAGTGCAGCAAGCTGACTCACTAGCTTAGGACTTCAAAGTTATTTTGTACTCAACACAAAACGTCAGCGAATAAAAGACTTGAATCCAAAGTTCTTCGTTTGACTGTTTAATTATGAATTTCAAAACATAAAATAAAACAAAAACTTAGTATCTTTACTTTCCTTACAAATTCACTGTAGTTCCGTGTAGATCAAAAGACTGTGTTGCTCCAAAGTCCAGTGGCTTCTGGCTGCTTCGCAGGATTCTATTTCTTCCACACTAAATCTAACAACCAATCAAATTACATTATACTAGATCACTGGTCAACTGTTTACATTCAAATTTCTACGTTCCATTTGCAACACAGGTTTTCTCAGGTTTTTCTAAATAAACTCAAAATATTATTATAATTCCATTGAAATGGCTTCAACAACAGCAAGGCAGAGCAACATGAGCACATGAGCTTTCCATGATAGTCTGATATGGCTGTACACAGAAAGCATAATCTGCATATAGAGAAGAGCATATTACCCCCCCCCCCCCCCTATATATAATATATATATATATATATATATATATATATATATATATATATATATATATATATATATATATTCCATTTGATCATAGCTACCTGGAACTAGTTATTTATAATATTTCACACCCTGCTTAAAAATCCGGTTTGACTGGTGGACTAGAATAGTCATGCTGTTCTCAAGCAAAACGGAGCTGTCAGTCACTGACTCCAAAAAGTGTATAGTAAAAGGTGTCATTGCATTAAGGAGCATGAAATCTTGTAGTAGACAATAGTGATAGCATGCACTTTCATCAATTGCTGAAAGATAATTGATTCAACCAAACTCAAGGGCCAAGTGCCCAACCCTTGCCCCCCCACCAAAAAATTATAGGGGAGCGTGCCGGAGTCTAATAACAGGTCAGGGACAGGCTCAGGAACAGTATCTGGCAGGTTAGACGGGACGTGGCTGACGTGAAGCTCTGGCTGGACGTGGCTGACGTGAAGCTCTGGCTGGACGTGGCTGACGTGAAGCTCTGGCTGGACGTGGCTGACGTGAAGCTCTGGCTGGACGTGGCTGACGTGAAGCTCTGGCTGGACGTGGCTGACGTGAAGCTCTGGCTGGACGTGGCTGACGTGAAGCTCTGGCTGGACGTGGCTGACGTGAAGCTCTGGCTGGACGTGGCTGACGTGAAGCTCTGGCTGGACGTGGCTGACGTGAAGCTCTGGCTGGACGTGGCTGACGTGAAGCTCTGGCTGGACGTGGCTGACGTGAAGCTCTGGCTGGACGGCGGTCTCTGGCTGGGCGGTGGTCTCTGGCTGGACAGGGCTGGACGAAACCAGCGGTGAAGGCTCGGCTGGACTGGACTGGACCAGCGGTGAGGGCTCGGCTGAGCTGGACGGGACCAGCGGTGAGGGCTCGGCTGAGCTGGACGGGACCAGCGGTGAGGGCTCGGCTGGGCTGGACGGGACCAGCGGTGAGGGCTCGGCTGGGCTGGACGGGACCAGCGGTGAAGACATGGCGTGCCATGGGAGAAAGCTTTCCAGACATTTGGAACTGCCTCTCTCCAGTCCAGACCGGAGAGATCTGGAAGCTCCCTTGGGTCGACCACTTTGGCCCCCCGCCGGTAACATGCCTTGATTATCTCATCGCCCAGCGAGCAGGAGGCAGCGAGTGGAACAAAGCTCCAGGTAAAGTGGAACAGATCACGGCTATCCAGCGCCAAAGCCGTGATCTGTCCCGCAAGCTCCCAGCTCATGATGTGGTCGGTCGTTCTGTCAGGGGTGTGGTGCAGGCAGATGAAGACAGAATCCAAATTCCAAAACAATATAACTTTACTCACAAAATATATAGCACGGATACAAGCAGGCAGAAGGTTATCTCACAGGGCAAACACTACGTAACATAAACAACGACCGACAAGGACAGACTGAGCAGAAGCAAACTAAATATTAAAGCTGCAAGCAGCATTGAAAGGGCCCTCGCACCCGTGCCATCGCCACCCGGTGGCTTTAGGAAGACAGACCACGGTGGGCAATGTGCATTTAAGTAGATAAATATAGTGGGAGTATGTCAAAGTCAGTTACAAAAATGTCCTTTATTATGGGTATAATAGCATGCTGTTAAACATGTCACTTCCTGTTGCCAGCAGGTGACGCTATGACTGTAACTGAATATGAGCATGCACATGTGTTCAGGACAGAACTCTTATCAAACATGTGAAGTTTGGGGCAGATTGAACTTTGCCTTCTTAAGTAAAAACAACTTCCTGTTTCATAGCATTAGCATGCTTTAGCACTTAGCTAAGAATTGCTAGCATGTTTAACATGTTTATAACATGTTTATAACTCAATGGCATATTTACTATGTTGCCAGTACTGCATCACACTGTTAAACATGTCACTTCCTGTTGCCAGTAGGTGGCGCTATTACTATAACTGAATATTGTCATGTAGATGTGTTCAGGGCAGGACTCTTTTCAAATGTGTGAAGTTTGGGGCAGATTGGACTTTGCCTTCTTAAGTAACAACAACTTCCTGTTTCATTTCATTAGCATGCTTTAGCACTTAGCTAAGAATTGCTAGCATGTTTTAACATGTTTATAACATGTTTTTTACTCAATGGCATATTTACTATGTTGCCAGTACTGCATCACACTGTTAAACATGTCACTTCCTGTTGCCAGTAGGTGGCGCTATTACTATAACTAAATATTGTCATGTAGATGTGTTCAGGGCAGGACTCTTATCAAATGTGTGAAGTTTGGGGCAGATTGGACATTGCCTTCTTAAGTAACAACAACTTCCTGTTTCATTTCATTAGCATGCTTTAGCACTTAGCTAAGAATTGCTAGCATGTTTTAACATGTTTATAACATGTTTATAACTCAATGGCATATTTACTATGTTGCCAGTACTGCATCACACTGTTAAACATGTCACTTCCTGTTGCCAGTAGGTGGCGCTATTACTATAGCTGAAAATTGTAATGTAGATGTGCTCAGGGCAGGACTCTTATCAAATGTGTGAAGTTTGGGGCAGATTGGACATTGTCTTCTTAAGTAACAACAACTTCCTGTTTCATTTCATTAGCATGCTTTAGCACTTAGCTAAGAATTGCTAGCATGTTTTAACATGTTTATAACATGTTTATAACTCAATGGCATATTTACTATGTTGCCAGTACTGCATCACACTGTTAAACATGTCACTTCCTGTTGACAGTAGGTGGCGCTATTACTATAGCTGAAAATTGTAATGTAGATGTGTTCAGGGCAGGACTCTTATCAAATGTGTGAAGTTTGGGGCAGTTTGGACATTGTCTTCTTAAGTAACAACAACTTCCTGTTTCATTTCATTAGCATGCTTTAGGACTTAGCTAAGAATTACTAGCATGTTTTAACATGATTATAACATGTTTATAATTCAATGGCATATTTAATATGTTGCTAGTACTGCATCACAGTGTTAAACATGTCACGTCCTGTTGCCAGTAGGTGGCGCTATTACTATAACTGAATATTCTCATGTAGATGTGTTCAGGGCAGGACTCTTATCAAATGTGTGAAGTTTCGGGGTTTCGGGGTTCGAAGTTACAGCAAATTACTATTTAATTGCAGTAATAGCATGCTTTAGCACTTAGCTAAGTGTTTGCTAGCATGTTTTAGCATGTTTCAAGTATGTTGATAGCATGTTTAGCACTTGCTGGCACTTTTTTATATGTTATTAGGAGTCCACAAAAGTTTTAAACATGTCACTTCCTGTTGCCAGCAGGTGGCGCTATGACTGTAACTGAATATGAGCATGGACATGTGTTCAGGACAGAACTCTTATCAAACGTGTGAAGTTTGGGGCAGATTGGACATTCCATACCTGAGTTACAGCAAATTCCTATTGAATTGCAGTAATAGCATGCTTTAGCACTTAGCTAAGTGCTTGCTAGCATGTTTTAGCATGTTTCAAGTATGTTGTTAGCATGTTTAACACTTGCTGGCACTTTTTTATATGTTATCAGGAGTCCACAACAGTGTTAAACATGTCACTTCCTGTTGCCAGCAGGTGGCGCTATGACTGTAACTGAATATGTGCATGGACATGTGTTCAGGACAGAACTCTTATCAAACGTGTGAAGTTTGGGGCAGATTGGACATTCCATAACTGAGTTACAGCAAATTCCTATTGAATTGCAGTAATAGCATGCTTTAGCACTTAGCTAAGTGCTTGCTAGCATGTTTTAGCATGTTTCAAGTATGTTGTTAGCATGTTTAACACTTGCTGGCACTTTTTTATATGTTATCAGGAGTCCACAACAGTGTTAAACATGTCACTTCCTGTTGCCAGCAGGTGGCGCTATGACTGTAACTGAATATCAGCATGCACATGTGTTCAGGACAGAACTCTTATCAAACGTGTGAAGTTTGGGGCAGATTGGACATTGTTTGCCTGAGTTACAGCAACTTCCTGTTTCATGGCGAAACATCAAAATTTGTCAGGCCGCCGAGGACACGCCCTTCGACGAAAACTCAAGATCTTCGCAATTTAACGTCGCAAAGGCCTTAAGATTACACTCACCAAATTTGAAGATGATCAGATTAAAACTGTAGGAGGAGTTCGTTAAAGTACGAGGCCTGAAAATGGCAAAAACTGCACAAAAATCTGAGAGGAAGTTCAAAATGGCTGACTTCCTGTTGTGTTTAGGGCTACGCTCCAAGAGACTTTTTTGTAGGTATTGGGCCATTACATGTATGTACCGAATTTCGTACACGTACGTGAAACGTAACGCGAGGCGCACTCCGTTGAACCTTTATAGGTGGCGCTATCGAGCCATTTTGCCCCGCCAATTTTGAAACGCATATCAGATGTAAATTTTCGCCAGTTCTGACGCGTGTGCAATTTTTCGTGAGTTTTCGTGCATGTTTAGGCCCTCAAAAATGCGATTCATTGCGGAGAAGAAGAAGAAGAATAATTAAAGCTGCAAGCAGCATTGAAAGGGCCCTCGCACCCGTGCCATCGCCACCCGGTGGCTTTAGGAAGACAGAGCACGGTGGGCTATGTGCATTTAAGTAGATAAATATAGTGGGAGTATGTCAAAGTCAGTTACAAAAATGTCATTTATTCTGGGGATAATAGCATGCTGTTAAACATGTCACTTCCTGTTGCCAGCAGGTGGCGCTATGACTGTAACTGAATATGAGCATGCACATGTGTTCAGGACAGAACTCTTATCAAACATGTGAAGTTTGGGGCAGATTGAACTTTGCCTTCTTAAGTAAAAACAACTTCCTGTTTCATAGCATTAGCATGCTTTAGCACTTAGCTAAGAATTTCTAGCATGTTTAACATGTTGATAACATGTTTATAACTCAATGGCATATTTACTATGTTGCCAGTACTGCATCACACTGTTAAACATGTCACTTCCTGTTGCCAGTAGGTGGCGCTATTACTATAACTGAATATTGTCATGTAGATGTGTTCAGGGCAGGACTCTTATCAAACGTGTGAAGTTTGGGGCAGATTGGACATTGCCTTCTTAAATAAAAAAACTTCCTGTTTCATTTCATTAGCATGCTTTAGCACTTAGCTAAGAATTGCTAGCATGTTTTAACATGTTTATAACATGTTTATAACTCAATGGCATATTTACTATGTTGCCAGTACTGCATCACACTGTTAAACATGTCACTTCCTGTTGCCAGTAGGTGGTGCTATTACTATAGCTGAAAATTGTAATGTAGATGTGTTCAGGGCAGGACTCTTATCAAATGTGTGAAGTTTGGGGCAGATTGGACATTGCCTTCTTAAGTAACAACAACTTCCTGTTTCATTTCATTAGCATGCTTTAGCACTTAGCTAAGAATTGCTAGCATGTTTTAACATGTTTATAACATGTTTATAACTCAATGGCATATTTACTATGTTGCCAGTACTGCATCACACTGTTAAACATGTCACTTCCTGTTGCCAGTAGGTGGCGCTATTACTATAGCTGATAATTGTCATGTAGATGTGTTTAGGGCAGGACTCTTATCAAATGTGTGAAGTTTGGGGCAGTTTGGACATTGTCTTCTTAAGTAACAACAACTTCCTGTTTCATTTCATTAGCATGCTTTAGCACTTAGCTAAGAATTGCTAGCATGTTTTAACATGTTTATAACATGTTTATAACTCAATGGCATATTTACTATGTTGTCAGTACTGCATCACAATGTTAAACATGTCACTTCCTGTTGCCAGTAGGTGGCGCTATTACTATAGGTGAAAATTGTCATGTAGATGTGTTCAGGGCAGGACTCTTATCAAATGTGTGAAGTTTGGGGCAGATTGGACATTGCCTTCTTAAGTAACAACAACTTCCTGTTTCATTGCATTAGCATGCTTTAGCACTTAGCTAAGTGTTTGCTAGCATGTTTTAGCATGTTTCTAGTATGTTGCTAGCATGTTTAGCACTTGCTGACACTTTTTTATATGTTATTAGTAGTCCACAACAGTGTTAAACATGTCACTTCCTTGTGCCAGCAGGTGGCGCTATGACTGTAACTGAATTTGAGGATGGATATGTGTTCGGGACAGGACTCTTATCAAACGTGTGAAGTTTGGGGCAGATTGGACATTGTTTGCCTGAGTTACAGCAACTTCCTGTTTCATGGCGAAACATCGAAATTTGTCAGGCCGCCGAGGACACGCCCTTCGACGAAAACTCAAGATCTTCGCAATTTAACGTCGCAAAGGCCTTAAGATTACACTCACCAAATTTGAAGATGATCAGATTAAAACTGTAGGAGGAGTTCGTTAAAGTACGAGGCCTGAAAATGGCAAAAACTGCACAAAAATCTGAGAGGAAGTTCAAAATGGCTGACTTCCTGTTGTGTTTAGGGCTACACTCCAAGAGACTTTTTTGTAGGTATTGGGCCATTACATGTATGTACCGAATTTCGTACACGTACGTGAAACGTAACGCGAGGCGCACTCCGTTGAACCTTTATAGGTGGCGCTATCGAGCCATTTTGCCCCGCCCAATTTTGAAACGCATATCTGATGTAAATTTTCGCCAGTTCTGACGCGTGTGCAAATTTTCGTGAGTTTTCGTGCATGTTTAGGCCCTCAAAAATGCAATTCATTGCGGAGAAGAAGAATAATAATAATAATAATAATAAACAGAGCAATTCCAAGAGGGTCCTCACACCATCGGTGCTCGGGCCCTAATAAAGCTGCAAGCAGCATTGAAAGGGCCCTCGCACCCGTGCCATCGCCACCCGGTGGCTTTAGGAAGACAGAGCACGGTGGGCTATGTGCATTTAAGTAGATAAATATAGTGGGAGTATGTCAAAGTCAGTTACAAAAATGTCATTTATTCTGGGGATAATAGCATGCTGTTAAACATGTCACTTCCTGTTGCCAGCAGGTGGCGCTATGACTGTAACTGAATATGAGCATGCACATGTGTTCAGGACAGAACTCTTATCAAACATGTGAAGTTTGGGGCAGATTGAACTTTGCCTTCTTAAGTAAAAACAACTTCCTGTTTCATAGCATTAGCATGCTTTAGCACTTAGCTAAGAATTTCTAGCATGTTTAACATGTTGATAACATGTTTATAACTCAATGGCATATTTACTATGTTGCCAGTACTGCATCACACTGTTAAACATGTCACTTCCTGTTGCCAGTAGGTGGCGCTATTACTATAACTGAATATTGTCATGTAGATGTGTTCAGGGCAGGACTCTTATCAAACGTGTGAAGTTTGGGGCAGATTGGACATTGCCTTCTTAAATAACAACAACTTCCTGTTTCATTTCATTAGCATGCTTTAGCACTTAGCTAAGAATTGCTAGCATGTTTTAACATGTTTATAACATGTTTATAACTCAATGGCATATTTACTATGTTGCCAGTACTGCATCACACTGTTAAACATGTCACTTCCTGTTGCCAGTAGGTGGTGCTATTACTATAGCTGAAAATTGTAATGTAGATGTGTTCAGGGCAGGACTCTTATCAAATGTGTGAAGTTTGGGGCAGATTGGACATTGCCTTCTTAAGTAACAACAACTTCCTGTTTCATTTCATTAGCATGCTTTAGCACTTAGCTAAGAATTGCTAGCATGTTTTAACATGTTTATAACATGTTTATAACTCAATGGCATATTTACTATGTTGCCAGTACTGCATCACACTGTTAAACATGTCACTTCCTGTTGCCAGTAGGTGGCGCTATTACTATAGCTGATAATTGTCATGTAGATGTGTTTAGGGCAGGACTCTTATCAAATGTGTGAAGTTTGGGGCAGTTTGGACATTGTCTTCTTAAGTAACAACAACTTCCTGTTTCATTTCATTAGCATGCTTTAGCACTTAGCTAAGAATTGCTAGCATGTTTTAACATGTTTATAACATGTTTATAACTCAATGGCATATTTACTATGTTGTCAGTACTGCATCACAATGTTAAACATGTCACTTCCTGTTGCCAGTAGGTGGCGCTATTACTATAGGTGAAAATTGTCATGTAGATGTGTTCAGGGCAGGACTCTTATCAAATGTGTGAAGTTTGGGGCAGATTGGACATTGCCTTCTTAAGTAACAACAACTTCCTGTTTCATTGCATTAGCATGCTTTAGCACTTAGCTAAGTGTTTGCTAGCATGTTTTAGCATGTTTCTAGTATGTTGCTAGCATGTTTAGCACTTGCTGACACTTTTTTATATGTTATTAGTAGTCCACAACAGTGTTAAACATGTCACTTCCTTGTGCCAGCAGGTGGCGCTATGACTGTAACTGAATTTGAGGATGGATATGTGTTCGGGACAGGACTCTTATCAAACGTGTGAAGTTTGGGGCAGATTGGACATTGTTTGCCTGAGTTACAGCAACTTCCTGTTTCATGGCGAAACATCGAAATTTGTCAGGCCGCCGAGGACACGCCCTTCGACGAAAACTCAAGATCTTCGCAATTTAACGTCGCAAAGGCCTTAAGATTACACTCACCAAATTTGAAGATGATCAGATTAAAACTGTAGGAGGAGTTCGTTAAAGTACGAGGCCTGAAAATGGCAAAAACTGCACAAAAATCTGAGAGGAAGTTCAAAATGGCTGACTTCCTGTTGTGTTTAGGGCTACACTCCAAGAGACTTTTTTGTAGGTATTGGGCCATTACATGTATGTACCGAATTTCGTACACGTACGTGAAACGTAACGCGAGGCGCACTCCGTTGAACCTTTATAGGTGGCGCTATCGAGCCATTTTGCCCCGCCCAATTTTGAAACGCATATCTGATGTAAATTTTCGCCAGTTCTGACGCGTGTGCAAATTTTCGTGAGTTTTCGTGCATGTTTAGGCCCTCAAAAATGCAATTCATTGCGGAGAAGAATAATAATAATAATAATAATAATAAACAGAGCAATTCCAAGAGGGTCCTCACACCATCGGTGCTCGGGCCCTAATAAATATAGCTGCGAGCAGCGATTACGGGCCCAAGCCGGTGGCACCGCAACCCTGGTGCACCAGGGTGGCGGTACCGCCGGCTTTGGCCCTTCATCGCTGCTCGCAGCTATATTTATATATTTATATATATATATATATATATATATATATTATTACATATTTATATTATATATATAAAGCCGGTGGCATCGCCACCCTGGTGCCTTTAGGGTTATTGTGCACGACGTGACACAAAATATCTGCTCGCTATCTGCCGAACGGCTCTGGTAGTCCCGCTTCAGCACTGATGATGTTGTAGAAATAGTGTTCTCTGGTTGGTCTGGATTATTCGGGATTTTTTATTTTATACAGAAATAAGTTATTTATAATTCAGATGAGAATAAAGTTAGTGTTGATTAAAATGAAGGAAAACAAATATATTGATTTGAAATATAGCACATTCATTTTACATTTATTTAGGTTCAATTACCAAACATACAATCTTAATTTAATTTAAAGCAAACAATACATTTGAAATACATGGGTTGTATGCACATTTTTTTTTTATAAAAAATATATATATATCCAAAAAGACAAGGTTTAAAAACTCTTGTCACTGTAACAGACACAATCTCTCTCTCACACACACACACACACACACACACACAAACACACACACACGCACGCACACGCACGCACGCACACACACACACACACACACACACACACACACACACACACACACACACACACACACACACACACACACACACACACACGTCAAGTCACATTTTAGATGCAATATTGAATAAGCAGAAAAATCGGATTTTCTGCTCTGAAAATATAAATAAGCATACAAATTGAATAAGCACTTTGAATATTCTAAACAGAATAAGCATTAGTCGCTAATGAATAAGTACTAGTACTTAATGGAATAGATACTAATATCTAAAAAATAAGTACTAGTAGCATGAAAATAGAGACTAGTATGTTAAAATGATTAAATGTTAAAACGGCTTGCCATATTGGCTCAGAGAGAGAGAGAGAGAGAGAGAAAATGACATTTTAGATAATAGCACCTATTAATAGATACTAGTATTTATTCAATAAATACTAGTTCTAAGTCATTACATACTAGTACCTATTAAATAGATACCAGTACTTATTCATTAGCTACTAATACGTATTCAAAAGAATATCTAAAGAATAAGCACTACTATCTAAAGAATAGGCACTAGTACTAAAGAATAAGCACTAGTCGCTAATGAATAAGTACTATTACTTAATGGAATAGATACTAGTATCTAAAAAATAAGTACTAGTAGCATGAAAAAAGAGACTACTAGGTTAAAATGATTAAATGTTAAAACGGCTTGCCATATTGACTCAGAGCATCAAAAGCATCAAACAAGAATATTAAAGTTTGATGCGTTGCCACAGCAACAGTTTCAAAGATATCAAGAATCCCTTCACAGGTCTTCATCTGCAGTGTATTTACATTATACAGATGAAGTTTGAAGCAAATCGGGTAAAAATAAGAGGGTGATTTCAAAGCCTTTAGGAAGTGACACACTTCCTGCTGCCAGTTGGTGGCGCTATAACTTTGACTCACAATAGTCACATCCATGTGATCGGACTCTTACAGCGAACACACTGCTGAAGTTTCATCAAGATCAGTTAATGTATGCAGAAGTTATAACACACTTCCTGTTTCCATTATTCGCCATAAATTTGTTTCCTCGCCACGGCCAAACCGTTCGAGATATCAAAAATCCCCTGGCAATTTTTCATCCTCAATGTCTTGACTTCATGCTGACTGAGTTTCGTGGCGATTGGTTGAATTCTCTAGGAGTAGTATATCGAATTCCAGGGGCATACGCTTTCAAACAAACCATAATAGCCGACTTCCTGTTGGGCTGGGGTAAAAAGTAAAAGTACAAAGGAAATATGAATCGATGAGATCTATATGTGTACCAAGTTTCATATTATTACATGCAAGCGTGTTTGATTTATGGACCAAGTTTTCGGACCCCGTTCCAGGGGGCGCTGTCGAGCCCCCCTGCCACGCCCGGGTACCAGCTTCAGCCCGGCCCTGATGGCCGCGGTTTCTGACCCGTGTGCAAAGTTTCAAGAGTTTTTGAGCATGTTAAGGGCCCCAAAAGTGCGCTAAGAATCTCAAAAGTATCCAAAAAGAATATTAAAGTTTGATGCGTTGTCACGGCAACAGCATCTAAGATATCAACAATCCTTTCACAGGTCTACATCTGGCTTGTGTCTACATTATACACATCAAGTTTGAAGCAAATAGGGTAAAGCGTGTTGGATATATGGACCAAATTGTCGGACCCGTTCAAGGGGGCGCTGTCGAGCCCCCCTGCCACGCCCGGGTACCAGCTTCAGCCTGGCCCTGATGGCCGCGGGTTTTGTCCTGTGTGCAAAGTTTCAAGAGTTTTCGAGCAGTTAAGAACCCCAAAAGTGCCCGAAAGCATAAAAAAGCATGAAAAAGCTTAAAAAAAGGAATATTAATGTTTGATGCATTGCCATGGCGACAGTGTCTAAGATATCAATAATCCTTTCACAGGTCTACATCTGGCATGTGTCTACATTATGCACATGAAGTTTGAAGCAAATCGGGTAAAAATAAGAGGGTGATTTAAAAGCATTTTGGAAGTGACACACTTCCTGCTGCCAGTTGGTGGCGCTATAACTTTGACTCACAATAGTCACATCCATGTGATCGGGCTCTTACAACGAACACACTGCTGAAGTTTCATCAAGATTGCGGAGAAGAAGAAGAATAATAATAAATATAGCTGCGAGCAGCGATTACGGGCCCAAGCCGGTGGCACCGCAACCCTGGTGCACCAGGGTGGCGGTACCGCCGGCTTTGGCCCTTCATCGCTGCTCGCAGCTATATTTATATATATATATATATATATATATATATATATATATATATATATATATATATATATATATATATATATATATATAAAGCCGGTGGCATCGCCACCCTGGTGCCTTTAGGGTTATTGTGCACGACGTGACACAAAATATCTGCTCGCTATCTGCCGAACGGCTCTGGTAGTCCCGCTTCAGCACTGATGATGTTGTAGAAATAGTGTTCTCTGGTTGGTCTGGATTATTCGGGATTTTTTATTTTATACAGAAATAAGTTATTTATAATTCAGATGAGAATAAAGTTAGTGTTGATTAAAATGAAGGAAAACAAATATATTGATTTGAAATATAGCACATTCATTTTACATTTATTTAGGTTCAATTACCAAACATACAATCTTAATTTAATTTAAAGCAAACAATACATTTGAAATACATGGGTTGTATGCACATTTTTTTTTTATAAAAAAATATATATATATCCAAAAAGACAAGGTTTAAAAACTCTTGTCACTGTAACAGACACAATCTCTCTCTCACACACACACACACACACACACAAACACACACACACGCACGCACGCACACACACACACACACACACACACACACACACACACACACACACACACACACACACACACACACACACACACACACACACACACACACACACACACACACACAACACACACACACACACCACACGTCAAGTCACATTTTAGATGCAATATTGAATAAGCAGAAAAATCGGATTTTCTGCTCTGAAAATATAAATAAGCATACAAATTGAATAAGCACTTTGAATATTCTAAACAGAATAAGCATTAGTCGCTAATGAATAAGTACTAGTACTTAATGGAATAGATACTAATATCTAAAAAATAAGTACTAGTAGCATGAAAATAGAGACTAGTATGTTAAAATGATTAAATGTTAAAACGGCTTGCCATATTGGCTCAGAGAGAGAGAGAGAGAGAGAAAATGACATTTTAGATAATAGCACCTATTAATAGATACTAGTATTTATTCAATAAATACTAGTTCTAAGTCATTACATACTAGTACCTATTAAATAGATACCAGTACTTATTCATTAGCTACTAATACGTATTCAAAAGAATATCTAAAGAATAAGCACTACTATCTAAAGAATAGGCACTAGTACTAAAGAATAAGCACTAGTCGCTAATGAATAAGTACTATTACTTAATGGAATAGATACTAGTATCTAAAAAATAAGTACTAGTAGCATGAAAAAAGAGACTACTAGGTTAAAATGATTAAATGTTAAAACGGCTTGCCATATTGACTCAGAGCATCAAAAGCATCAAACAAGAATATTAAAGTTTGATGCGTTGCCACAGCAACAGTTTCAAAGATATCAAGAATCCCTTCACAGGTCTTCATCTGCAGTGTATTTACATTATACAGATGAAGTTTGAAGCAAATCGGGTAAAAATAAGAGGGTGATTTCAAAGCCTTTAGGAAGTGACACACTTCCTGCTGCCAGTTGGTGGCGCTATAACTTTGACTCACAATAGTCACATCCATGTGATCGGACTCTTACAGCGAACACACTGCTGAAGTTTCATCAAGATCAGTTAATGTATGCAGAAGTTATAACACACTTCCTGTTTCCATTATTCGCCATAAATTCGTTTCCTCGCCACGGCCAAACCGTTCGAGATATCAAAAATCCCCTGGCAATTTTTCATCCTCAATGTCTTGACTTCATGCTGACTGAGTTTCGTGGCGATTGGTTGAATTCTCTAGGAGTAGTATATCGAATTCCAGGGGCATACGCTTTCAAACAAACCATAATAGCCGACTTCCTGTTGGGCTGGGGTAAAAAGTAAAAGTACAAAGGAAATATGAATCGATGAGATCTATATGTGTACCAAGTTTCATATTATTACATGCAAGCGTGTTTGATTTATGGACCAAGATTTCGGACCCCGTTCCAGGGGGCGCTGTCGAGCCCCCCTGCCACGCCCGGGTACCAGCTTCAGCCCGGCCCTGATGGCCGCGGTTTCTGACCCGTGTGCAAAGTTTCAAGAGTTTTTGAGCATGTTAAGGGCCCCAAAAGTGCGCTAAGAATCTCAAAAGTATCCAAAAAGAATATTAAAGTTTGATGCGTTGTCACGGCAACAGCATCTAAGATATCAACAATCCTTTCACAGGTCTACATCTGGCTTGTGTCTACATTATACACATCAAGTTTGAAGCAAATAGGGTAAAGCGTGTTGGATATATGGACCAAATTGTCGGACCCGTTCAAGGGGGCGCTGTCGAGCCCCCCTGCCACGCCCGGGTACCAGCTTCAGCCTGGCCCTGATGGCCGCGGGTTTTGTCCTGTGTGCAAAGTTTCAAGAGTTTTCGAGCACGTTAAGAACCCCAAAAGTGCCCGAAAGCATAAAAAAGCATGAAAAAGCTTAAAAAAAGGAATATTAATGTTTGATGCATTGCCATGGCGACAGTGTCTAAGATATCAATAATCCTTTCACAGGTCTACATCTGGCATGTGTCTACATTATGCACATGAAGTTTGAAGCAAATCGGGTAAAAATAAGAGGGTGATTTAAAAGCATTTTGGAAGTGACACACTTCCTGCTGCCAGTTGGTGGCGCTATAACTTTGACTCACAATAGTCACATCCATGTGATCGGGCTCTTACAACGAACACACTGCTGAAGTTTCATCAAGATTAGTTAATGTATGCAGTAGTTATAACACACTTCCTGTTTCACGTTTCTCGCCATAATTTCGTTTCCTCGCCACGGCCAAACCGTTCGAGATATCAAAAATCCCCTGGCAATTTTTCATCCTCAGTGTCTTGACTTCATGCACACCGAGTTTCGTGCCGTGTGTTTGAATTCTCTAGGAGGAGTGTTTCACATTCCATTGCATGCGTTTTCCAAACAACCCTTAATAGCCGACTTCCTGTTGGGCTGGGGTAAAAAGTTAGAGTGCGAAGTATATATGAAACGATGAGATCTACATGTGTACCGAGTTTCATATTATTACATGCAAGCGTGTTTGATTTATGGACCATGTTTTTGGACCCCGTTCCAGGGGGCGCTGTCGAGCCCCCCTGCCACGCCCGGGTACCATCTTCAGCCCGGCCCTGATGGCCGCGGGTTCTGACATGTGTGCAAAGTTTCAGGAGTTTTTGAGCATGTTAAGGCCTCCAAAAGTGTCCAAAAGGTAGAAGAAAAATAATAATAAATATATATATATATATATATATATATATATATATATATATATATAAATAAATATAGCTGCGAGCAGCGATTACGGGCCCAAGCCGGTGGCACCGCAACCCTGGTGCACCAGGGTGGCGGTACCGCCGGCTTTGGCCCTTCATCGCTGCTCGCAGCTATATTTATTTATATATATATATATATATATATATATATATATATATATATATATATATATATATATATATATATATATAAAGCCGGTGGCATCGCCACCCTGGTGCCTTTAGGGTTATTGTGCACGACGTGACACAAAATATCTGCTCGCTATCTGCCGAACGGCTCTGGTAGTCCCGCTTCAGCACTGATGATGTTGTAGAAATAGTGTGCTCTGGTTGGTCTGGATTATTCGGGATTTTTTATTTTATACAGAAATAAGTTATTTATAATTCAGATGAGAATAAAGTTAGTGTTGATTAAAATGAAGGAAAACAAATATATTGATCTGAAATATAGCACATTCATTTTACATTTATTTAGGTTCAATTACCAAACATACAATCTTAATTTAATTTAACCCTCAGAGACCTAAGGGTATTTTTACAATAAATTTTCCGTCTGGTGTTATTCACTAAAAAAGCTTGTAAAACATCAACCCTTTTGTGCACAGACAATTGACACACCTCTGTTTTTTCAGGACAAATTGAACTTTCAGCATATTTGTGTTACATTGATGTCACCTGAATGTAAAATAAGTTATGGGACCATAAAGACAAATGAAAAAATAAATCGGAAATTGAATCACTCAAATATTTATGGAAATCACACACAAATAAATAAAAGCTAAGCAAATTTCCTCTGGAAAATAGTTTGTTCATGTCTTTGGAGTCCTGGAGCACAGGAATAAACATTATAACTTGTACAGAACCAAAACTATTTACATTTTTCCAAAAGAAGTCCAGGCGCTTTCATAAAATTCACTGGTGCCAAGCCTCAAAACAGTTCCTATCAGCAATCACAAAGAGGGCCACATCACAGGCTTTACATTTATATTTTATTTATTATTTTATTTATTCTATACTTTTTATACTTTTATACTACATTTATACTTCCATAATACTTTTTTACAGTAAATAAATAAATGGCACTTCAGCTGGGTCTATCCTGGTAATCTAGTTCCTCATCTGTCAAAAACCTCTGTTCTCCTGAAAATCCATTATTCAGTGTAGATGCCAAAGTATAATTCATTGTAATGTGAATAAGAATTAATGTTAAACAGGTAAATCATACCATTTAGAAGTTCATGTAATGGTTAAATATTTTACATTATACTTAAAAGGTTAAAAGCATACTATAATTCATATGCATGTAGGATTGGTAAAAATAGTGTACTGCCTCTTTAAGAAAAGGCCAACTCCGGCTACATTACGTTGATTCTCATTCTGTGACGCAGATATTGAGAGCTGTGGAAGCGAACGGTTTTCTTACCTGATAACTGCTAACTTATTGCTACTTTTATTAGTAATCTTTTATTTTCACTAGCAACTAGAGTAAGTGTACTAACCAGCTCACATTTTCTTTTTTGTAAATCGGAAACTGAGGAATAAAAACCGGAGATTTTCATCTTTTATTTCAACAACGTTTCTGAAGTGGATTTATTGAACTGTGTTGCTGAGTTTACAATGAACACTGCAAATGGGACTAGCTGCTTGGAATAATGTTAAATAGTTATTAGTGTAAGCCATCGCACTTCTCAAGATTTCAGACCTCTACATTAGTAAGAAAACCTGCTTGACATTGGACAACGAGCCTTTGGAGAGGTTTGCGGAAAGTGGAACATGAATGAAGGTTCAACGAGTGATCATGCACTGTGCTAGTGGCTGGTGAGTGCTAAGGGGATTGCTAAGGGCCTCAACGAGTGTGTTGTTGTTGCTGCGTCACTGTTGCAAGTGGAAACTGTAAAAAAAAAACGGATCGATTGTCAACGCAATCATGACTGAGACAGGAACAGAAGCCACGGTAAGCCTAACTGAAGAAAAACGAGTGGTTAAACCAACACTTAAAGCATTGGAATATAGTCTGCAAACAAAAATAAGTTCCAGAAAAGCTATACTAGGACAACTTACTGTGAAAAAGAACGAATTGCATGCTTTAATGGATGATGATGCAAATGTGGAAATCATTGCAAAGGAATTGTTGGCCAAGTATGAAACACTGATAAAGGAATTCAGAAAAATAAATGCTGACGTTAAAGACTTATTCTGCCAGATTGAATGCGTAGAGAATTTGAATACAGATCAAAGGGATTGGTTTGAGCCAAGAAATAACGAGCACAGAGAATTTGTGCAAGAAGTGAATGCATGGATACAGAATGCAATACTACGCAGAGAAGAGGCTAACAAGGTTAGCGAGCAGATACATCCTGAAGATAGTGTGTCATTCACATCCAGTAAGTCTAGAAAATCGAAGTCTGTTTCTGCGACTTCTACAACATCGTCTGCTCGTGCTGAACGCTTAAAGGTTGAATTAGAGAGAGCTGCTTTGTTAGCCAAGTCAGCTACATTGAGAAAAAGACAGACTTTAGAGGAGCAGGAACTACAGCTCAAGGTTGAAAAAGAACAGTTGGAGCTGCAATCAGAGCTCGCTGCAACTGATGCACGATTAGCCGTGTTAAGAAAATATGAAGGTTCAGATGTGTCAAGTAGAACCAAAGGCAGTAAGGTGGAAATATTGATGTCTGCGCCAAGGAAACGTGATGTCAGCCACAGTAAGAGAAGCGTAGTTAGCTGTGGAACTTCGCATAGCAACACTAGTGAAAGAGGCGCAGATGCAATGCGAGCTTCTGTCACTTCAGATAATTTGGTTACTGTCATGCAACGGCAAAATGACATCACTGAAAGCTTAATAAAGCAGCAAAGGCTATCTACATTGCCATCACCGAACATTCCAGTTTTCAAGGGAGATCCATTAGAATATCGTCTTTTCATGAGAGCCTTTGAGCACCGCATAGAAAGCAAGACTGAAAACAGCAAAGATCGGCTTTACTATCTAGAACAGCACACAAATGGGCAGCCTAATGACTTAGTGCGTAGCTGTTTCCATATGGATCCAGATCAGGGCTACCCTGAAGCCAAGAGACTGCTAAAGGAACGCTTTGGTGATAAATATAAGATATCCATGGCATACCTTGATAAGGCTTTAAACTGGCCTGTCATTAAAGCAGATGACACCAAGGCACTTGAAGCATACGCCCTCTTTATGACAAACTGCAATAATGCAATGTCGGATCTGGAGTACTTAGAAGAGATGGAAAATGCCGCTAACATGCGCACGATCATCTCAAAGCTCCCATACAGGCTGAGAGAGAGATTCAGGAGTGTCGCTATAGACATTCAGAAAAAACAAGATCGGCGGACAAAGTTCAAAGACGTAGTGTCATTTGTCAACACACAGGCTGAAATGGCAGCACACCCTGTGTTTGGTGAAATCTCAGGACAAACAAAGCGCCAGACTGAAAGGTCAAGTGGAAAGAAAAACATCACAACGCTAGCCACTGAAGTAAAAGAACAGAAAGTTGAAAAAGATTTTGCTGGTGCTGGAAACAAGAAAGCTCATGAGAAGGGAACAAGCATGGACAAAGCCTTCAAGAAACCTTGTATCTTCTGTCAGGGAGATCATACCATGGAACAGTGCAAGAAACTCCAAAGAAAGCTGCACAAAGAAAAGCTTGAATTCCTTAAGAGCAAAGGACTTTGTTTCAGTTGTTTAATAGGAGGACACATGAGTAATGCCTGTGAAGAAAAGAAGAGCTGTCAGATATGTTCAGCGAAACACCCTACGCTCTTACACATAAAGCAGAAATTTAAAGACTTATCAAAGGAAGAGGCTTCACAGGAAGAGCAGAAAGAGGAGTTTCCAAAGGAAGAGCAAACTGTTGTCAGTGGATTTGTGGATGCAGGGGAAGCATGCTCTCAGACAGGGGTCGGGGGTACAGGTAGTGTCCTCGCCATTGTTCCTGTGAGAGTAAAGGCAAAGAAAGGCAACAAGGTACTGACTTGTTATGCATTCATGGATCCAGGAAGTAATGCTTCCTTCTGCACTATCAAGCTGGCGAACGACCTTCATCTGCAAGGAAAAAATGTGAATATCCTACTCACTACTATGGGAGACCAAAAGACAGTCTCATGCAAAGCTGTATCAGACCTAGAAGTGAGTAGCCTAGAAGGTGACGACTTTATCGAGCTTAAAGGTGTTTTCGCACAAAAGGTTATCCCCGCAAGTAAAGAGAACATTCCAACCCAAGAAGATGTGGATAGGTGGCCACATCTACGAAGTGTAAGAATTCCATCGATCAACGCGGATATCGGTCTTCTGATTGGGACTGATGTGGCAAAGGCTTTGGAGCCAGAAGAGGTAATCCGCAGTGTGAAGGATGGACCGTATGCAGTACGAACAGCTTTGGGATGGACAGTAAACGGACCACTGCGTGAGAACAGCAGAAGCTGGACAAAGAATGGATACCCGCAGATCCAGATGAATCGGATCTCAGTGGCTCGACTCGAGGACTTGTGGACTCAGCAATTCAGGTATGATTTTCCTGAGAACGCACAAGGAGAGCAGTTAGAAATGTCTAAAGAAGACCAACTGTTTATGGACAGAGTCTCTAAATCGGCAAAGCTGGTCAACGGCCACTACTCTGTTGGTCTGCCGTTGAAGAACAAAGATGTGAAAATGCCAAACAACAGAGCAATGATAGAGCAACGAGCGCTCAACATGAAAAAGAAGCTTCAGAAAAATCAGACGTTCAAAGAGGACTATGTCAGCTTCATGAATGATGTGATAAAGAAGGGCTATGCTGTAAAGGTCCCAGATGAAGAACTAAAAAGGAGTGACGGAAAGGTGTGGTTTATTCCGCATCACGGTGTCTACCACCCTAAGAAGCATAAAATGCGAGTGGTATTCGACTGTGGCGCTTCATATCAAGGAACCACACTCAATGAACAATTACTGCAAGGGCCTGACTTGACAAGCAGTCTGGTTGGTGTCTTGACTAGATTCCGTCAAGAGCGAGTCGCAGTCATGGCGGATGTGGAATCAATGTTCCACCAGGTCAAAGTCCCACCAGAAGATGCTGACCTCCTCAGGTTTTTGTGGTGGCCGGACGGCGACACCTCAAAAGAGCTGCAAGAGTACAGAATGGAGGTACACTTGTTTGGAGCCACCTCCTCACCAAGTTGCGCGAGCTATGCGTTGAGAAGGTGTGCCGAGGACAACAAGAACATGTTTGATGCAGCAGTAGTGGATACAGTCTTAAATAATTTTTATGTAGACGATTGTTTGAGATCAGTTGCCACTGAACAAGAAGCAGTCAGACTATTCCAAGACTTGAAGGCCATCTGTCAAACAGGAGGTTTTAGACTGACGAAATGGACGACGAACAATCGAAATGTGTTGTTAAGCATTCCACTTGAGGACCGGGCAACAGAAGTCAAAGATTTAGATCTTGACCAGGATTCACTCGCCATCAAGAGAGCTTTAGGAGTACAGTGGTGTATCCGGTCAGATCAGTTCATGTTCCATGTGCACATAGAGCAGAAGCCTCTCACCAGGAGAGGTATCCTGTCTACGATGAGTTCAGTTTACGACCCACTGGGAATGTTGTCGCCAGTCATATTGCCTGCTAGAAACATCTTGCAAGAATTGTGTAGACTAAGAACAGGCTGGGATGACACTGTGCCAGAACACTTCGCACAACAATGGACAGAGTGGACTGAAGAACTTCAACAGCTCACTGACTTTGGAGTGGATCGGTGCTTTAAGCCACCTGAGTTTGGGAAGACAATGCAAGCTCGGCTGCATCACTTTTGTGACGCGTGCGAAACAGGCTACGGTACTGTTACTTACTTAGTCCAGAAGAACAGTAGCAATCAAATACTCTGCTCATTTGTCTTGGGAAAGGCGAGGGTTGCCCCCCTCAAACCACTAACTATCCCACGGATGGAGCTGACGGCGGCTGCCTTAGCTGTGAAGGTGGATGTCATGCTAAAGAAAGAACTACAGTTGCCACTGTCAGATTCCAAGTTTTGGACGGACAGTACTGCTGTACTTAAGTACTTAGCAAATGAGAACATCAGATTTAAGACATTTGTGGCGAACAAGATTGCCATAATCTTGCAAGCATCAAAAGTGCAGCAATGGAGCTACGTCAACACTCAGTTGAATCCTGCTGATTGCGCCTCTAGAGGACAAAAGGTGAGTGTCTTCATGAAGAACCAAGTTTGGATTGCAGGGCCTGTGTTCCTCAGTAAACCTGAAAGGGAATGGCCAGACAAGCACGATCACCTAGAAGAGCTCACGGCTGAAGATCCTGAGGTCAAGAAAGGCATACTTGTCAATGCTATAACAGCAGAAGAAAGCACTGATGCAATGCAACAACTAATTCGATACTATTCTTCATGGATACACCTCAAGAAGGCTGTGGCGTGGCTCATACGACTCAAGGGAACCCTGGTAAATCTGTCAAGGAAAAGAAAAGAGATGAATGGATTGTACAGTGATCAACAACGGGTGAACAGGGAGATGTTGAGCTACAAAAAGAGTCTCAAACAGACTTACCTGACCGTAGACAATCTGCGACAAGCTGAGATGGACATCATCAGCCATTGTCAGCAAAGTATGTTTCATGAGGAGATATCCGCTCTTCGGAGAAACGACTCCATCAAGAAGAGTAGTCGAATCTTCAGACTGAATCCACAACTTGAAGAGGGAATCCTTCGTGTTGGAGGGAGGCTCAATCGAGCATCCATGCCAGCTGAAGCCAAGCACCCGATTATCCTGCCTAAGAACCATCGTGTGGCTGATCTGATTCTCCAGGATTCACATGAGCGACTGGGACACAGTGGACGTAATCATGTCTTGTCTAATGTACGTCAAAAGTACTGGATTATTGATTCTTCCTCGTCAATCAGAAGAATGCTGTCACGGTGTACTATCTGTCGAAGACAACATGGGGCATCAGGCACTCAAATGATGGCGAACTTACCAAGAAACAGAGTTATACCAGATGAACCACCCTTCACCAGAACTGGAGTGGATTTATTTGGGCCATTCCACATTAAACGTGGAAGATCATCTGTAAAAAGATATGGGGTTATATTTACCTGCCTTGCATGCCGTGCTGTCCACATAGAAATGGCAACATCATTGGAAACAGACTCCTTTATTCAAGCTCTGCGCCGCTTCATTGCAAGAAGAGGTCAGGTGAAGGAGATGAGATCTGATAATGGGACCAACTTTGTTGGAGCTGATCATGAGCTCAGAAAGGCAATAAAGGAGTGGAATACTTCACAAATTGAGAACAGCTTGCTCCAACGTGACATCAGATGGTTATTCAATCCACCATCCGGATCCCACCATGGAGGGGTGTGGGAGAGAATCATCCGCTCCATCAGGAAGATCATGGGTGCTACGCTGAGAGAACAAAACTTGGATGAGGAAGGTCTTCAGACGTTCTTTTGTGAATGTGAAGCCATTCTGAATAGTAGACCTATTACCATGCCTTCCAATGATATTAATGATTTGGAAGCTCTTACCCCACAGCACTTACTCCTGCTCAAGACTTATCCCAACTTGCCACCAGGACTCTTCCATAAGGATGATACTTATGCGCGTAAAAGATGGAGGCAAGTCCAGTATATGAGCGATCTATTCTGGAAGCGTTGGACCAAGGAATATCTGCCTCAACTCCAGGAGAGGCAGAAATGGAACCATCCATCACGGAACTTCATCCCGGGAGATGTAGTCTTGATTGTCGATGAATCAGCCCCCAGGGGATCATGGCTGATGGGAAGAATCGTTAAGGCTATGGAGGACGAGCATGGAGTGGTCCGCAAGGTTCGAGTCAAGACAAAGACGAATGAACTTGAGAGGCCAATAACTAAACTCTGCTTACTTCAGGAAGCAGTTTGAGAAGGACTGTTATTGAGTTTTAGTCAAAAGAAGGACATTTAAAGTTGTAATTGCTTCTAGGATAGAAGGCAATTAGGGGCCGGGTATGTAGATGCCAAAGTATAATTCATTGTAATGTGAATAAGAATTAATGTTAAACAGGTAAATCATACCATTTAGAAGTTCATGTAATGGTTAAATATTTTACATTATACTTAAAAGGTTAAAAGCATACTATAATTCATATGCATGTAGGATTGGTAAAAATAGTGTACTGCCTCTTTAAGAAAAGGCCAACTCCGGCTACATTACGTTGATTCTCATTCTGTGACGCAGATATTGAGAGCTGTGGAAGCGAACGGTTTTCTTACCTGATAACTGCTAACTTATTGCTACTTTTATTAGTAATCTTTTATTTTCACTAGCAACTAGAGTAAGTGTACTAACCAGCTCACATTTTCTTTTTTGTAAATCGGAAACTGAGGAATAAAAACCGGAGATTTTCATCTTTTATTTCAACAACGTTTCTGAAGTGGATTTATTGAACTGTGTTGCTGAGTTTACAATGAACACTGCAAATGGGACTAGCTGCTTGGAATAATGTTAAATAGTTATTAGTGTAAGCCATCGCACTTCTCAAGATTTCAGACCTCTACATTCAGCGCTCGATTTAGATCTATTTCTCTGTTTCTCTGTGAAACCTGCGTCTCCCTGCGTGTCTCTCGCTCTCTCTCTCTCTCTCTCCACTTGGCTTGTGCGTGCGTCATGACAAAGACGCACCCAATGTTTACGACGGATCAGCCTGTAATTGGTCAAAAAACATCACGTGGATTTCCAAAATGGCAGCTAGCATCGAGCTAGCGGCAAATATGACGGAATATTTACAAATTATGGACTTCAAGTGTATCAAAGTTGGATATAAACGTTTGGATTTATTGCTGAAAAACTCCGAAAGTATGCACAAGTTCCAGGCTGGATAGAAAACCTTCTGTAAAGGCTAGAAAGACACCAAAGACACCCCTGTGATGGCTAGCTCGTTAGCTTTCTGCTGGAAAAAACGGTAAGAAAATCCATAAAACTGTCAGCGAGTTATATCATAATTTCTCGGAGCTGATGTGTGGCGTCGTCGACGATGCCGTCGGGCTCAGAGGGTTAAAGCAAACAATACATTTGAAATACATGGGTTGTATGCACATTTTTTTTTTATAAAAAAAATATATATATATCCAAAAAGACAAGGCTTAAAAACTCTTGTCACTGTAACAGACACAATCTCTCTCTCTCACACACACACGCACACGCACACGCACACGCACACGCACACGCACACGCACACGCACACACACACACACACACACACACACACGTCAAGTCACATTTTAGATGCAATATTGAATAAGCAGAAAAATCGGATTTTCTGCTCTGAAAATATAAATAAGCATACAAATTGAATAAGCACTTTGAATATTCTAAACAGAATAAGCATTAGTCGCTAATGAATAAGTACTAGTACTTAATGGAATAGATACTAATATCTAAAAAATAAGTACTAGTAGCATGAAAATAGAGACTAGTATGTTAAAATGATTAAATGTTAAAACGGCTTGCCATATTGGCTCAGAGAGAGAGAGAGAGAAAATGACATTTTAGATAATAGCACCTATTAATAGATACTAGTATTTATTCAATAAATACTAGTTCTAAGTCATTACATACTAGTACCTATTAAATAGATACCAGTACTTATTCATTAGCTACTAATACATATTCAAAAGAATATCTAAAGAATAAGCACTACTATCTAAAGAATAGGCACTAGTACTAAAGAATAAGCACTAGTTGCTAATGAATAAGTACTATTACTTAATGGAATAGATACTAGTATCTAAAAAATAAGTACTAGTAGCATGAAAAAAGAGACTACTAGGTTAAAATGATTAAATGTTAAAACGGCTTGCCATATTGACTCAGAGCATCAAAAGCATCAAACAAGAATATTAAAGTTTGATGCGTTGCCACAGCAACAGTTTCAAAGATATCAAGAATCCCTTCACAGGTCTTCATCTGCAGTGTATTTACATTATACAGATGAAGTTTGAAGCAAATCGGGTAAAAATAAGAGGGTGATTTCAAAGCCTTTAGGAAGTGACACACTTCCTGCTGCCAGTTGGTGGCGCTATAACTTTGACTCACAATAGTCACATCCATGTGATCGGACTCTTACAGCGAACACACTGCTGAAGTTTCATCAAGATCAGTTAATGTATGCAGAAGTTATAACACACTTCCTGTTTCCATTATTCGCCATAAATTCGTTTCCTCGCCACGGCCAAACCGTTCGAGATATCAAAAATCTCCTGGCAATTTTTCATCCTCAATGTCTTGACTTCGTGCACACCGAGTTTCGTGGCGATTGGTTGAATTCTCTAGGATTAGTATATCGAATTCCAGGGCATACGCTTCCAAACAAACGATAATAGCCGACTTCCTGTTGGGCTGGGGTAAAAAGTAAAAGTACAAAGGATATATGAACCGATGAGATCTATATGTGTAGCGAGTTTCATATTATTACATGCAAGCGTGTTTGATTTATGGACCAAGTTTTCGGACCCCGTTCCAGGGGGCGCTGTCGAGCCCCCCTGCCACGCCCGGGTACCAGCTTCAGCCCGGCCCTGATGGCCGCGTTTTCTGACCCGTGTGCAAAGTTTCAAGAGTTTTTGAGCATGTTAAGGGCCCCAAAAGTGCGCTAAGAATCTCAAAAGTATCCAAAAAGAATATTAAAGTTTGATGCGTTGTCACGGCAACAGCATCTAAGATATCAACAATCCTTTCACAGGTCTACATCTGGCGTGTGTCTACATTATACACATCAAGTTTGAAGCAAATCGGGTAAAGCCTGTTTGATTTATGGACCAAGTTTTCGGACCCCGTTCCAGGGGCGCTGTCGAGCCCCCCTGCCACGCCCGGGTACCAGCTTCAGCCCGGCCCTGATGGCCGCGGTTTCTGACCCGTGTGCAAAGTTTCAAGAGTTTTTGAGCATGTTAAGGGCCCCAAAAGTGCGCTAAGAATCTCAAAAGTATCCAAAAAGAATATTAAAGTTTGATGCGTTGTCACGGCAACAGCATCTAAGATATCAACAATCCTTTCACAGGTCTACATCTGGCTTGTGTCTACATTATACACATCAAGTTTGAAGCAAATAGGGTCAAGCGTGTTGGATATATGGACCAAATTGTCGGACCCGTTCAAGGGGCGCTGTCGAGCCCCCCTGCCACGCCCGGGTACCAGCTTCAGCCTGGCCCTGATGGCCGCGGGTTTTGTCCTGTGTGCAAAGTTTCAAGAGTTTTCGAGCACGTTAAGAACCCCAAAAGTGCCCGAAAGCATAAAAAAGCATGAAAAAGCTTAAAAAAAGGAATATTAATGTTTGATGCATTGCCATGGCAACAGTGTCTAAGATATCAATAATCCTTTCACAGGTCTACATCTGGCATGTGTCTACATTATGCACATGAAGTTTGAAGCAAATCGGGTAAAAATAAGAGGGTGATTTAAAAGCATTTTGGAAGTGACACACTTCCTGCTGCCAGTTGGTGGCGCTATAACTTTGACTCACAATAGTCACATCCATGTGATCGGGCTCTTACAACGAACACACTGCTGAAGTTTCATCAAGATTAGTTAATGTATGCAGTAGTTATAACACACTTCCTGTTTCACGTTTCTCGCCATAATTTTGTTTCCTCGCCACGGCCAAACCGTTCGAGATATCAAAAATCCCCTGGCAATTTTTCATCCTCAGTGTCTTGACTTCACGCTGACCGAGTTTCGTGCCGTGTGTTTGAATTCTCTAGGAGGAGTGTTTCACATTCCTTTGCATGCGTTTTCCAAACAAGCCTAAATAGCCGACTTCCTGTTGGGCTGGGGTAAAAAGTTAGAGTGCGAAGTATATATGAAACGATGAGATCTACATGTGTACCGAGTTTCATATTATTACATGCAAGCGTGTTTGATTTATGGACCATGTTTTCGGACCCCGTTCCAGGGGGCGCTGTCGAGCCCCCCTGCCACGCCCGGGTACCATCTTCAGCCCGGCCCTGATGGCCGCGGGTTCTGACATGTGTGCAAAGTTTCAGGAGTTTTTGAGCATGTTAAGGCCTCCAAAAGTGTCCAAAAGGTAGAAGAAAAATAATAATAATAATAATAATAATAATAATAATAATAATAAATAATCCTTAGGAAAACAATAGGGCCTTCGCCCTTTGGGCTTGGGCCCTAATAATAATAAATAATCCTTAGGAAAACAATAGGGCCTTCGCCCTTAGGGCTTGGGCCCTAATTAAAGCTGCAAGCAGCATTGAAAGGGCCCTCGCACCCGTGCCATCGCCACCCGGTGGCTTTAGGAAGACAGAGCACGGTGGGCTATGTGCATTTAAGTAGATAAATATAGTGGGAGTATGTCAAAGTCAGTTACAAAAATGTCATTTATTCTGGGGATAATAGCATGCTGTTAAACATGTCACTTCCTGTTGCCAGCAGGTGGCGCTATGACTGTAACTGAATATGAGCATGCACATGTGTTCAGGACAGAACTCTTATCAAACATGTGAAGTTTGGGGCAGATTGAACTTTGCCTTCTTAAGTAAAAACAACTTCCTGTTTCATAGCATTAGCATGCTTTAGCACTTAGCTAAGAATTTCTAGCATGTTTAACATGTTGATAACATGTTTATAACTCAATGGCATATTTACTATGTTGCCAGTACTGCATCACACTGTTAAACATGTCACTTCCTGTTGCCAGTAGGTGGCGCTATTACTATAACTGAATATTGTCATGTAGATGTGTTCAGGGCAGGACTCTTATCAAATGTGTGAAGTTTGGGGCAGATTGGACATTGCCTTCTTAAGTAACAACAACTTCCTGTTTCATTTCATTAGCATGCTTTAGCACTTAGCTAAGAATTACTAGCATGTTTAACATGTTTATAACATGTTTATAACTCAATGGCATATTTACTATGTTGCCAGTACTGCATCACACTGTTAAACATGTCACTTCCTGTTGCCAGTAGGTGGCGCTATTACTAAAGCTGAAAATTGTAATGTAGATGTGTTCAGGGCATGACTCTTATCAAATGTGTGAAGTTTGGGGCAGATTGGACATTGCCTTCTTAAGTAACAACAACTTCCTGTTTCATTTCATTAGCATGCTTTAGCACTTAGCTAAGAATTGCTAGCATGTTTTAACATGTTTATAACATGTTTATAACTCAATGGCATATTTACTATGTTGCCAGTACTGCATCACACTGTTTAACATGTCACTTCCTGTTGCCAGTAGGTGGCGCTATTACTATAGCTGAAAATTGTAATGTAGATGTGTTCAGGGCAGGACTCTTATCAAATGTGTGAAGATTGGGGCAGTTTGGACATTGTCTTCTTAAGTAACAACAACTTCCTGTTTCATTTCATTAGCATGCTTTAGCACTTAGCTAAGAATTACTAGCATGTTTTAACATGATTATAACATGTTTATAATTCAATGGCATATTTAATATGTTGCCAGTACTGCATCACAGTGTTAAACATGTCACTTCCTGTTGCCAGTAGGTGGCGCTATTACTATAACTGAATATTCTCATGTAGATGTGTTCAGGGCAGGACTCTTATCAAATGTGTGAAGTTTCGGGGTTTCGGGGTTCGAAGTTACAGCAAATTACTATTTAATTGCAGTAATAGCATGCTTTAGCACTTAGCTAAGTGTTTGCTAGCATGTTTTAGCATGTTTCAAGTATGTTGATAGCATGTTTAGCACTTGCTGGCACTTTTTTATATGTTATTAGGAGTCCACAAAAGTGTTAAACATGTCACTTCCTGTTGCCAGCAGGTGGCGCTATGACTGTAACTGAATATGAGCATGGACATGTGTTCAGGACAGAACTCTTATCAAACGTGTGAAGTTTGGGGCAGATTGGACATTCCATACCTGAGTTACAGCAAATTCCTATTGAATGGAAGTAATAGCATGCTTTAGCACTTAGCTAAGTGCTTGCTAGCATGTTTTAGCATGTTTCAAGTATGTTGTTAGCATGTTTAACACTTGCTGGCACTTTTTTATATGTTATCAGGAGTCCACAACAGTGTTAAACATGTCACTTCCTGTTGCCAGTAGGTGGCGCTATGACTGTAACTGAATATCAGCATGCACATGTGTTCAGGACAGAACTCTTATCAAACATGTGAAGTTTGGGGCAGATTGGACATTGTTTGCCTGAGTTACAGCAACTTCCTGTTTCATGGCGAAACATCAAAATTTGTCAGGCCGCCGAGGACACGCCCTTTGACGAAAACTCAAGATCTTCGCAATTTAACGTCGCAAAGGTCTTAAGATTACACTCACCAAATTTGAAGATGATCAGATTAAAACTGTAGGAGGAGTTCGTTAAAGTACGAGGCCTGAAAATGGCAAAAACTGCACAAAAATCTGAGAGGAAGTTCAAAATGGCTGACTTCCTGTTGTGTTTAGGGCTACGCTCCAAGAGACTTTTTTGTAGGTATTGGGCCATTACATGTATGTACCGAATTTCGTACACGTACGTGAAACGTAACGCGAGGCGCACTCCGTTGAACCTTTATAGGTGGCGCTATCGAGCCATTTTGGCCCGCCCAATTTTGAAACGCATATCAGATGTAAATTTTCGCCAGTTCTGACGCGTGTGCAAATTTTCGTGAGTTTTCGTGCATGTTTAGGCCCTCAAAAATGCGATTCATTGCGGAGAAGAAGAAGAAATATAGCTGCGAGCAGCGATTACGGGCCCAAGCCGGTGGCACCGCAACCCTGGTGCACCAGGGTGGCGGTACCGCCGGCTTTGGCCCTTCATCGCTGCTCGCAGCTATATTATATATATATATATATATATATATATATATATTATATATATAAAGCCGGTGGCACCGCCACCCTGGTGCCATTAGGGTTATTGTGCACGACGTGACACAAAATATCTGCTCGCTATCTGACGAACGGCTCTGGTAGTTCCGCTTCAGCACTGATGATGTTGTAGAAATAGTGTGCTCCGGTTGGTCTGGATTTTTCGGGATTTTTTATTTTATACAGAAATAAGTTATTTATAATTCAGATGAGAATAAAGTTAGTGTTGATTAAAATGAAGGAAAACAAATATATTGATCTGAAATATAGCACATTAATTTTACATTTATTTAGGTTCAATTACCAAACATACAATCTTAATTTAATTTAAAGCAAACAATACATTTGAAATACATGGGTTGTATGCACATTTTTTTTAATAAAAAAAAAATATATATATCCAAAACGACAAGGCTTAAAAACTCTTGTCACTGTAACACACACAATCTCTCTCTCCTCTCTCTTCCTCTCTCTCTCTCTCTCTCTCTCTCCTCTCTCTCTCTCTCTCTCTCTCTCTCTCTCTCTCTCTCTCTCTCTCTCTCTCTCTCTCTCTCTCTCTCTCCCTCTCTCCTTCTCTCTCTCTCTCTCTCTCTCCTCACACACACACACACACACACACACACACACACACACACACACACACACACACACACACACACACACACACACACACACTCAAGTCACTTACATTTTAGATGCAATATTGAATAAGCAGAAAAATCGGATTTTCTGCTCTGAAAATATAAATAAGCATAAAAATTGAATAAGCACTTTGAATATTCTAAGACAGAATAATGCAGTATCTGCTAATGAATAAGTATAGTACTTAATGGAAAAAATACTAGTATCTAAAATATAATAAGTACTTAGTAGCATATATTCAATACAGAATAAGACTAGTAGTCTAATGAATAAGTACTAGTACTTAAGGAATAGATATAGTTCTAAAAAATAAGAACTAGTAGCATGAAATAGGACTGTAGTAAAATGATTAAATGTTAAAACGGCTTGCCATATTGGCTCAGAGAGAGAGAGGAAGAAAATGACATTTTAGATACTAGAGTATTAATAGATACTAGTATTTTTCAATAATACTAGTATATCATTAGATACTAGTACCTATTAAATAGATACCGTATTATCATTAGCACTATACGTATTCAAGAATATCAAGAATAGCACTAGATCTAAAGAATAACATAGTCATAATAATAAGATAGTACTTAATGGATAGATAGTAGTATCCAAAAATAAGAACTAGTAGCATAAATAGGTATAACTAAATGATTAAATGTTAGAATGGCTGCCATATTGTCAAGAGAGAGTAGAGAAAATGACCATATTCAAACCAAATATTAACTCTCTTCTGAGTAATGACAGTTAATTAGAAAGTTGTCGGCTGATCTGAACTATATGCATACCTGTGACTTTGAGTTTCATGCAATTTCAGCATGCTAAGAGTCTCAAAAGCATCAACAAGATATTAAAGTTGATGTGTTGCCACGGCAACAGTATCTAGATATCAAAAATCCTTTCACAGTCTACATCTGCCGTGTGTTTACATTATAACACATAAAGTTTGAAGCAAATTGGGTAAAAATAAGAGGTGATTTCAAAGCATTTAGAAGTGACACACTTCCTGCTGCAGTTGGTGGCGCATATAACTTTGACTCACAATAGTCGCTCCATGACGGCTCTACAGCGAACCACTGCTGAGTTTCATCAGATCGTTAATGTATGCAGAAGTTATAACACACTTCTGTTTTCTTATTGCATAATTCGTTTCCTCGCCACGGCCAAACCGTCGAGTATCAAAATCCCTGGCAATTTTCATCTCAATGTCTTGACTTCGTGCACACCGAGTTTCGTGGCGATTGGTTGAATTCTCTAGGATTAGTAATCGAATTCCAGGGGCATACGCTTCCAAACAAACGATAATAGCCGACTTCCTGTTGGGCTGGGGTAAAAAGTAAAAGTACAAAGGATATATGAACCGATGAGATCTATATGTGTAGCGAGTTTCATATTATTACATGCAAGCGTGTTTGATTTATGGACCAAGTTTTCGGACCCCGTTCCAGGGGGCGCTGTCGAGCCCCCCTGCCACGCCCGGATACCAGCTTCAGCACGGCCCTGATGGCCACGTGTTCTGACCCGTGTGCAAAGTTTCAAGAGTTTTTGAGCACGTTAAGGGCCCCAAAAGTGCGCTGAGAGTCTCAAAAGCATCCAAAAATAATATTAAAGTTTGATGCGTTGTCACGGCAACAGTATCTAAGATATCAATAATCCTTTCTCAGGTCTACATCTGCCGTGGTGTTTACATTATACACATAAAGTTTGAAGCAAATCGGGTAAAAATAAGAGGGTGATTTCAAAGCATTTAGGAAGTGACACACTTCCTGCTGCCAGTTGGTGGCGCTAAAACTTTGACTCACAATAGTCGCATCCATGTGATCGGGCTCTTACAGCGAACACACTGCTGAAGTTTCATCAAGATCAGTTAATGTATGCTGAAGTTATAACACACTTCCTGTTTTCATTATTCGCCATAAATTTGTTTCCTCGCCACGGCCAAACCGTTCGAGATATCAAAAATCCCCTGGCAATTTTTCATCCTCAATGTCTTGGCTTCGTGCACACCGAGTTTCGTGGCGATTGGTTGAATTCTCTAGGATTAGTATATCGAATTCCAGGGGCATACGCTTCCAAACAAACGATAATAGCCGACTTCCTGTTGGGCTGGGGTAAAAAGTAAAAGTACAAAGGATATATGAACCGATGAGATCTATATGTGTAGCGAGTTTCATATTATTACATGCAAGCGTGTTTGATTTATGGACCAAGTTTTCGGACCCCGTTCCAGGGGGCGCTGTCGAGCCCCCCTGCCACGCCCGGATACCAGCTTCAGCACGGCCCTGATGGCCACGTGTTTCTGACCCGTGTGCAAAGTTTCAAGAGTTTTTGAGCACGTTAAGGGCCCCAAAAGTGCGCTGAAGAGTCTCAAAAGATCCAAAAATAATATTAAAGTTTGATGCGTTGTCACGGCAACAGTATCTAAGATATCAATAATCCTTTCACAGGTCTACATCTGCGTGTGTTACATTATACACATAAAGTTTGAAGCAAATCGGGTAAAATAAGAGGTGATTCAAAGCATTTATGGAGTGACACACTTCCTGCTGCCAGTTGGTGGCGCTAAACTTTGACTCACAATAGTCGCATCCATGTATCGGCCTACAGCGAACACAGCTGATTTCATCAAGATCATATGTATGGCTGAAGTTATAACACACTTCCTGTTTTCATTATTCGCCAAAATTTGTTTCCTCGCCACGGCCAAACGTTCGAGTATCAAAAATCCCTGGCAATTTTTCATCCTCAATGTCTTGCTTCGTGCACACCGAGTTTCGTGGCGATTGTTGGAATTCTAGATTAGTATATCGAATTCCAGGGCATACGCTTCAAACAACGATATAGCCGGCTTGCCCTTTAAAAATAAAAGTACAAAGGATATATGAACCGATGAGATCTATAGGTAGCGAGTTTCATATTATTACATGCAAGCGTTTTGATTTATGGACCAAGTTTCGGACCCCGTTCCAGGGGGCGCTGTCGAGCCACCCTGCCACGCCCGGGTACCAGCTTCAGCCCGGCCCTGATGGCCGTGGTTTCTGACCCGTGTGCAAAGTTTCAAGAGTTTTTGAGCACGTTAAGGGCCCCAAAAGTGCGCTAAGAATCTCAAAAGTATCCAAAAAGAATATTAAAGTTTGATGCGTTGTCACGGCAACAGCATCTAAGATATCAACAATCCTTTCACAGGTCTACATCTGGCGTGTGTCTACATTATACACATCAAGTTTGAAGCAAATCGGGTAAAGCCTGTTTGATTTATGGACCAAGTTTTTGGACCCCGTTCCAGGGGGCGCTGTCGAGCCCCCCTGCCACGCCCGGGTACCAGCTTCAGCCCGGCCCTGATGGCCGCGGTTTCTGACCCGTGTGCAAAGTTTCAAGAGTTTTTGAGCATGTTAAGGGCCCCAAAAGTGCGCTAAGAATCTCAAAAGTATCCAAAAAGAATATTAAAGTTTGATGCGTTGTCACGGCAACAGCATCTAAGATATCAACAATCCTTTCACAGGTCTACATCTGGCTTGTGTCTATATTATACACATCAAGTTTGAAGCAAATAGGGTAAAGCGTGTTGGATATATGGACCAAATTGTCGGACCCGTTCAAGGGGGCGCTGTCGAGCCCCCCTGCCACGCCCGGGTACCAGCTTCAGCCTGGCCCTGATGGCCGCGGGTTTTGTCCTGTGTGCAAAGTTTCAAGAGTTTTCGAGCACGTTAAGAACCCCAAAAGTGCCCGAAAGCTTAAAAAAGCATGAAAAAGCTTAAAAAAAGGAATATTAATGTTTGATGCATTGCCATGGCAACAGTGTCTAAAATATCAATAATCCTTTCACAGGTCTACATCTGGCATGTGTCTACATTATGCACATGAAGTTTGAAGCAAATCGGGTAAAAATAAGAGGTTGATTTAAAAGCATTTTGGAAGTGACACACTTCCTGCTGCCAGTTGGTGGCGCTATAACTTTGACTCACAATAGTCACATCCATGTGATCGGGCTCTTACAGCGAACACACTGCTGAAGTTTCATCAAGATCAGTTAATGTATGCAGTAGTTATAACACACTTCCTGTTTCACGTTTCTCGCCATAATTTTGTTTCCTCGCCACGGCCAAACCGTTCGAGATATCAAAAATCCCCTGGCAATTTTTCATCCTCAGTGTCTTGACTTCATGCACACCGAGTTTCGTGCCGTGTGTTTGAATTCTCTAGGAGGAGTGTTTCACATTCCATTGCATGCGTTTTCCAAACAACCCTTAATAGCCGACTTCCTGTTGTGCTGGGGTAAAAAGTTAGAGTGCGAAGTATATATGAAACGATGAGATCTACATGTGTACCGAGTTTCATATTATTACATGCAAGCGTGTTTGATTTATGGACCATGTTTTCGGACCCCATTCCAGGGGGCGCTGTCGAGCCCCCCTGCCACGCCCGGGTACCATCTTCAGCCCGGCCCTGATGGCCGCGGGTTCTGACATGTGTGCAAAGTTTCAGGAGTTTTTGAGCATGTTAAGGCCTCCAAAAGTGTCCAAAAGGTAGAAGAAAAATAATAATAATAATAATAATAATAATAATAATAATATAAATAATCCTTAGGAAAACAATAGGGCCTTCGCCCTTTGGGCTTGGGCCCTAATAATAATAATAATAATAATAAACAGAGCAATTCCAAGAGGGTCCTCACACCATCGGTGCTCGGGCCCTAATAAACAGAGCAATTCCAAGAGGGTCCTCACACCATCGGTGCTCGGGCCCTAACAAGCATGAATCAAACATAACAAGGTGAAAACAGGTGACACTGATGATGAAAACGAGGGACAGGCTGGTAAGTGAGGGAGTGAATACAGGTGTGGAAATAAGGAGGATTCTGGGAAGTGTAGTGAAGACACAAAGACAGACTAGTGCAGACGAGGACTGTGACAGTGATGATGTTTTTGGAGTTGTTCAATCATCACCTGGTGAGATCTTATCTTATGAAAACTGATTTGCTCTGCCAATAAAAATGTAACCTACATTGTTTTTTTCTTCTTTATTAAACAATTTATTTAGGGCTGTCAAACGATTAATCGCGATTAATCGCATCCAAAATAAAAGTTTGTGTTTACATAATATATGTGTGTGTAGTGTGTATAATTATTTTGTATATATAAATATACACACATGCATGTATACATTTAAGAAAATTATGTTATTAATATATAAAATATTTATATTTATATATAATATTAATTATGTATAAATATATATAAAATATATACATGCAAATATTTCTTAAATATATACATGCACGTGTGTGTATTTATATATACAAAATAATTATACACACTACACACACATATATTATGTAAACACAAACTTTTATTTTGGATGCGATTAATCGCGATTAATCGTTTGACAGCCCTAAATTTATTACAATTAAGTGAATAATTGCCTTGATCTTCATTTAACTATAAACACATACATTCTAAGAAACGTGATATGCAATACATACATGAGTTTTGTTGTGGCCTTGCTGGGATCATACCAGCACACAGTAGATAACATATGCTGGTCCACCAGCACAGCAGCTTCCCATGCAGGGGACCAGCAAAGCATCAACCAGCATCCCATTCTGGGAACCAGTAACCAGCATTCCATGTTGCGGCCAGCAAAGCATCAACCAGCATCCCATTCTGGGAACCAGTAGCCAGCATTTCATGTTGGGGCCAGCAAACCATCAACCAGCATCCCATTCTGGGAACCAGTAACCAGCATTTCATGTTGGGGCCAGCAAACCATCAACCAGCATCCCATTCTGGGAACCAGTAACCAGCATTTCATGTTGGGGCCAGCAAACCATCAACCATTGTGTCATTGAGTCAGACAAATTACAATTTAATGCGACCGATCTGAGTTTAAAGCCGCCATTTAGCGAACTCATTCTTTTCCCATCGCATATCAGCTCAGATGTGTTTATTTTAAATAAAAATTAAGACATTTTTCGAAAAGTGGAAATAAAGTGCCCAGTGAGTATTTAATAGTGGGAACCACCCAGTAGAGCATTACAATAATGTAGCCTTGAGGTCATGAACTCTTCAGTGTTCACTAAGCTAGGCGCATCCAAAACAGTATCTAAAGTCCTTGCACTCTTACTACCCTCGATTAAAGTTCGGATGTGTATCTAGTTCTGAAATCTTTTCCGTCAGCCTGACTATCTCTCTGCATTTATCACATGTACATCCTATGCTGACAGAAAGGGCTATGGTATACATGTTACAAGAAGTGCAAGTAACAAAAAGAGGAGAAGATGACATGACTCTGTTTGTTTGACTGATTCTACTTACCACAGCTTTGATGGATTTGTAAAAGGCGCGAGCTAAACAAATAAATAAATAAAGAGCGCATGGATGGTATGCTAACAGTCTAGTGAATTAGGCCCCATTTACACTGCATGGTTCAAGTGACCCAAATCCGATTTTTTCCTCTCATGTGGCACAGATCGGATATGACCCATGAATGTGTAAGCAGGAAAAAAACGCATGGATTCCGATTTTCTCAGATCGGATTCAGGCCTCACTCATATGTGGTAATAAATCGGATATGAATCGGATACGTGCATTTGCGTGTGCCATGTAAGCAGACAAATCGGATTTTCCCCAGTAAATGCGAGTCGTACGTCATTAAAAAAGTGACGTCCACTCAGGTGGACACCACCAACTGAGATCACATGACTTATTATAGGCTCAATGGAGGACGAAGGATACACACAGTGGAGCAATGGGGAGGTTTCATGTCTTTTGAGTGTTTGGGGCGAAGAGACAGTGCAGGCAAAAATGCAGGGTTGTTACAGAAATAAATCCGTGTTTGAAGACATTTCACAAGATATGGGGAGGCACGGTTTTTAAGCGCTCGTGGCTACAGAGCCAACGTAAGATAAAAAGCTTTAAAAACAAATATACAAAACGAAAGCAAAACACTGGATAATTTTATCCGCATCTGCATCCATTGCATTTCGTGCTGTTTTACTTCCTTTTCCGGGTCAGAACGTCTCCATTTGGTAGTTTCAGCAGTGTATAGTTTAAATGCAAAAATCGGATACGGGTCACTTTTAAAAGATGATGTAAGCGGGTCATCAAAAAAATCGGATATAGTCAGAAAATCGGATTTGGGCATCAAGACCTGCAGTGTAAATGCAGCCTTAGTAGCTTGTTGTGATAGCAACGATTTAGATTGAAGCTAGCAATGTCAGGTTAATATGTGATGTTGAGTGAGTTATATTAAGCAGTATACACAACAGGGAATGATAGTAAATAAAGATTCAAAACAGAAATATATGCGAAGCTACAGACGCTACACACACAAACCAACAGCAAGGCAGCAAGGCAGAGCAACATAAGCACATGAGCTTTCCATGATAGTCTGATATGGCTGTACACAGAAAGCATAATCTGCATATGGAGAAGAGTAGCACTGTTACCAACTATTCTCACTTCAAGTTACAACTAATAGCTAACATGACACTTGTTCATTCTAAATGTAACTTTCTTGAGAATGTGAATATTATGAACAAAAAGTTACTTGTCACTGCACTGATGCCACATAGCTACACATTGCTCGATGATAAAAGCAACATACATGATAGTCTTAATGTCGCCCAACCCCCCCACCCCCAGAAGTACAACTTATATATATATAAGGTAGCTGTGGTCAAATTGAATATATAAGTTATATATATGTATATATATAACTTATATATTCCATTTGATCACAGCTACCTGGAACTAGTTATATATAATCTTTCATACCCTGCTGAAAAATCCGGTTTAGCTGGTGGACTAGAATAGTCATGCTGTTCTCAAGTAAAACGGAGCTGTCAGTCACTGACTCCAAAAAGTGTATAGTAAAAGGTGTCATTTCATTAAGGAGCATGAAATCTTGAAGTAGACAATAGTGATAGCATGCACTTTCATCAATTGCTGAAAGGTAATTAATTCAACCAAACTCAAGGGCCAAGTGCCCAACTAAAGAGAACACTATCATCATAATGGTGACTTCAAACATACTTCAACAACTTACAGACATGTACCATATGAAAGAAATAAAGCAATAATTAGTTTACAAGAAATGAACATGGTGATGATGTTTTTGGAGTTTTTCAATCATCAGCTGGTGAGATCGTATCTTATGAAACTGATTTTGCTCTGCCAATAAAAATGTAACCTACATTGTTTTTTTTCTTAATTAAACAATCTATTACAATTAAGTGAATAATTGTCTTGATCTTCATTTAACTATGAACACATACTAAGAAACGTGATATGTAATACATACATGAGTTTTGTTGTGGCCTTGCTGGGATCATACCAGCACACAGTAGATAACATATGCTGGTTCACCAGCATAGCAGCTTCCCATGCAGGGGACCAGCAAAGCATCAACCAGCATCCCATTCTGGGAACCAGTAACCAACATTTCATGTTGGGGCCAGCAAACCATCAACCAGCATCCCATTCTGGGAACCAGTAACCAACATTTCATGTTGGGACCATCAACCAACATCCCATTCTGGGAACCAGTAACCAGCATTTCATGTTGGGGCCAGCAAACCATCAACCAGCATCCCATTCTGGGAACCAGTAACCAGCATTTCATGTTGGGGCCAGCAAACCATCAACCGGCATCCCATTCTGGGAACCAGTAACCAGCATTTCATGTTGAGACAAGCAAACCATCAACCTGCATCCCATTCTGGAAACCAGTAACCAGCATTTCATGTTGGGGCCAGCAAACCATCAACCAGCATCCCATTCTGGAAACCAGTAGCCAGCATTTCATGTTGGGACAAGCAAACCATCAACCTGCATCCCATTCTGGGAACCAGTAACCAGCATTTCATGTTGGGGCCAGCAAACCATCAACCATTGTGTCATTGAGTCAAACAAATTACAATTTAATGCGACCGATCCGAGTTTGAAGCCGCCATTTAGCGAACTCATTCTTTTCCCATCGCATATCAGCTCAGAGGTGTTTATTTTAAATAAAAATTAAAAACTAGACATCATGCTGCGTTCACACCGAATGCGAATAGCGCGTCAAATTCGCGGCTACCGCGTCTAGTTATATGCTTGACCACTTTGAATCCATTCGCATGTCAAGAGCGAAATTGGCGCGCGTAAAAAACAAAAGTTTGAAGCGAAATTTACGCGCGTCAAGCGCGTCAGAATAGAAACCCATTGGCGGCCATCTTTTTTATGTTGATCGAGCATTCATCGAGAGAGTCACCGCTCTGTATTTGCTCTGAATAGAATATATTCTGAATACGAGAGCAGAATGGCGGCGTAGGGGTAATCGTCGCCATATTTGTGTCCACCAGACCCTTCGAAGGCGAACCCAGTGTGGCGAGTTTCACCATTTGCTCACTCCAGGAGCTGCCCCTGGATGACGGCCGCTGTCAGTAGTACTTTCGCCTGTGCCGCGCCCAGCTTGATGACCTGTTGTCCCGCATCAGAGCGAGGATCACCCTCGCCCTCATCCACCTAATCTGTCATCTATTTTTGTTTTGATGATAAATGAAACCAGCCTCCAAAAGTGATTAATCTGTCCTGTGATTTTTTCTCTCTCTCACACATCACTGTCCAGACACAAACTTATATGTTGGTTGTCTTTACATTATAATAATATTTCATATAATCTAGTTATGGAATAGCATTCAATACAAAATGAATATGTCTCATATATTGAAATCAAGTTTTATGTGATAAAATATTGACTTTGTTGTGCATTAGAACTACATTACAACCACCGTCATATTACAAAATAATTTATTGAAGCATCCAGATACTTCACCACGTGACAGCAGCAAGCAGCTAGGCTCCTGATTGGTTAACGCGGTGCGAATTGACGCAGAAGTTCAGATTTTTCAACTCGGGCGGCAGACGCGAATTCGCGTCAAACGCGTCAATGCACAAAATGCACCATTCGCGCGTAACGCACGTAACGCGCCAGATGCTCAATTCGCTACCGCCATTCGCTACAGTGCCGCAGGATTTTTTTACGCGCAACGCGTCTTTGCATTGGCTTAACATTGAAATCACTCGCGCCTGAAGCCTTGTTTATACTCAACGCGTCCGCACGAGCGCGAAGGTTATTCCTATTATAGAGGACATTTACTTGAGCCCTGTCGTTTCTCAGAATAGTACAACGGCGAGCGCGACGAGTATAAACGCCTCATCTGTTTGGGGAGACACGCGCGCAGTCTACGGAGACTCGCGCTCTTGCGGACGCGTCGAGTATAAACAAGGCTTGACGCGCTATTCGTGTCTGGTGTGAACGCAGCATAGCGGTGCGTGTCCACTACAGCGGCAAAACTGCGCTCAGTGCTGCTGGCAACACTATAACATCTCCGCTTTGGGGTGTGTCTGTTGCGAGTGTGTTTAATCTATGTTTTTTCAACATATACACACAGTATAATCATCAGAGATGCACACGATTACATTCAGAAATAGACAAGCTTTGTTTACATTTTGCCCCAAGCAAAGATATCCCTTCAATTTTATAAACTTTTATAAACCCAGCCAGTAATCACAATGAACACATCCAAAATGAATTATTTAACATATATAACAACTGCAAAGCGTCTAATTTGTAAACAAAATTATTTACGCACTAAATCCAGCATAAACTCCGGCACAATTTGCATATTTTTAAAATCTCAAAACAGACGTCACATCCCGAACCGCACATCAATTGGCTGCCGACCGCGTTTTTCGCTTGATATTTGCATAAAGTCGAGAACTGCCCAACCTTTTGACGCTCTCAACACTTTCTCCGGTCCGCTGTCAATCCCAAAATGCACTATGCGAGCGTGAAGCTCGACTTCCATAGGAATGAATTGAAAACGCTCCGCTCGCTCCATGCCAGTGGACACGCATCGTAACGGTGCGGATCCACTTGTCCGTGCGACACTTCAGTCGCGCCGCACTCCACTTTATTCCTATGGGTGACGTCACGCGGCTTTAACGCGTCCGCAAAGCATCCCGGGAAGGCGACGCTTCATTTGGAAAAATGCTGCGCGTCAAAAAGCTGGCCGATGCCCAGCTTTATGCAAATGAATCCGACAAACGCGACACGTCTATCCAATAGAAGTAGTCTCTCGTGGGGCCTTTGTTCTAGACTGGCCGCTGGGTCAAAACCCCGCCCATAGAGGTAAACTTGAGGAACGCCCATCAACGTACAAATGTGGGGAGGCGTCGCAACACCACGCGACTGTCGTGTCGGACAAGTGGATCTGTACCGTAAGAAATACAAGGAGTGGCGTGTGAACGAGTTGAAATGCGTGTGTCTTGGAGCCCTGGAAAGGATAATCTGCGTATGGAGAAGAGCAGGACTGTTATCAACTATTCTTACTTCAAATTACAACTAATAGCTAACATGACACATGTTCATTCTAAATGTAACTTTCTTGAGAATGTGAATATTATGAACAAAAAGTTACTTGTCACTGCACTGATGCCAGCATAGCTACACAATGCTCGATGATAAAAGCCAGTAACCAGCATTTCATGTTGGGGCCAGCAAACCATCAACCAGCATCCCATTCTGGGAACCAGCAGAACAGCAACCCATGCTGGCCCCAGCATACAAAACATACCTTATGCTAGTCACCAGCAATGCTGGATTTTTCAGCAAGGAGGCTACCTCCGTTTTTAGGAAGCATTCTGCTAAAAGCATAATGTGAGCATGTTTTATACAGTTGTTGTCTTTTTTACTGCTGTATGTAAATTAGTGGTGTATTTCTCCACTGGTTTACTTCTTCACTAACTCTTGTTGACAGAGGCTATAGGCCTACTAACTCTGACATCCATTGTGTCATTGAGTCAGACAAATTACAATTTAATCCGACCGATCCGAGTTTGAAGCCGCCATTTAGCGAACTCATTCTTATCCCATCGCATATCAGCTCAGAGGTGTTTATTTTAAATAAAAATGTAGAAATTTTTCGAAAAGTGGAAATAAAGTGCCCAGTGAGTATTTAATAGTGGGAATACTGTTTAATGGGTCGGGTTAGTGGTAGGTGTAGAGCAGGGATTTCCCTGCATGTTTTGCATGTTTGGCAGCTCCAGGAACGTGGTTGGGAACCCCTGGTGCAGAGAAGGTAATGTCAACTACAAGTAATATCCCAATAAAGCACCATCTATTTATGATTTTAATAAATATATACACATAATACGTTATTGTTTTATGAGTATGAATAGCATCTAAGTGCAAATACTGTCATTTTTTCATAGTGTAAATAAGGGCCGTTTCTCAATATGCGTTCTTGTCTGTACTTTAACTGTACTTCTTGTGGACTTATGAAACGTCATCAGTCGCTGCCCAAGTACTGTTCCAATTCAAAGTTCACATCTAGCCAAGTCCAGTTCCAATCCCCGGATGTGTTCTTGATCTGCCCCTTTTACCGAGGATGCATCGAGAGGTGACTTTTGCGGATTTGAATCAGCCAGGTGCAATTGCGAATCTCTCCTCTTCACTTAAAATAAGTGTGTACTTAGACTGTGTCCCGTGCGTTCACGCATGCCTAAGTACTCTTCTCTTCGATTTCTTTCTCTTTGCTCTTGGCATAAACGCCATAGACATAATATATACATAGACGCCCTATTGGCCGCTTTGGAGCGTTGCTGCGATACGTCAACATGTCCGCCATTTTGTGGAGGGTAAGACTGCACTGTGAACAAATGCAAGTAAACAGGTGAGCTGAGGTTTTCCTGGATAAAAACAATAATAACGTTTACATTTATCAGCCGATTTCAGTGGTTTGTATTTGGTGTACGTTTCTATTACTTATAATATAATGACCAAATACAACCAGAAAAAAAAAGTTCAGTCTTGTTTGTGAAAGGTAATTCCCCGAGACCTGTTTTCAATTGTGTGGCGACTTGTACAGCCCCAAGCAGCGCACGAAACAGGATTTTTTCTCAATTCTCAAATCGACTCATAATGAGACGTATGGGCAAGTTGCCCTCCTTGATATGGCGGTGCCGTTGACGTATGCTCCATCAGCCAATTGGGTGTCTATGTATATATTATGTCTATGATAAACGCTGTCAAAACGGCAACAAGCAACAAGCAGAAAAGGCTTCAACGACTGACTAATGAAAACATGACATGGAATCTTATTGGTTGATATTGAACCGCACATGGAATAAGTTTTGATGTTAAATATGTCAAATGTAGGCTATCTTAGAAATGTCTGGGAAGATGGCGATTGGATTATTTTACATATACCTAGACTGTCAACCACATTGTTCACACTACAGGTGCCATTCCCATTGAAAGTGAGATTTGTGAGCCAAATAGATTTGAAAGCCGATTCCAAAAGGCAAAAAGGTTTCGGGAAATCCAGCCCTGTAACATTTCCTTTCAGATAACTTTAGAGTCTGGAGTACCAATGTTTACAATACATATTGTGCAGATAGACAGTCTAGGTCATTTATATGTAAAATAATCCAATCGCCCTCTTCCCAGACATTTCTAAGACATTTGACATATTGAACATCAAAACTTATTCCATGTGCGGTTCAATATCAACCAATAAGATTCCATGTACGATGTCACGTTTTCATTGGTCAGTCATTGAAGCCTTTTCTGATTGGTTGTTGCCGTTTTGACAGCGTTTATGCCAAGATCAAAGAGAAAGAAATCGAATAGAAGAGTACTTAGGCATGCGTGAACGCATGGGACACAATCTAAGCACATACACGCTTACTTATAGCGAAGAGGAGAGATTCGCAATTGCAAAGAACACGTTTTAAGTGCAGGCAAATTCTCTGAGGGAGCCCAGAGAAAATTCCATAGACAGTAAAAGAAATGGATACAGCGACCCCATAGATTTCAACGGAGAAAACTGAAGCCCTTTAGAAGCACTCACTTCCTGATAGCCAAGCGTACTGTGCAGGCGCTAACTGAGCTTGACGACGGAGATGTGACGTGCGCAACCTAGTAGCTGCGCCAGCCGAAATCTTAATCATTCCATTCCGAATCTTGCAGAGCCGGAGATCGTGAGTACTAGCTGTCCATATGGCTGTCCATGAGCTCGCAGCAGGAGCAACTTTATGACTATCTATGTGCTTCTCCCTTGACTTTATGCCTCCACGTCCCCCAGATTGCCCGGGAACTTCTACTTCTGTCTATACGGTCATTGATCTTGCGTGTGACAGAGAGTCGCGGGGTTATGACGCAGTCGTTAGCCTATATTTACAAAAACGGCTTCTAAATCGGCCATAACGTAAGATACACAGTAATGGAGCGTTTTATACATTGTCGTGTTTCTTTAGAAATAAATAATGGACAAATGGAGTCTTTGGACGTCTCCGACATAAAGTTATTCGCTATCAAAGTGATGCCAAAATGAATGGGAGTCAATGGAATGCTAACAGCAGGTGATAGCCAGCTACAATGGCGGCTTCTGGAGAGGCTTCAGTTTCCGGTTGATGGATTACCCCCTTGGAAAATTCTTACAAGAGCAGCATGTATCTGAGAGCGCGCGCCCAGTTCCCGGACGCGAGCAGAGAGATTCGCGCTCGTGCATTACATTTATGTACTTTCGCGCTACAACAATGCTCTCGACATTTGACAGGAAAATAACACCATAATAATGTCCAATAAATGTGAGTATTTAATAGTGGGAATACTGTTTAATGGGTCGGGTTAGTGGTAGGTGTAGAGCAGGAATTTCCCTGCATGTTTTGCATGTTTGGCGGCTCCAGGAACGTGGTTGGGAACCCCTGGTGTAGAGAAGGTAATGTCAACTACAAGTAATATCCCAATAAAGCAGCATTTATGTTTTTAATAAATATATTCATAAACACTTAATATGTTGTTATTATTGTTTAATGAGTATGAATAGCATTTAAGTGCAAAGAAAAAATACTGCCATTTTCCCTTATAGTGTAAATAAGATCTATCTCTATTTTCAGTTAGTGTAAATAGCATCTATTGCTAAGAAAATGCAGCATTGTTTTTACAGGTTTGCCTGAAATATATGGTCTATTTTTTTTTGCATCGCAACCCACTATATTTTAGCTCAGAAGTTGCTCGAAGAATAATATCATAAATTGAATGTCATTTTCAGCAAAGCTGTCAAGTCTGGTCTTCGAGATTCTAAAACACAAGGGTTTGATGGTTTTGCTGAGCTTTTAAAAATAGTCTAGAAACTGAGTAAATAAAACGGTTCAAGTAAAATCTGTTTAAACTAGTGTTTTGTTTCAGGCAGAAAGTACTCCACACGTCTTCATTTGATAAATGTTTAAACCACCTGTCTATGTATGCAACGTTTTATGTTTGTTTAGTTTATCAACTGACCAAACTAGTGGAACACTTTATTTGCATTAAAACCACACTGTATATTAACCACAGAAACAGATTAAACAAATTATTTAAAACAATATGCAAGCAAAAAATATACGATAACAATATACATTTATTAAGCGTTGTTAATGTGATTTCCACTCAAGCTCTTCTTTTACATACAAATACACATATATAAAGTAGCTCAAATTTTCATTTGTAGAAATCTGCTCTAACACACAGAAACCACATTGCCCTCTGGTTTACTGCAAGCATGAACATCTCAGAGCACTGGCAAGAAAAAAAAAAGAGATAAAAGGGTCTATAGAGACAATTAGAGAATAGCACAGTATTAATATATATTTACATAAACACCAGAAAAAAACATTAATTTTGTTCATTAATGGGATCTTGCTTTTCATTGACATTGATTTAAGAAGAATTAAAAACATAACAAAAACAATATATTTTAGTTTTGTAACGAAATTCATATGTAATTTAGATTTATAATGGATAATACTTCATACAGCTTTTACGGGCTGAAGAAAAGAGTAGGTGATCTGATCCCGGCAAGGCCGGTTTCGTCTTGAGTGCTTGGCGAAATCAATTTCAGCATACTAGAAGAGGAAGATCATACAAATGAAGAGCCATTACAGTGTGTAAGACATAATATACAGTCAGCCGATAGGAAAATAAACCCTAACGAAAAGAAGCATAGGGGTCTTGTATCATCCCGAAGGACCAATAGAAACAGATGAAGGATGATGTGAGAGACATACACTAGCACAATGATCAAATATAAAGTTTAGCAATAATTATAAGAAATATATTTGACCAGAATCCTGGAACTAACTAATCAGAATTGAGTATCCCGGACAGCAGTTTTTTTTTTTTACTGTACTGCACGTAATTTTCTAAAACACATTTCATATAATTCATTTAATGTAATACACTGAGGTTAAAAGGATTTAAGCAATTAACCACTAAGATAACTATTTTATCACTGTACTAACCTAAGTGCATAGTGCAATAATAACGTGGGCAGGTTAAACTTAAAATAGTACATTAAAAACAATGAAGATAATTTATTTAAGAGGTATCTTACCTGCGGATCATTTGTGTTTTGAGTTGCAGTATTTTGAGGTTTCTCTGAAGTATTTTTAGATCTTCTAGTTGCATCAATGCAGCTCTTCACTAAACCTGAAACAACAGTGAATACACATCACTGACACTTCTTGACAATTTAAACTAAGAGCAGATATGATATGGCTGAATTTATTTATTGATTTAGAGTTTGTCTCCATGATCACTTCCTGCTCAGCTACTGTTCGGACGTTCTTGCTTACTGCTCCGCGCTTTGCTCTATCGCTTTTATTTTTTTATTGCTTATCGTGTTTATATTTTCATATTTTATTTCCTTTTATCACCTAATTTTAACTTCAGCAAATCAGCACAGTGCTCAAACGCTTGATTACTAGAAAAAAGCGGAATACTTTTCTTCGACCAGCCTCCCACTGAAAGCTTACATTCCGGGGAAGAGAAAACACAACTGCCTACATTCATAAGGATAAGAGAAAATGCCTCTTCTGGAATCTACTTGCTGCACTAACTGCCAGAGACTTTTACAAAGGATTGCAGTTCTTGAAACAAAGTTACTTATGGGACCTCCAAACCAGACAGAACACACAACAGAGCTTCATCATGGACGCCCTCAGCATACAGCCGGTGAGTCCCATGAATCTAGTGCTCCAATACAGGCCATACTAAGTGTAGAGCAACAAGCCGATCGACTTACAAATCGATGGCACAAACAGGGAGCGAGACCCAAAGGCACTCGAGACATCAGATTGTCACGAGCATCACACATTGCCGCAGTAGCATCCTCTACCCCAGATATGGCTCTGACAAGGATTGCAAACACTGGTCTCCTACCACCGCCTATACATCTTGAGAACAGATTTGCAGTATTAATGAATGAGGAATCCCTGAATGTGATGAATGTGATCGAACACAGACTGAATCAGCCAGGAGCTAACACTGCTAACAGGCGCTCAAGGTCGAGCAGACAGCGGCACTCAGCTCAGAGCGCAGCCGAGCCCAGGACTCTGATAGTGGGTGACTCTATAATCAGAAACATTAGTAGCAGGGACACAACAACATGCTGCCTTCCACAAGCAACAACTTCTGATGTAAACAGGGAACTTCAGAACATTCTGATGAAACATAAGACTGCAAATCGACTCATTGTTCATGTGGGGAAGAATGATATTCATAAAGGGCAGTCAGAACTCCTTAAGAAGGATTTCAATGAACTTTTTGAAACACTTAAAAGACTGAAAGTTCAGACATTCATCAGTGGACCACTCCCAGCAAGAGGAACAAACAGGTTTTCACGGTTGCTTGGGCTTAACACATGGCTGCAAAAAACCTGCAATATAAAAGGACTGAACTTCATTGACAACTTCAATCTTTTCTGGAATCAGAGGCAACTGTTTCAACAGGATGGGCTCCACCCAAACAAACTTGGTTCAAGAGTGCTAAAGGACAATATCTTCTTTTCAATCCATCATCCTTCTGCAGTATGTGCCAATCCACTCAACCTGAATGGCACACACACACCTGGACACAGTATTAATGACCACAGGACTTCACTTCTGCACCTGAATGGACATGCGGCTGACACATCACACAAGGACAATGATAACACCACTCAGCCACAACAACCTCTGCTGACGGACACAATCTCAGCTGAGTCCTGCCCACAGAGCTCACCACAGACAGACTGTGACATACTAGAACTGCTAGAAGATTCAGCACCCAAGGACGACTTTCTGGAAAACAGCCAGGAAATCCAGGACAGCATATTACAGCCTCCGATAACACCAGAGCAACAGCAAACACCAGACACGTTATCCCTCTCTCCAGCGTCTCCACTTCTGTGCTTCTCAGAGAAAATGGAACAACTGGTGTATGCTGGAACCAGACTATCCCACTCTTTTGCAAGCCCCCAGATGTCAACCAAAAAACGGCAGGCCCCACAACCACCAAAGCCTGCGGGCCCAGCTCGCCCTCCCCCTCCTCCTGTGAGAGCTCTTCGGCCTCTGCCACAGCGCCAGGGCCCGCACCCTCCTCCAGCGGCTCGCTGTGTACCAAAAACAACTGATACCAGCTCTCAGTGATATGTGTCGGGTCCCCGCTATGATAACAGTAACTTTCTTAAATGTTTACAAAACAAGCGGGAACCCAGTGTGCCTGAATCTTTCCCTATTGCTGTTCAACTACATGATAGAAAATCTAAGGCCTTCAAAAGCCGTACAGCAAACCCATCTAATCTGGTGCCTATTACACGCCAAACTAAGATCGCTGTGGGGACAAAAAGTAAGACTGTTAAGTTAGCACTTTTAAACATCCGCTCACTTAAAAATAAATCACTTCTAGTCAACGACTTAATAACCACATACAACCTGGACTTTATGCTTCTAAATGAAACTTGGCTAGAAGACAGCTGCAGTGCAACAGTCCTCAATGAAACATCCCCTCCTGACTTTACTTTTATGAGTGCTTGCAGAGCGGGTAAGAGAGGCGGGGGCTTAGCTGCTCTTTTTAAAGATGTCTATCAATGTAAGCAAATATCACTTGGGAATTACCCATCTTTTGAATATCTGGGTATTGTGTTAAAAGGTGCTCCACGTATTTTACTTATCATTGTTTACAGGCCTCCAAAATACTCTCCAGCCTTTGCTGAGGACTTTACAGAACTGTTATCAACAATTTCCTCTGAGTTTAACTGTTTTGCCATTGCTGGAGATTTTAACATTCACATAGATAATGCAGAAACCAATATGGCAAAAGAAATCAAAACTGTTTTAAAAACTTTTGATCTGACACAGCATGTAAATGGACCCACACATAATCGTGGACACACTCTAGATCTACTTATCAGTACGGGTCTAAACATCTCATCGATTGTTATTAAGGATGTAGCACTGTCTGATCATTTCTGTATTTTCTTTGATATTTTGATCTCTCCTGCTATTGAAGCTAGATCTGTGTCTGTCAAGAAGAGACGCTTAAATGAGAACACTAGTGTGCTATTTATGAAGGCTATATCATTAAAACCAAGCATATCTGCTGACTCTGTTGATTTTCTCCTTGAATCTTTTAACTCAAAAATTAAAAGTGTAATTGATGATATTGCTCCTGCGAAAGTCAGGAAGAATAGTGGTAGACAAAAAGCACCTTGGAGAAACTCAACAGCAGTGCAAAATATGAAAAGACAATGCAGAAGAGCAGAGCGCATGTGGCGGAAGACAAAACTTGTAGTCCATTATAACATCTACAAAGACAGCATCCATGCTTTTAATATGGAACTAGGCAAAGCTAGACAGACTTTCTTCTCAAATATTATAAACAGCAACTTAAACAACACACGCACTCTTTTTGCTACTGTAGAGAGACTGACAAACCCCCCAAGCCAGATTCCCAGTGAAATGCTCTCAGACAGCAAGTGCAGTGAGTTTGCTTCTTTCTTCTCTGAGAAAATCAATAATATCAGAAAGGTGATCAGCTCATCCTTGAGTTGTGCTGGGGTCAAACAGATCCGACCACTACCTGAGAAAGTAGTTACTATGTCTGTTTTCGAAGAAATTGATGGCAAAATTTTGGAAGAAACCGTACAGCACCTTAAAACATCAACCTGCGCTCTTGACACACTTCCCACATCTTTTTTCAAAAGTGTGTTAAACAGTTTAGAAGCAGATCTCCTAGAAGTGGTAAATGCCTCACTTCTCTCTGGGAGTTTTCCAAACTCCCTAAAAACTGCAGTTGTCAAGCCCCTCCTGAAAAAGAGCAATCTAGATAAGACCATATTAAGCAATTATAGACCGATCTCAAATCTTCCCTTCATAGGCAAGATCATTGAAAAAGTTGTCTTCAATCAGCTGAACAAATTCTTAAGCTTGAATGGTTACTTTGACAATTTTCAATCTGGTTTCCGATCGCATCACAGCACAGAGACAGCGCTCATAAAGATAATAAATGATATTCGCTTAAATACTGATACAGGCAAATTATCAGTGCTGGTACTACTCGACCTCAGTGCTGCATTTGACACTGTCGATCACAACATACTTATTGACAGGCTTGAAAACTGGGTGGGGCTTTCTGGGATAGTCCTAAAATGGTTCAGGTCTTACTTAGAAGGGAGAGGTTATTATGTGAGTATAGGAGACCATAAGTCTGAGTGGACATCCATGACATGCGGAGTCCCCCAAGGCTCAATTCTTGCACCACTCCTCCAATGAGCCAAATAATGAGAAAGAACCGAATCTCTTACCACAGCTATGCAGACGACACACAGCTCTACTTAGCCCTATCGCCTAACGATTACAGCCCCATTGACTCCCTGTGCCAATGCATTGATGAAGTAAATGGTTGGATGTGCCAAAACTATCTTCAGTTAAACAAAGACAAAACTGAAGTCATTGCGTTTGGAAACAAAGATGAAGTTCTCAAGGTGAATGCATACCTTCACTCTAGAGGTCTAACAACTAAAAATCAAGTCAGGAATCTTGGTGTGTCTCTAGAGTCAGACCTTAGTTTCAGTAGTCATGTCAAAGCAATAACTAAATCAGCATACTATCATTTGAAAAATATTGCAAGAATTAGATGCTTTGTTTCCAGTCAAGACTTAGAGAAACTTGTGCATGCTTTCATCACCAGCAGGGTGGATTATTGTAATGGACTCCTCACTGGCCTTCCTAAAAAGACCATAAGACAGTTGCAGCTCATACAGAACGCTGCTGCTAGGATTCTGAGCAGAACCAGAAAATATGAACATATCACACCAGTCCTCAGGTCTTTACACTGGCTCCCAGTTACATTTAGGATTGATTTTAAAGTATTATTACTGGTATATAAATCATTCAATGGGCTAGGACCTCAATATATTGCAGATATGCTCACTGAATATAAACCCAACAGATCACTCAGATCATTAGGATCACATCAGTTAGAAATACCAAGGGTTCACTCTAAGCAAGGAGAGTCTGCTTTTAGCTACTATGCCAGCCGCAGCTGGAACCAGCTTCCAGAAGAGATCAGATGTGCTCCTACAGTAGTCGCATTCAAATCCAGACTCAAAACACATCTGTTTAGCTATGCTTTTACTGAATGAGCACTGTGCCACTGTTCGTCCGACTGTTTTTACTGTACTTTATTTTATTTCTTATTCTAAAATGTTTTAATTATTCTTATTTGTTTTGATTATTTTATTTTCTCCTATGTAAAGCACTTTGAATTACCATTGTGTATGAAATGTGCTATATAAATAAACTTGCCTTGCCTTGCCTTGCCTTGCCATGAAGTTAATTCAAAGAAATTGTACACACCTATCACTGCAATGATCAGAAGCACATTCAGCAGGACAGATATGATGATGGTCATATTTCTCCATGCTATCTGGTGTTGTGGAGCGTCTGTAATATAATTTTGGACAAAGTCTGTTAAAGGTTTGTAGTTCAATCTTTATTCAGTTTCAGTCTTTAACAGAACAATTAAACTATTATTAGTTCTTCATACAGTATATTCAGTGTGGAATCCATCATGTGGTTTATAAAGACATGATATAATAAAATAACTCACCGCTGATGTAGATTTTGGTGCCGTTGTTGAATTTTAGCGGTTCACTAGTTTTCACACAATAATAAAATCCTAATTCATCAATGGTGATATTTTTGATGAACAGACGACTGTTAGTTTTCACTGAGTATTTGTGTTCAAAGATGCTGTTTTCATATTCACCTGGTCCTTCATATGTGCTGCTGTAAGTGCGTAAGATAAACACTGGAGGATTCGGTAATTTCAGTTTGTACCAGTAAATCTCCTCTATATCAAGATCACAGGTTATAATCGCATCAGATCCTAAAGTTACTGGTATGTTTGTTAGACTCTCTGTGGCTTGATACAACATGAACAGATCTATGACAGAAACAAAAACACATTTATTGAGATATAAAATCAAAATAAATCTGACTCAATCAAATGTGACATGAGAAACTCACAGATCTGCAGCTGTATGATCTTCATGATCTGATCCAGATGAATAATATCTGCTATGATCATTCAAACATCTCGTACTGTGAGAGGAAACACAAACCTCGACCACACAGACTAAAGGGGAAGTCAGAGATGAGACCATGATAAATCTTATAAGCCACTATAAGACGTCGTAAGCCACTATATAGGATAAAAGCCTCATTGAATCAGAAGTAAAGTCATGGAGAAGTTATGCATACGCCATATATTTTTTTTTTAAACATATGGATGGGTGAATGTTCGCTCTATAACTACATAGCTACTTCCACTCTCTAAAATGTAAGGTGTTTTTATTTCTCTTTTTTGCTTTTTGTTTATCTAAATCTAAAATAATTGGATCAGAACATTTTATTCAGATATTTATTTTTAAAATGAGCGATAAAGCAAACAAAATGTCAACTTGATATATCATACCCCGGATCAAAACCAACTGTCTAAATGACGGATCATTTCCAGGTCAATAGGTCAAAACTAAGTGTCAACTTGATATATCGTGTCCTGTCAGCAGGTTAAAGGTTAATCCCTAGATCAAAGGGGCCTCCGGAAGGACAAAGGTCAGCCCCGCCCACCTGTCAATCGTAAATCATCTTGAGATTTGTCGACTACTACTTACAGGTGCTGGTCATATAATTAGAATATCATCAAAAAGTTGATTTATTTCAGTAATTCCATTCAAAAAGTGAAATTTGGATATTATATTCATTACACACAGACTGATATATTTCAAGTGTTCATTCCTTTTAATTTTGATGATTATAACTGACATCTCAAACAATGTCATATTTGCATTCAAAATGGCATAATTGAGCGAAAGACACTTAATGCCAGTTGTCATAAACATGCATAAACCCTACTTCATATTCATGACATGTGTCATGTCATGGTTATGAAGATGTCATGCCAGTCTTATGCACACCCCTTCAAGTAAAGTGTTACCATTTTCACTTTAGAAAACTGTTTCAGGTTCTAAGTCATTCCTGAAGAATTATCTAATAATTATTTATTAATTATAAGTTCCCTATATTTTCAGTTTTTCAGAATTTACTCAATGGCATTCTATGCTGAGGAAAACAGACTGTGTATAAAATATTAAACGAATCTGAGGTTAGTTATGGCAAAGCACTTGAGTGGGGTTCCTTTCTGAAGTTGATTTCTTACATAACACACTCAAAAAACAACACAGGCAAACATTTAACTTTAACATTATATGTAGGCTATTTGTTCAAATTGCTACTTCTATTAATAACATTAGTGAATAGGAAAGGTCACAACTCAATGTAGTTTTGTATGATTGTTCATTAGTTACTTAGGTTATTTTTCTTGAACCTTAATTAGTAGTAGTTATTCAGGAGGTATGACATAATTAATTAGTTATGATTTACTAACTGTTACTTAAAGCTGCAGTCCGTAGCATTTTCCATTTTTGTCGCCATCTCTGTTCGAAATCTGTAACTGCAGTGATTCGCGGAATGGGCTCCTTGCACGCAACTACTTCCTTACCGGAAATGTGGCCTCGTCTTTTCCGGCGCTATTCTACACTATGAGATGAGATGTTTACAAGAGTTGCCGAAACTTACAATAACGGACGTACATCGCCTTTGTAAGTCCTCCTCCAAATCACCTACCAGCAAATTAGAGAGAAGGGCTTTAAAATGTATGCCTCTTCATATATCCACGGATATGAAGGTAAGTCTATATATCTCAAACTTTATGGCTTACGTTAGTTTGCTAGCTTACATTAGGCTAATAAACAACCCCGGGCTGACAGAATTTGCGTGTTATATTGTTGTACTGTTTTCTAGTATTAGGCGGAAAATGTCTACGTTGTGTATGTACGCCTTCAATGTAGCCTACGTTGTTCTCAAATTGTTCATGTTAAAGTAACATTAAGTATTTTTTCCACTTCGGTCGCCCTACTGGTTGGAAACGAAATTGTCCATTGCCGCTGTCGTAAATGATTTAGCCTACCGTCGCACGCACGCTCGCTGTTTATCCAGCACCAGCTTTAGAATGAACGATGTCCACAGACAAGGTAGAGTATGTTACATGATTTCATGAAAGGATGATGTATTGCGACATTAGAATAGAAGAAAAACGAAATAATGACTATTGTAGCGCTTGACGTAAAGCAGTCGAGTTTGTAGTTCTTTTTTGTGCAGGGGTTCCTACCCGAAACCCGAAGTTACATAGTGCCAGTAAAAGCGATACAGACCCCGTCAGGCGATGGTAGACGAGTCGTTTAACTTATTTATATGTCGATGTACCATCACAAGGGTCTTGGAAATATATTATGAAGGTTGAAAAACTACTTAGTGTTACTTTAACAACATCAGCATTGCGTGACTAACGTTATTGAATGTGTTTTATGATTACCTGTGTAGTTCAGAAATCATATTCTCCATAATAGCTAAACGAGAAAGGCACAACAAAGGAAACTCCATAACTGTGTGAATTAAGAAAACGCACTGTTACACGATTGAACTATTGAAATGTCTTACTTGTTCAGCAGAAAAAGCTGTCTCTTCTTCCGTTTCAAACCCCTTCGGGAGTTCACGTACCTTTCAAAAGCCCCACCGATGTGTAATCCTTGTGTTCGCATGAGATGGTTCCTTTCTCTTTCCACCTTAAATCCGAAGTACAAAGTCTTTTGGGTTTTATAACTGGTTAATCTCCAGTTGACACTGATGATTGTTGTTTGGATCTTTCTGGATCCGCCATGAGTCTAATCATGTAAAGTGCTGCGAGAAAAGCCCATCTCTACATCTCCTCACGCGCAGTATAGCCGGCTAGCCGAAACTCCTTCTTTATGTGTACGGATGTGACGTAATGACGCAAAGACATGCTCGAATTTCCCGCGAAAACACACCAGTACCACTGGAATTAAAATCATTATTACAAGCTAACCGTTTTGAATCTAGCTATGGCAAGCAGATAGTTTTGAACACTGGCTGAAGATGTTTTTTTTAAAATAACTAATTTGGATTATTTTTTACTTAAAAATGTTACGGACAGCAGCTTTAACACAATCATAAAATTCTATGACATACTGATTAGTTAACACATCTTCCTTAGTAGTTAAAGTAACACTAAGTAGTTTTTCAACCTTCTTAATATATTTCCAAGACCCTTGTGATGGTACATCGACTTAAAATAAGTTTCCAACCAGTAGGGCGACCGAAGAGGAAAAAATACTTGGTGTTACTTTAACAGTAGTGAAGAAGTAGTTAATGAAGAATTACCTATTAGTTCTTCAACAATTCCCTATTAGTTATGCAATAAGTAAGAAACAGTATTCTAAAGGGTTACCGGTCATATTTTTCAGTTGGCCAACATTTCTAAAAATCCTTTTTTGTATTGGTCTTAAGTAATATTCTAATTTTCGGAGGTACTGAATTTGGGATTTTCATTAGTTGTCAGTTTTAATCATCACAATTAAAGGGCACCTATTATGGCATTTAAAATGTTCCTAATATTTCCCAAATAAACAAAAATTCTGAGGCACTCAAAAGGAATATAAATTTTAAAAGCCTTTATTTAGACTTGGCTATCCATTAAAAAACATATGCCAACATGTTTCGGCCTCTTTGGCCTTCTTCAGGGCAAATTCAAAATGGCAGTCCGTAGACTGCATGCTATAGATCTGCATGTGGTCACATGACCTAGAAGCACAGGTGCTCATCTGCACATATCACCTGACAGAGAACAATTACAAGAAGTTATTTTACATAAGACAAGTCACATCAGGACAGTTTAAAACATCAATATAAATGGATACATATAGCAAGAGGTTACTTTATATGACTAACTACAGAAAAATGTTACATTGTAAAAACATGTAAGTTCATTTCATGCTCTAATAAATCTATGCAGTCTCAGATGTTGAATACTTTTACAATTTCTATATTTTACCGCTTTCACATCAAGATACAAGTTTAAATATTCATATAGACAGATACATAGCAAAACATTGACAAGTGCATATAGTCAGTTACAAGAAAGGAGTAAAATCCAATTCCAAGTTTAGACCTGGGTATTGATTGGCTTTTAAAGTATAAATCCAAAAAGATTCTCTTTGCAAAAGTTTTTTTTAGTCTATCTCCCCATCTTGGTGATATTTTAACATGTTCTATCCCAAAGATTTTTAGAGTATCGCTACTTCCGTGATTCGCCTCTTTATAATGTACAGCCATAGGATACTGGTGGTTGCTTGTTCTTATCGCATATTTGTGCTCTGCTAATCTTTCTTTAAGTTTTCGCTTAGTTCTTCCAATATAAAAACAGCCACAAGGACATTCAAGTCTATAGACAACGAATGAGGTATTGCAATTAATAAATGAGTGTATACTGTATTCACGATTTGATGTCACATCTGTAAAAATATTGGTCTTGACCATATTACTACAGTGATTACAGTTTCCACACTTATAGTTACCTCTTTTTATGCCTAACCAGGTTTTATTCTGTACAGGAGGTATATAGCTTTTCACAAGACTATCTTTTAGAGTAGGAGCTCGTTTAAAAGTGATAGTAGGTACCTCCGGCAGTACATCTCTCAAAACGGTATCACTTTTTATTATGTCACAATTCTTCTTGATTATTTGCTTTATCTTATTAGCTTGACTACTGTATTGTGTAACAAAATAAACTTGGTTTGGCTCTTGTTGTCGCCTCTGTTTTTGAACCAACAGCTGTTCTCTATTCAATTCAATTCAATTCAAGTTTATTTGTATAGCGCTTTTCACAATACACATTGTCTCAAAGCAGCTTTACAGAAAGTGCATTTCAGAAATGTACAAAGAAAAATACAGTTAGTTAATCATGTATAAATTTAGGCATAACATATCGCCGGTGTTTAGTCGTCTCTTCACAGGCGTCGAGTCGTCTCTCCACAGGCGTTTAGTCGTCTCATCACAGGTGTTGGGGCATCTGAAGTCTCCGTGAGAGGCTGGATACAAACTGGAGCTGACGAACGCTATTTACCTCGGGACTAGCGTCCCGAGATAACAGCAGAAAGACAGATGGGAAATAATTAGCATAGCTGATGTTCATAATATTAATGCATTCGAACTGTTTCAGAAGTAGTATAAAAGGTAAGCATTAAGTGAATGCTTGGTTAAAGAGATGCGTCTTTAATCTAGTTTTAAACTGGGACAGCGAGTCTGAGTCTCGAACAATATCAGGAAGGCTATTCCAGAGTTTAGGAGATAAATGTGAGAACGCCCTCCCTCCTTTAGTAGACTTAGATATCCTAGGAACGACCAGAAGCCTCGAATTTTGTGATCTTAAAGAGCGCGATGGATTGTAGGGCGATAGAAGGTCTGTTAAATACACAGGAGCTAAACCATTTAGAGCTTTATAAGTCAATAGTAATACTTTGTAATTGATACGGAACTTAATAGGTTACCAGTGTAGAGATGATAAAATTGGTGTTATATGATCATATTTTCTTGATCTAGTAAGAACTCTAGCGGCTGCATTTTGGACTAACTGTAGCTTGTTTGAGGATGCAGGACAACCAGCTAATAAAGCATTACAGTAATCTAGTCTCGAGGTCATGAATGCATGAACTAACTTTTCTGCATCTGAAACAGATAGCATGTTACGTAGCTTAGCAATGTTTCTAAGGTGGAAAAAGGCTGTTCTTGTAACATATGAAATATGATTTTCGAAAGTCAAGTTGCGGTCTAGTATAACACCCAGGTCTTTTACTGTAGTGGATAGAGTAACAGGACATCCTTCTAAATTAAAGTTGTATTGTAAGGGATTTTGTGGGTAGTTTTTTAGACCAATAAGTAATACCTCCGTTTTATCTGAATTTAATAGCAGGAAATTACACGTCATCCAGCATTTTATATCTTTTAGACACTCTGTCAAGTTAGATAAGTTAGTGTTTTCATCTGGTCGTGATGAGATATATAATTGAGTGTCATCAGCATAACAGTGAAAATTAATTCCATGTTTTTCTTATAATATTACCAAGTGGCAGCATATATATTGAGAATACTACTAATTTCTTTAACTCTATTATAGGCTTTATCTAGGGTCTTATGTTTATAACCTCTTTTTTTAAACCTTTGAACCATGTCTTGAGCATTTTTATCAAAAACATCTTCAGAATCACATATGCGTTTAATCCTTTGAAATTGGCCAAAAGGGATATTCTCTATTAACCAAGGTGGATGGTAGCTTTCTGCCCTCAGTATGGTATTACGATCAGTGGGTTTTCTAAACACGGACGTATGCAATTCACCTTTGTCATCTTTTGATATTGTCACAGTTGGTGTATGCAGGAGAAGAAGAGGAGATCAGGATTTCCAAAAACAATATACTTTACTTAATAAATCAAAACAATAAACAAGAGCAGACGGGTAGAGGATACAAACACACCTAATACAAACGCACCTAACATCAACAATAACCGACCAGGAGTGAGGGAGAACACAGGTTTTAAATACACATAGAACAGAATGGGGAAACAAGGCACAGCTGGGGCAAATGAACTGATAATGACAGGTAAACAGGTGAAGGAACTGAATACAAACGAGGAGCGGGAAAACTGGAACACAGGACTAAACCAAATACACAATGACGGGGGGAAAACTCAGGAATACAGACACAAGGCAGACATAACTGTAAAATTACGCCCCTCCTCGAAAAGGCGTGTCCCCAAGCCGTATAAACATCAAATAGGGGCGGGAGGGTGGGCGCCCCTGAGGCTGACGAGGGCGTAACTTTCCTGGAACAGGAAGCCTCCAGGGCGGGGCAGGCCGTGCTGGTAGCCAGGGTGAAGACGCCCCTTCGGGTGGCCAGGGTGGAGACGCCCTTTCGGGTGGCCAGGGTGGAGACGCCCCTTCGGGTGGCCAGGGTGGAGATGCCCCTTCGGGTGGCCAGGGTGGAGACGCCCCTTCGGGTGGCCAGGGTGGAGACGCCCCTTCGGGTGGCCAGGGTGGAGACGCCCCTTCGGGTGGCCAGGGTGGAGACGCCCCTTCGGGTGGCCAGGGTGGAGACGCCCCTTCGGGTGGCCAGGGTGGAGACGCCCCTTCGGGTGGCCAGGGTGGAGACGCCCCTTCGGGTGGCCAGGGTGGGGTCCTATATCCCCCCCCCCAAAATTTTCTTGGGGAGAGTGACAGGTTTGGGAGGGCTGGACGGGACCAGCAGAGAAGGCGGCTCTGGCGGGCAGGCGACGGGCTCAGGCTCTGGCGGGCAGGCGACGGGCTCAGGCTCTGGCGGGCAGGCGACGGGCTCAAGCTCTGGCGGGCAGGCGACGGGCTCAGGCTCTGGCGGGCAGGCGACGGGCTCAGGCTCTGGCGGGCAGGCGACGGGCTCAGGCTCTGGCGGGCAGGCGACGGGCTCAGGCTCTGGCGGGCAGGCGACGGGCTCAGGCTCTGGCGGGCAGGCGACGGGCTCAGGCTCTGGCGGGCAGGCGACGGGCTCAGGCTCTGGCGGGCAGGCGACGGGCTCAGGCTCTGGCGGGCAGGCGACGGGCTCAGGCTCTGGCGGGCAGGCGACGGGCTCAGGCTCTGGCGGGCAGGCGACGGGCTCAGGCTCTGGCGGGCAGGCGACGGGCTCAGGCTCTGGCGGGCAGGCGACGGGCTCAGGCTCTGGCGGGCAGGCGACGGGCTCAGGCTCTGGCGGGCAGGCGACGGGCTCAGGCTCTGGCGGGCAGGCGACGGGCTCAGGCTCTGGCGGGCAGGCGACGGGCTCAGGCTCTGGCGGGCAGGCGATGGGCTCAGGCTCTGGCGGGCAGGCGACGGGCTCAGGCTCTGGAGGGCAGGCGACGGGCTCAGGCTCTGGCGGGCAGGCGACGGGCTCAGGCTCTGGAGGGCAGGCGACGGGCTCAGGCTCTGGCGGGCAGGCGACGGGCTCAGGCTCTGGCGGGCAGGCGTGGAGCTCTGTGTCCCAGTCTATAAGCCAGTCTTCCTCTTTCAGCTCTACCAAAATTCCGACTGGCACAGCGGGCATGACGTATCGGCAGAACGAGACACTGGACACAGTGGGGAGACAGGGACAGAAGGGAGATCTGGGATTACATCAACGGTGTAGGACGACCCACTCACCCACAGGATGTTGTCGATGTATTCCCTCAGGGAACATGTGGTGGCAGTAGCTGGAAATTGCCCAAAGAGTGGATCATCCAGACCCATCCAGAAGGAGTGCTTGAGGGCTGCCTCTTTCCAGGACACCTGATGGGCGAGGTGGAGGAATTCCTCGATGTAGGTCTCAATCGGACGGTGATTCTGGGAGAGGCTGAGGAGTAGGTCGGTGGGATCTTGAGGGTAGAGGAAGATGCCCATAATGCTGCTGTAAAGGTCGGTTATTCTGTCACGGTTGGTGTATGCAGGAGAAGAAGAGGAGATCAGGATTTCCAAAAACAATATACTTTACTTAATAAATCAAAACAATAAACAAGAGCAGACGGGTAGAGGATACAAACACACCTTATACAAACGCACCTAACATCAACAATAACCGACCAGGAGTGAGGGAGAACACAGGGTTTAAATACACATAGAACAGAATGGGGAAACAAGGCAGAGCTGGGGCAAATGAACTGATAATGACAGGTAAACAGGTGAAGGAACTGAATACAAACGAGGAGCGGGAAAACTGGAACACAGGACTAAACCAAATACACAATGACGGGGGGAAAACTCAGGAATACAGACACAAGGCAGACATAACTGTAACAGATATCTCCAGGTCTAGGAAATGAATACTTGTTAATGAGAACTCTAGACTCAGCTTCAAATTAGGATTAGTGTTATTAAGATATGCATGAAACTGTAGCAACTCTTGCTGTGACCCAGACCATATAAGAAGAATGTCGTCAATATACCTACCCCACCATACAATCTTATTCACATATTCATTCAAACTCGAATAGACAAATGTTTCTTCCCAGAGACCCATAAACAAATTTGAATAATTTGGTGCAAAGCAAGCTCCCATTGCTGTACCTTTTATCTGCTTAAAGAATTTGTTTTGGAATAAGAAAACATTGTTAGTTAGTGTCCATTCTGTTAGTTTCAAGATAAACTCTGCTGGGGGCATCTGTTCTGGTGGTCTCTTCTCCAAATAATGCGTCAATGCCTTTAAACCTTCTTTGTGATCAATGTTTGTATATAATGACTCGACGTCCATCGTCACTAGAAAAGCAGTGCCGATATTTTTCATTTCTTTGATCTTATTTAACACAAATGAACTGTCTTGGATAAAGGAGGGCAAGTCTATTACAAATTGCTTAATATGGAAATCAACAAACTTGGATGTCGGTTCAGTCACTGACCCATTGCCACTTATGATTGGCCTTCCTGGTGGATTCTCCAAGTTCTTGTGTATTTTTGGAAGCATGTAAAAAGAAGCAATTCTTGGACTTTTACATTGTAGGAAATCATGTTCTTTTTTAGAAATCCAGTCTTCACATTTTGCATGTTTAAGCATCTCCTCTAGTTCACTCTTAATTTGTTCTATTGGATTAGATGGTAAAGGCTGATAGTACTCACGGTTATCCAGTTGACGCATGGCCTCGGTGATATACTGGTCTCTGCCCCACACTACCACTGCTCCTCCTTTATCTGCTCTTTTGATGATGATTTCGTTGTTAGTTGACAGACATTTTAATGCTTCTTTTTGATCCTTTGACAGGTTGTAATTCTGTTGAGTTTTCTTACCAGGTGTGAAGAGTTTATTCACTTCATATGTAACTTTTGTAGAAAAGGTATTCAGAGTCGCATTGTTTATATAGGGCAATAAACGTTGACTTGGGCCTAAAGTGTGTCTCTTGGGAGTGAGCAGCTGTTTCGCTATAGTTGGTATAATGCCACACTTTTAGCTGAAGGTTGCGGTAAAATTTAAATAAGTCCACTTTAGTTTGGAACTCCTTAGTTGGATTTGTAGGTGCAAAGGTAAGGCCTTTTGATAGAACTGAAATCTGGCTGTTTGAAAGTGATACACCAGAGATATTGATTACTTATCTTCCTCATGCTCCTGCCTTTTGAATGGATTGCCTCGTCTTCGTCCTCGTCTGGTCTTACGCCTCTTCGTCTCAGTACTCTGTTGTCTTTTTTGGGTCTGGTACCTAAAAAATCACTAGGAGGAAGGCTATCTTTCGCAGAGTGGTCGTCAACGCTACTTGGCAGTTGAAATGATACAGTTCTTATCCTTTGTATCGGTGCATTTCGATTATGTCCTTGTCTCCACATGTAGACTTTCTCTCTCTTGTAGTCTGATTGGTCTCTCTTGAATTTTGCTAGTTTCTCTTGTTTAATGTGTCGCTGTAATTTATCTAGTCCTTCTTTGATCTCTTTTTCAAAAGGGAGTTCCTGATCCTTATATTTTGTAGAAATCTCTTTTTTAATTGAAGTTATTTCTTTCTCTGTTGCATTTTTCTGCTTCTTAGCTTCTTCAATCAGCAGTAACATAAGGTCTAATATTGTTCTGGGAGTCCCCAACAACAGTTTTACATGCATGCAATGACAAAAAACACTTTTGTTGTCGTATAATATGCATTTATTTTTACCTGATTTGCTCACCGACTCACTAATGATTCGTTTAACGACTCATTTGTCCAAACCCCTCCTTTGCGTGACGCTAATAACGGTGATTGGTCAGACCCAGTCAGATGATTGTTTGCGTTAGCCCAACGCATAAACATATTGATAAAGCACTGCAGTACTACAATACGCTCTATTCTTTATGACAACTCCAATAACAACGATAAACATTTCACATATTACAGATGTGAAATCTGAACCTAGAAGCTGTGCCTAGAGACCTAAGTTAGACCTAGATGCTGCGCTGAGCGTAACTTAAACAACACACACACATACTTATTAAGCATGCTAAAAAAAAAAAAAAAAACCATAAAAGCAACAATTATTAATAGTACTTACAGGTTGTGATTCGGAGGAGGAAGCTGATCCAAATAAAACTGGTACTGAACCTTCCTTCAGTAGGCTATCAACCGACTTGCGAATCCACACTTCCACACACAGGAATCGCCATTAAAATAACGCGAACACAGCTCAAGGTGGCTATACTTGTGTGGTATAGTTGTAAATATAAACTCTAGCCACTGATTCTTCACATGCTCTTCCCTGGGCAGTTAAAGAAAAGTTTGCTTTTGATTCAGCGTCTCGTCGTGTCAAGTTTCACTGCTGTCTGCGGCACGTGCAATGAGTGTGCGTATCTTATTCAAACAACTTGTCGAGGTGACGTCAACTAGACAGAGAAAAAGCATCGTTCGTCTATCGATTCATATCAGCGACTCAGAGTCGACTTTTACTTTTGAGAGACAATAACTTTGTATACGGTGAACTTTCATATTTAAAACTTTGCAGGATGTTTTCGTTCACTCAGATCTATGTTACACACTACATGAAGGGCAATTTTCAAAACTCCATAATAGGTACCCTTTAAATAAACATTTGAAATACATCAGTCTGTGTGTAATGATTGAATATATTATCCAAGTTTTACTTTTTGAATGGAATTACTGAAATAAATCAACTTTTTGATGATATTCTAATTATATGACCAGCACTGTATATACTTTTCAGTTATATTACATCTAAGGGTCAATTTTATTTTTCAGGTGTTATTAATATATTTGTTGTAGTTAACAAACTGAACACACACCATTTTCCATTTGGGAATTTCCGTTTGGTTTAAAATAAAATAGTGATGCAAGTTTCACAAGTATATATTAATTAAACAATACTTTGCACAATTCTAAGAATTACTGTACATGTCGTTTTTATTTTGTAAATGCAGAGTAATAAGCATACACAGTATGTGATTGTTGTTTACAGTAGTGAATCAAAGACGTTATTTTTCCCCCTTTGGGATTTAATGGCATGCATCAGAAGGCTACACAAGTCATATTTCAACATACTTTCACTGGCATGTGATGCTGTGAAGCCCATTCCTGTGGGTTAATAGTATGGGTAGTAAGCCCATGAGTTATATTTCACAACAACACTGTCATCTAATTTATTTTTTCCCTTTTTTATTAATAGGACAGCAGACATATAACAGAAAATAGCAGTGAGGGGGGTTGGATTGAAACACGAGTCAGACTACTACTTCCCTGAGCCAACCGATCTTGCATGTGTACAATCCTACACCACAACTCTGACCATGGAAACTGATGATTCAAAAGAACCATAAGGTACATTAATTATTTTAAAACAATACTTCTGATTGATTACCTCAGAATGCTGCACAATCACTTTATTTATCAGGCTTAATCTATACAGTGGAGACAAAGAATACTGCATGCTCTGAGCTCTATGATTACAAACCAGAAATAAATATGCATACTTCTGGAAACTGTAAATATTCATATACATTTATTCATTTAGCAGAGATTATTCAATCCATCTCTGAAAATGAAGGACATGACCAGTTAAGTTATCATAAGTATATTTGTGTACATACAAGTTTTTACTGTTATATACTGTGTATATTATTTACACAAATGTTGCTTTTCTAGTTAACCAAGCTGTAACAAAAAGTACCAGAAAAATAATGTAGAATTTTTTTTTTTAACTGGACAAAGCTTGACGGCTATCAACATGGTAACACATATCATGAGTTTTGTGCTATGCGCAACTTAAAGGGTACCTATCATGGAATTTTGAAAATTACCTTTCATGTAGTGTGTAACATAGATCTTAGTGAACAAAAACATCCTGCAAAGTTTTAAATATGAAAGTATACAAAGTTATTGTCTCTCAAAAGTAAGAGTCGACTCTGAGTCGCTGATATGATTCGATAGACAAACGATGCATTTTCTCTACCTTTCGTACGTCACTTGTACAAGTTATTTGAATTCGACACGCCCACTCAGTGCGCGCGCGGAGCAGACAGAGAAACCTGACAACATCATGTCGACCAGACTCTGTTCTGAAGTGCGAATCAAAAGCAAACTTTTTTTTTCACTGCCCAGGGACAAGCATGTGAAGACTCAGTGGCTAGAGTTTATATTTACAACTATACCACACAAGTATAGCCCAACTTTGAGCTGTGTTCGCGTTATTTTAATGACGATCGCTTCACAAACATAAATGCTTTCAAGTGTGGATTCCATGGTGGATTCGCGAGTCGGCTGATATAGGAAGGTTCAATACCAAGTTTATTTGGATCAGCTTCCTCCTCCGAATCACAACCTGTAAGTACTATTAATAATTGTTGCTTTTATGTGTGTGTGTGTGTGTGTGTGTGTGTGTGTGTGTGTGTGTGTGTGTGTGTGTGTGTGTGTGTGCGCGTATGTGCGTGCGTGCGTGTGTGTGTGAGAGTGAGAGCAGCTTCTAGGTCTCCAATGTCATTTTTTTTGTTTTTTGAAATATGTGAAATTATGTGAAGCGTATTGTAGTACTGCAGTGCTTTATCAATATGTTTAAGCTTTGGGCTAACGCAAAATATAACTGACTGCGTCATCTGACCAATCACCGCCGATTAGCGTCACGCAAAGGAGGGGTTTGGACAAATGAGTCGTCAAACGAATCATTAGGGAGTCGATGAGCAAATCAGGTAAAAATAAATGCATATTATAAGACAACAAAAGTGTTTTTTGTCATTGCATGCATGTAAAACTGTTGTTGGGGACTCCCAGAACAATATTAGGAACATTTTAAATGCCATAATAGGTACCCTTTAACTTATCTGTCAGCTTTCTGAAACTATATCTGACTCATGTGTGAAAAAAATAATCATTATACTGATGATCTAAAAACATTAAAGGTCCCCTGACATGAAATTTTCACTTTCTGAGGTTTTTTTTAACATTAATATTAGTTCCCCTAGCCTGTATTTGGTCCCCTCGTAAACCGAGTTTTGGCTATCTTTCTGAGAGCTCAGCCTCAGACGCACTGATCTTGAATCTCCTCCTTATGACGTCATAAGGAGGAAAGGTTACCTCCCCTTTCTCTGCTTTGCCCGCCCCGAGGTTTTAATTTTAAACAACGAAGCTCTTACTGGATGTACATCATCGTGTTTGCATCGGTGAAAGCATTAGAGAGAGTGGAGAAACTGCATTGCAATGATAAGATCTTCAGTCTCGCGATCAACAGACTGTCATCTGTTTGCTCAATGCTCATCAGGGCAAAATTTTATGTGATGGGAATAGATCTAAATACTTTAAAAACTTGGCTGGGCGACTGTGACTGTGACTCTCCCTCGCTACCATGGCTACCACCCCTGCTGCTACAAGAGCTGCCAATATACGCGCACCTCGTTGACCTGCTCATTTCGAAAGAGGAGAGGCACAGACCGGTTGGAAGCTAGGAAGGCTCACAATTATGGCAGAGAAAGAGCAGTCAAAATGTCCAGTACCACTGATGATCTGCATATACAGTCAGCGCAGGCAAACAAGGCAAAAAAAGTGATGTCACTCCATGCACTGCGCTCCTCTCTGCTCGGCGCTGGTAAATGCATCCTCCAGCTGAGCGGTTGGCATCACGCGTTCATGTGTTTTGGGGGCGTGACTTTGGAAGGAGCCCAGAAGGGAGGGGGTGGGAGTTTTTCTGTTGGATCCTTTCAAAATACACCAGTTCTCTTACGAGAGGTTCTCTCGTATTGCGTAAGTTGCTTACGCTACGGGTAAAGTCATCTTTTCTCGAGATATGAACCCAAAAAATTATCCTTAATTTTGTATTTGTCAACGTAGTGCAGCAGCTAGCAGACCTAGAGAAGGCTGTCTAGCGTGCTCATTGGATGCACTTCCTGTGGCTCGTGCCGAGCCCCGCTCAGCGCTGGAGACCGCCATGTTATCTGCGCTCTCTGTCTGGGCCAGGCCCATCGGGAGGCTGTGTGCACTGCGAGGAACTGCCGTTGTCGACCCTGCGGGCTCAACTCTAAGTCTTCAATGTGGAAGCTGTCACTCCGCCCCCTGTGAAACCGCGCAGGAAGAAGCGCCATTCCCAGAGACCGCTGGAGCCTGATGTGGCATTTAAGTGCTCGCCGGAGCCTCTCCCTCGAGCTTCTCCCTTGCCTTCTCCGCCCCCCCTCCCGGACGCTCAGCTGCCGGTTTTGGCCCTCACTGCCATCGCTTCAGGGGAAGAGGCGGAAGGCGACGCCGCAGGTGACACCTGCTCTATCCTGGCATCGGACAGTGAGGATTGGTCGAGTTCTCATCACTCTGCCTCATCCTCGGTCCAGGAATCCGGCCACACGCGTGCTGGAGTGGACGCGGAACAGATGCGCCTACTTCTCCATGGCCGTCGACCAGCTTGGCCTCGAGGGGTCACCGCCGAAAGAGCCCGAGCATAACAGACTGGACGGCTGTTTTCTGCATCTCCGCCCTCAAGCGCCCACATCCAGGTCTGCACCGTTTCTGCCGGAGCTCCGTGCGGTGCTTTCCAAATCGTGGAATGCACCATTCTCCGGGAGGCTCCACTCTCATGTCTCCTCGACGCTCTCCCAAGTGGACAGCATCGCCGAGAAGGGATACAATGCTATTCCCCCCTGTGGAGCAAGCAGTAGCAGCACACTTTTGTCCGCCCTCTGCGAGATGGTGCTCAAAGTCTGCCCTCCCGTCTAAAGCCAGCTGATATGAGGGAATCCGAGCACGCCACGTTTCTCAACGTGCTGCTCTTCCCCACAGGTCTCTTCGGCCCTGCGGTTAACGGGATCGTAGACCGCTTCTCTGAAGTACAAACGACCTTCCAGGCAGTGAACCTCTTCCTGGTTAATCAACGGGTACCCGTTATCTTGCCAAAAGGAGTTTGAACACGATTACGCAGTCTAGAGCTCCCTCTACGAGGCGGCTCTACGCGTCTAAATGGTCTGTGTTCTCCAAATGGTGTGCTGATAGAAATCTGGACCCACGTACATGTGGGGTCTCGTGGTTGCTTAGCTTCCTTCAAGAGCTGTTGGACAAGGGCAGGTCCCGCTCCACGCTCAGGACTCATTCCACCATAGGCGTAGCCTCGTCGTGGGCTTGGCCAGCGGGATTTCCATTCATGACATTGAGGGGGCAGGCTGGGCCTCCCCGTCCCCATTTGTTAAGTTCTATAACCTGGAAGTTCCCGCCTTGCAGGCTAGACTTCTGTCAATGTGAGTGGGGTGTATGTTCTGCCCAGATCTGATCGTGCGCAGACTTTTCTCACGTGACTTTAGCTCTCCTGGTTGAGCTGCACTATATGGGCTGATATGCTTTATATAGACAGGCAACGCCGCTCTGTATTCCCTATGGGTGCTTATGTACATGTGCCGGTCGGCGTTGCTGGCCGCCTGATTCCCACTTATCTATGTTCCCCGGGATTCCCTGGGACTCATGAAGAGGATGCTTGGCGCGCACGCCGTTGACAAGAGGTTCCCGTAGCGTAAGCAACCTCTCGTAAGAGAACGTACTCGGTTACGTACGGAACCTCGGTTCTCTCTAGAAGAGGGAACGAGTATTGTGTAACCTGCCGTGCTCGCGCCAAGAGCAACTTCGCTTCAGTCGATGAAAACCAGGGAAGCAGCCTCCGAGCCTCACTTTTATACGCTAAGCCACACCCATTCTGGCGGGCTATGACGCGTAGAGGGCACAACGTCACGCCAGGCTCAGTGGTAGGCTGCTGCAGTTGCTGCAGGGCAGCCAATGAGCACGCTAGACAGCCTGCTCTAGGTCTGCTAGGTGCTGCACTGGGTTAACAATAAATACAAAATTAAGGATAATTTTTTGGCTTTATATCTCAAGAAAAGATGACTTTACCCATAGCGTAAGCAACTTGAGAGAGAACTGAGGTTATGTACGTAACAGAGTACGTTTTCTGCTAGTTTCTCAAACCAACCTACCCTGCCTTTAACTGCGCTTGTGTGCACTCTCAGTGCCGTGTGATTCATTTCCCCATGTTAATAGACCCTTACCAATAAAGTCAAGAATGACCTGTTCTGCTAGTGTGACGATCACAAAAGTATTATAATTTTATGTTGAGTATACTCAAAATTATTGGTTTTATTTTGAATGTTATTGTGTTATTTTGGAAAAAGAAACATTCAGAAGGGTTTTATTCTAATGTGATTCCTTTTAAAAGAAAAAGTGAGAAGTGTGCAATGCTACTCCTGACCGTTAGGGGCAGAGTCGAGCGATGGGTGTTAAGCTGTGCGAGCAGTGTTGCCAACTTAGCAACTTTGTCGCTATATTTAGCGAGTATTTAGAACCCTCGTGACAAATTTTCAAAAAAGCGACTAGTTAGACTTACTCTTCTCAACGAGCAGCCGGTGCTGCCGTGGGTCCCACCCCCGTCCCAAAGCACTTACAGGCGGCCCAGTCCTCACGCAGCAGCCCCTTCCAGCTGCAGTCAGAGCAGGAGATGTTCACTCCTCCGTGTACAGACTGCAAAAGAATCGCGCAAATGAGTCGCTATTTTTAGCGACTTTTCAAACGTCACTCACTCTACGTCTACCCGGTTCAGTGAATGGCTGAGAGGAGCAGCAGCACATTCATCTGTTGAGCGCACGGCCGCTGAGAGACGTGAATGAGCAGTGTTTTTCCACGGATTTATCACTTATCTGCTTTTCTTTTTTATTTGATTTAAAGGTGCCCTAGAATGTGTTTTTTTATTATTTTATAATGTTTCCTGGGTTGCCCTTATAATGTTAGTATGTTTTTTAGATCAAAAATAATTTAGAAATAAAAGGCATTTTTCCTAGCCTGATTTTAGTCTCTTATTTGAACACTCTGTTTGAAGGGGCGTGTCTGCTGTGAGAACCGGCCACTGCTGTGATTGGCTGACACGCTTGCATATGAAATATGACATGTGAAACTACTTTTACTACAGATATTATACGTTTTTACTATTACAGCTATCGAGATTAACGAATCGTGAGATGTTTTTAAAGTATTTAAATCTATTTCCATCACATAAAATGTTGTTGCTGTGATGAGCATTGAGCAAGCAGATGACCGTCTGTTGATCGCGAGACAACGCAGTTTCTCTCTCTCATGCTTTCACCAATGCAAACGATGTACATACAGTAAGAGCTTCGTTGTGCAGTGTAACAGCGTCATTGATTTCATAACGAGTTTGGCGAGAGATAAACTCGCGCTGTGTGGATTGTTCTTTGACCGCTTTCTGTATAGTTTATTCACTGAGAATTAGCCTATTTAACGTTAGTTATGTATGCTCGTTACTTGGAGTTTGCTATTACTGTACTAGGATCTTGCGCTGGATCTAACACAGTGTATATTATCGTTAATAAAATCACTACTTACCGGTTGCGGGAATATAGTTGGAATTACCCCCTTCTTCAGTTTGAGACGCTGAGAGAAGCTTGATATTGTCCCAGGTTCGAAAATAAGTCCATGGTGAAATGGGCAGAGCAAACTAACAACTTCGAATTAAACTGTTGCGGTATCCGATTATATATAAACATCAACCATGCCTGTTGACATTTCTTTTCTGTGGGAAGGGTATGAAAAGTCCTTACATGCCCTCCACAGCCTGGAACATAACATTTATTTCCATGATCTGCCATTTTCTCTCTGATCCTCGCTTTCTCCGATGACTCGGCTGTGCAGTGCTTGTCATTGAGGGCTGGCATATGCAAATCTTTGGAGGCGTGATACCCGACTGTTGCGTCACAGTCGGTATTATGTGGAGATTCGCCTGTTTTTCAGGGGTGTTTTTTAAAAACGAGATTTAAATAAGAAGGAGAAAACAATGGTGTTTGAAACTCACTGTATGTCATGTCCATGTACTGAACTCTTGTTATTTAACTATGCAAACATAAATTCAATTTCACATTCTAGGGCACCTTTAAATAATTTAGTTTCCTTCCTTTTCTTGTGCTTACGGTATTACTTAATACTCACTATTACAGAGCTTTTGTTCATCCGGCTCCCGAACTCTCTCAATTCAGATAATTTTCCACATTGGCCTATAAAAAAATGTAGTCATTCACTAGGCCTATATCATACCCAGACAACAAATTAGGTCTTGCCGACGTCGGGGCGCGTGTGTCTGTCCGACATAAAGTGCCTCGGTAAGATGTCTTATGGAGATCAGTAGCTAATCGGCAAGATATTGGGAAGACGTTGGCATTAGAATGATCGCCGACCGTGAGCCAACGTAAACCCGACATGATCGCCGACCGTGAGCCAACGTAAACCCGAGATAATTATTATGACCTATGCAGCGCGATCCCACTGAAGCGAGGAAAGCATTCGGTCGCCTCGCTCCCAGTGACTTAACAGCACTGGAACAGCTGATTTTCGGCTGCATTGCTGGAAACGCCGCAGCATGCTTGAAAATCAGCTGTTTCAGTGTTAAGTCAAAGGGAGCGAGGCGTCTGAATGCTTTTTGCCGCTCTAGTGGGATCCCACCGTTATCTCTTATTGATTTGTTTAGGCTAACTGCTGTCAGATCGTGTTCCAAGGACACACGTTTCCTATTGTGTATAAACAACACTCAATAACAATTTATGTGATGATAATCATCAAATTTCTTCCCTAACAATTTGACAATTAAAAGTAAATTGAATTGAAAGTTTAATTTAAAGTAAGTGATTGTTTATGTGTTATTACCTGGGAAATGTCAGTCTAACAGAAAAAAAGAATGAATCAGTGATTTTAAAATTAAGTTGGATGGTCATGCAAATTAGGCTACAGGAGTTTTCCGGGAGAAATAACAAAACAGGAGAGCACCGGGAGATTACCTTGAAAATTTATTTTTTACTTTATTTTTGTAAAAGCAGTATCATTTATTTTAACACTCCACAAATCACACGTAGAAAACTACAACAAAAATAAGAAATTCCCTCCAAAATAGTTGGTCAGTTTAAAAGAAAAATCAGTCCAATCAATTATTTCACTTAAGATGCTTGCTGATGCTTAAGATCCTTTGCCGTCCCCCATTCCTGTCCCTGCTCAGCCGCAGCCAGTTCCTCACGGTCATCTCTACGTCAGCCTCAGTGGAATTTTGTTGGGCAGGATTTCCTAAAACAACACCTAAACAATAAAATAATAAAAAGAAAGCAACGGGGGGACGAAATAAGACAATAGCACAAAAGTCTATATCTTCGTTTGATTGTTTCTATAAAGACAATTCAGAAAAGTCAGAGCATTTTACAAAAAAAAAAAAAAAAAAACTTAAAAGACATTTGGTTGAGAATAGTGTGAGGACAGTATATAAATATTGAGAACAACTGATATAAATACAGACACCACATGGGTTGAATAGTGACAGAATGTTGCTTTAACACATTGTAGGACTTACAAGCTGCGTTCTCCGACCTGCTCCAAAGGGACCCTTTCAACAGCTGGGGAGAGTACAGGAAGAAAATACACAAAATTATACAAAAAAACAATTAATAATCAATGCTCATAATACAGTATTTACTGACAACAGCAGAGAGAACCTGCCCAAAATACCTGTGCATCCAGCAGGAGCTGATCTGGCAAATCTTTGACCTGTGGAAAACAGAAAAAAATATAGATGTTAATAAAAATACAAAGTATGAAATGTGTCTTGTTTTTTAATAAAACTGTAAGAGAGAGAGAGAGAGAGAGAGAGAGAGAGAGAGAGAGAGAGAGAGAGAGAGAGAGAGAGACTTCAAGCTGAGTAACAGTGAGCAGAGGTGTACTCTGAAACTCGACCGGGTTGGGACCGCTTTATGAGAGTGGACTCTGTGAGACACGGGAACTCGAGTGTCTTTGTGTATGAGTAAACACATGTTGTGGGCACATTTTCTACACAAGAGACTTTTACGCTCTTTTTGAGATTTCTCCGGGTCGTCGTAAACACGGCGTTTGTGCTCATGCAAGCGGTCTTAATTTCATCTATTGACAAATCAGCATCGCAAATTTGACTATACTCACGATCAATAATTGTAATACGGTGTTTCATTATATCAATACATTTTTGACAGAGCTTACTTAGAGTTGGCTAAAGGTGCATATATAAGGTCTCGGGCAAAGTGGGTTGAGGAGGGGGAAAAGAATACTAGCTATTTTTTTCCCCTGGAAAAAAGAAACGGTCAGAGGAAAGCTCTTTCAGCACTTCATATAGATGGAGTTACCTCCAATGACCCCAAAAAAATATCAGAATTTGTATCCAAATTTTATAGCAATCTTTATACCTCTAAATTTAATTATGACTTCTGTGAACAATTTATTGATATAATGAAACACCGTATTACAATTATTGATCGTGAGTATAGTCAAATTTTTGACGCTGATTTGTCAATAGATGAAATTAAGCAAGCTCTGCATTCAATGAAAAAAGGCAAATCCCCTGGTGTTGACGGGCTTTCAGTAGAATTACATCTCCACTTTTGGGAAAAAGTGTCAAACTTGCCAGGTGTCTTGCTACGGGCACGAGTAAGTGCAGTGCCAAGTTTGCCGTTGTTTGGATGAGAAATGCAAAAGATATTGTTAAATATACCTGTAAAAGAAGCACTCAGAAGGTTGTGTTTTAAAAATAAACATTATGGTTTGTGGTTTAAAAGCACTCAGAAGGTTGTGGTTTAAAAATAAACAATAAACAAACACTCTCTGGATGTTAACTAAATCTGTGAGTCACGCTGTTTACTTCTTAATATGTTTATTTAAAGCTTTTAATATGTTTTTAATTCTGGTGCTTAATATGTTTATTTAAAACTATGCTGTTTACTTCTTAATATATTATTTAATTCTGTTGCGCTTAACATTATCACTATCTTTCACGGCCATGTACCTGTAGTAAATGCTAATATATTACTGTGTCATGCTTAACATTATCGCTATATCTTTCACAGGCATGTATCTGTTATGCTAATATATTATGGTGTCATGCACGCTAACCTAGCCTATGTGATGTTTAATATGTTAAATAGAATAGAATAGATGTACTGCCGACGTAGTCTTTGCTGTATCAGTAGGCTATATATTTATGTTTTGTTTAACATGAATTATAGGCCTTCCACAACTCTCTCACCATATTTCGAACTTGGGTGATCCAAATCCCGAGATAGCCCTCATTGTACGCTACCTAGCAGCAGCAGCGCCACATCAGACACGTTTCTGGTGTGCAAAGGCATAAAAACCACCACGCCATGCTCACGCCCCACAGCCTTATTGTTCACGATCACTCTCTTCCGTCTCTGGCTGTGCATTGATGTGCATAAATTATTATAATTATATAGCTAATATAGTTAGTAATAATACAATATAGCTATAGTTTAATATAGCTAAATTAATTATATTCATACCACATTTCTGCCCATCTGATCTTTTGCAGACCACCTGATTGTGACCTACTGTTACACCACCTTTGCTGATGCTAAGATGACGAAAGATAGTCGTACCGACAGAGAGAGGATATGCAAGACAATGCGTCATGCACGTAATGCTCAGTCAGTCGAAGCCCGAGATGCTCGGCTGGCAAGTGACGCTGCACGTCAGGAAAGGCGCCGTGGAGCCGAGGAAGATGACGAACGCCGTGCTCGGCTGGCAAGTGACGCTCCACGTCAGGAACGGCTCCGTGGAGCTCAGGAAGATGACAAACGCCGTGCTCGGCTGGCAAGTAACGCTGCACGGCAGGAAAGGCGCCGTGAAGCTGAGGGAGAGGACGAACGTCGTGCTCAGCTGGCAAGCGACGCTGCTCACCATGCTAACATGATAGATAAGGAAACACCTGAGATACGAGCAAATCTCCAGATGCATGACTGTCAACGACACAACCTTCTGAGAGAGGAGGAGACCCCTCAGCAGCAAGAGGAGCGACGAGCAAGGGATACCACGTGCCATCAGAAGATGCGTCTCGCCCGTCTGGAAAAGGCACGAAAAGACAATCGCAACCTTGCTCGGTGTGACGATACAGACTTCTTCCAAGAAGAACTTCATGGTGATTATAGGCACATGCTGAGCAAGACCTCACTGTTTGAATGTCCTACATGCTCACATTGTGGTGCCTATGTATGGAAAGAGGAGAGAAAAGGATTCTGCTGCAACTCCGGTAAGATTAACCTTACATATAATGCCACAAATCCCAAGCCTGGCTCAATCCCACCACAGCCTCTAGATGCTATTAAGGACCTTTTCCTTGATCAAAGATTTGTGAAGCAAGCAAAACAATACAACAATGCGCTGGCAATGGCAAGTATTGGTATTAAAGAGGTAGCTATGCCTGGCTTCAACCCAGGTGTGCGTATACAAGGCAAAGTTTATCATTACATTGCCGGCCCCCTTCCTGAACAAGGTCGCACACCACTCTTTGCTCAGATTTATTTCCACGATCCTGCTCATGAGCTGGAAAACCGTCGAGCCCATGCCTCAAACAGTGATCTGAATGAAGATTTTTTACTAAGGACGCAAGAGGTCATTCACATGTGCAATCCATACGTGCAACAGTTTAAGTCAGCCATTGAGTATGTGACCCAAAATGACAATGCCAATGAACTGAAAATTGTCCTAACAGGTCGCACACAACGTCGTGACCTTCATCGTGGCACTGTGAATCTTCCATCACTGAATAGTGACGTGGCTGTCATTGCTCCAGGAGTAACAACTACACAGCAGTTTGGGAAACTGGCTGTCACTTTTCACCTCAGAGGAGGAAGGCTTCAGACAATCGACGCCATGCATCCAGCATATGACCCATTGTCATATGTGCTTCTTCTGCCTCAGGGTTCCCAAGGATACCACACTGAGCTCGCAGGTATCACACCAACATGCTTCTATCGTTACCATCTTCAAGTGCGTGACATTGCTCAACACTTCAATTTGCTGCTTCGTGGTAGGAGACTGACACAGCAATATGTATGTGACATGATGGCAAAAATTGAGTCACACTGCCTCAACTGGATCCGCCACAACCAGAAGTCTATCAAGGCTGAAAAGTATAAAATCATTGTTGATGCCCTTAATAGTCACACCGAGATCATTCCTGGACGCCTAACCATCCTGCCACCCACAATTTACGGATCACCCCGATGGTATGCCAAGGAGTTCCAAGATGCCATGGCCTTGGTACGAATCAAAGGAATACCTGACTTCTTCCTCACCTTCACTTGCAACCTGAACTGGCCTGAAATCACAGGATCACTTTTTGAGAGTCAACAGACCAATCAGAGACCAGACATCATTGCTCGAGTATTTCACGTGAAGGTGGAAGCACTCCTCACAGACCTCCTCAAGCGTTACATCTTGGGACACATTGATGCATATGTGATGGTGAACGAAACACAAAAGAGGCATCTTCCACATATACACATGCTCATGACCATGGTAGCCCGTGACAAACCCAGGACCGCCAGCGATATTGACCGTGTGGTGTCTGCAGAGATTCCTGACAAAAACACAAATATGGAACTACATCGCATTGTAACATCACATATGATTCACGGTCCATGTGGGCAATGGAACAGTCCTAGCCCCTGCATGGTAGACAAAAAGTGCACCAAAGACTATCCCAAACAATTGAGACAGAACACAAGCTTTTCAGACAACTCCTACCCACTGTACTGAAGACGAACAGAAGGAGCACCTGGTTCTCCCATCATCAAGACCATCAGAGGTGGCGTCAATGTACCTGTCAATAATACATGGGTTGTGCCATACAATCCGTACATCCTGCTCCGATACAATGCGCATATTAACGTTGAATTTGTGTGTGCTGTCTCCAGTGTCAAATATCTGTATAAATATTTGGAGAAAGGACCTGATCAGTGCATGGTGAGACTGGATGTACCTGATGATGAGACCCGTGAGATACTACGACGTGATGAGGTGACACGTTATGAGTTAGGGCGTTACATCACTGCATCTGAGGGATACTGGCGCATATACGACTTCCCCATTCAGCAGAAACAGCCACCAGTAAAGATGCTTGCAATTCATCAAGAGGATGAACAGGTCATCATGTTCAATGATGAAGGCGCTGCCCAGAACCTGTTGGACTCAGGGCCACCTGCCACCACACAGTGTCTTTATGGTTTTTCATTCCTAATAATATATTTAACAAACTTGGTGGTCTATCTTTCTTATTAAAGTGTAACTTTTTGCCTGGCAAGTTACCCATTTCCTTATCTAACTTTCATCAGCAATGCCTTCTCTCATGGAAATTGTGTTTTGTCCATAGCTTTTCCCCCCACAAAGTTCTCCTTTGGAACAATGTGGATATAACCGTTAGAAATAATTGATGTTTTATTAACAAGGTTCGGGAGGAACACGTTCTAATGATCAAACAATCAAGTCAGCCAGCTGTCAGCAATCAGTAATCAACTGGTCCACTCAATCAGCACAAGTAAAGCCTATAAATACACACAGTCAACTCACCCATATTCCTCGACAGTTTTCAGCATTTGGTGTACTGCTCTGCTAAAAAGATGTCCCAAATGCAACTTTCACCGTCTGATGACGAGCTCAACCATGCTCCGCCGCCATCAGCTGGCCCCAGGACAACCTCTCCACTTGATACCGCCTCCGAGCCCCACGTTTCATCTCGTGGGCGCCGGTCAATACAAACAACTCCTCGCACGCCAAGACGTCGAGGTTTACCCTCACCTCCACCGGCGAGGACTCCAGCTTCCTCCCCAGCATCCTCCTATCGTTCGGCCGTGCATACGATTCCGCCTATTGGAAAGTGGACAGTCTTGAGTCTGAGACAAGCACTGATGAATTCTGATATCCAGCCATCGTGCAGGATGACTAAAGCGCAACTTTACAACCTGTATGTTACCTTACAATCTTCAAATATCTCTCCTAAATCCACCCCAGGTTCCAAGGCGGCCAGCAGGCCGGGAAATTCTCGCGAGGCCCCGAATTCGCCACGCCCGACTCCGCCACCTTCCCGTGCAAGGTCCGGTTTGCCGCGCGCTTCAGCCCGGGGCGCCAGGGTTTCTGCGAGCCTGGGTCGCGCACCAGATTCCACCGCCACGAGACCTCGCTCGCCTCCCGCCTCACCTCAGCTTTTCAACACGGCGCTTCCCGCCGCAGCGCCATACACAGCTGTGCCCGCCGGCTCACATTCCGCTTCCCAGTTTTTTCCTCCTGCTGTTTCTAACCCTTTTCCTCTGCAGTGGCCTCCGGCTCCTGTAGCAGACGCTAGCGTGAGGTTGCCTCCGCTAGCGGCAGAGGCTCAAACTTTCCACCATTTTCCAGCGACTACTGCTAACCCCTCCCCTTTTCAGTGGCCTGCAGCCCAAGCAAGTGCAAGACCACCTCCGCTTGCAACACGGGCTCAGGCATCTCATCCATTTCCTCCTTTTCCCCCTGGTGCTTTTCTTAATTTTCCTTCTCAAACCCCACAGGCCGACCTAAGCGTGAGGCTGCCTCCGCCGATAGTCGCAGCCCAGGCCTCTCTCCCTTACAGCTCTCTTCTAAATGCCAAATCTCAAATATTCTCTCTTCACAGCTACCCCGATGCCAGTTCCACCAAACGCCGTCGCTCTGGAGCCTCCCCCGGTGACTCAAAACATCCGAGCACAGATTCTGGCAGGTGCGGATGTAGATCTCTCACATTTACTTTCTCTGCTTCCCGTATCCGATTCCAACCGTCAGTTAAACTGCGGGGATTTTTCAGTAACCTTAAAAAATCAAAATACACATACGTCACGTTTACTTTCTTTTCAATTGCTTTCAGCCACTTCACAGACATCATTTGCTCAGCCTTCCCTCATAGGCGACGCGAACTGAATGACTATTTAGCGCTGATAGCCGAGCTCGCGTTGTCCTACGGGGGAGGGCACTTTTACACATACCACAAACTCTTTTCAGCAAAATGCGCCGTTAGGGTTTCTCAGTGGAACCAATGCCCTTAAATGGGGAGCACTAGACACTGACTTACACAGCAGAGTTTTCCTTGGCTGCAGGAATATTTCTTGCGCGGTCTGCAGGTCAGTGACACATTCCACAACATCGTGCCCCCAAGTTAACCCCTTCGTTCCCCCATGCCCTGAAACAGCACCAGTCAAATCCACCAGCTACACACCAAGACCGGCGACTAGCAACCTACACGAGACTAAATTCAGCTCCAGAGCACTTACAGACAACAAACAGCCATGCAACAATTTTAACATTGGCAAATGCACCAGGCAGCGTTGTCGGTACTTACACATATGCAGCTTTTGCGGCGGTGCTCATGCCCATCCCGTATGCCCTGTGTATAAAGATGTCAATAAAAGATCTAAAAATTATTTATCGACTCCTGTGAATATTTCTCGCCTTTCCATCGAACTAGCTCACCACCCAGACTCTGACTTCACCGAATATCTGCTGTCTGGCCTACAACACGGTTTTAAACCTGGAGTGGTTTGTCCGGTCTCCCAAAACATCATCTGCGATAATCTCCAATCGGCTCTCGCCGAGCCTGACGTGGTAGACAACCTGATTAAAAAAGAAGTCGAGTCAGGCTTCATGATTGGCCCTTTTGACGAGCCTCCTTTCAAAATTTTTCGCATTAGCCCCATTGGAGTGGCTACGAGAAAGTTTTCAGGTAAGAAACGCCTCATAGTCGATCTTTCAGCTCCACATAAATCTCTGTTCCCAAGCATTAACAGCCTGATCCCACTCGACGAATTTTCTCTCAAATACCACGACGTAGATCATGCAGTCGACCTGATAAAAATCGTGGGTCGAGGTGCCTGGCTCGCTAAAATTGACATCACTTCGGCTTTTAAAGTAATGCCCATCCACCCGGATTCATGGCACTTATTCGGCGTGCGCTAGCATGGGAAATTCTATTTCGCTGTACGCTTAACTTTTGGATGCAAAAGCAGCCCCAAAATTTTTGACATGCTATCTGAAGCCGTTTGCTGGATCTTGTCAAACAATTACGCAATTCCTCACCTCATTCACCTGCTGGACGATTTTCTAATAATTTCGCCTCCCGGCGCCATTCCAGCAGCCCAGATCCTCACAGTTAAAAAAGTATTTTCCGAGCTCGGAATCCCCATCGCCCAGGAAAAAACCATGGGTCCCACCACATCCATCGAGTTCCTTGGCATTAATCTAGATTCAGTTCGATTCCAGGCCTCCCTGCCCAAGGAAAAAATTGATAGAATAATCCTCATCTCATCTACCCTCGTGGACAGTCCAAAGTGTTCCAAACGCGAACTCCTATCCATGCTCGGCCACTTAAACTTCGCCATGCGCATTATTCCACAAGGCCGCCCTTTCATTTCTCATCTCCTCTCTCTCGCGTCTTCAGTCCACGCACTAGAGGATCTAATTTCCATAACTCCAGCATGCCGCGACGAACTCGGGCTATGGATAACTTTCCTTAAACAGTGGAACGGCCTATCCTTTTTCTATAAGGATCTAATTTCCTCCCCCATCGACATCCAGCTGTTCACAGATGCAGCCCCCTCTGTTGGCTTTGGAGGGTTCTACCAAGGACGATGGTTCGCGTCTACGTGGCCCCCCCAAATACAGGACACGCTACAGTCCTCTGCATTATTCGAGCTCTACCCTCTCGTAGTAGCAGCCTTCCTGTGGGGGAAAGAATGGACTGCTAGCAGCATTGTAGTGCATTGTGACAATGAAGCTACAGTCCAGTGCATTAATAAAGGCCGTTCCCATTCACCCGCACTGATGCCACTTTTAAGACGTCTAATCTGGATTTCCGCATGTGATCAATTTATCTTAATTGCTAAACACATCCCTGGGTCAAAAAACCAAATTGCTGACTCTTTGTCTCGCTTTATGTTTCAGAAATTCAGGATGCTTGCTCCGGAGGCAGACAAGCTCCCAACTCCAGTACCTCATTATTCGGAATTAATATTCCCATAACCCACCCGCAAAAATCCCTCCTCAACATATCGCTCGACACCATTCTCCAAGCAGTTTCCCCCAGAACTCTCCAATCCTATGTGACCGCATGGAGATGTTTTAAAGCCTTCCACCTTTCTTATAACACACCATTCCCTGATTTTTCCCTCCTTACAATAACCTCCTTCATCTCTTACCTTAACAGCGTTAAAAGCCTTCAAGTCGGATCCATCAAAAGCTACTTAAGCGGCATCCAATTTTTTCACAAATTGATTCATGGCGCCCCCTCACCGGAAATAAATAATTCACAAACCTCCCTCTTAATTAAAGGCATCCAACGATCCCAGCCCACCCGCCCGGATACCAGACAACCCATAACGTTAGATATTCTTACTAAATGCATTCATACCCTCCGCACAGGCTACCGATCCCTTAATACCTCTCGCACACTCGACGCCATGTTCATTCTAGCCTTTTTTGGTTTCCTAAGATGCTCTGAACTGGCAATCACTTCCAGATTCGACCCAAAAATCCACCCAAACATCTCAGATCTTTCAGTGCTTGACTGCGATACAATATCTTTTCTGATTAAACAAAGCAAAACAGATCAAACCAAAAAAGGCCACTTCATATATATTTTCAACCTCTCGTCACCAATTCAACCATTCCAAACTATACTAGCTTACCTCCAACTGAGAAACTCTCATGCTAAATCCCTCTCGAACCCCTGTTCATCGACGACTCTAACAAACCTGTGACACGCTTTTGGTTCCAAAAACACTTAAAATCTGTTCTCCAACTATCAGGCATCCCAGCAGAGAATTTCTCCAGTCATTCCTTCCGCATCGGAGCAGCAACCTCAGCAGCCCAAAAAGGCCTCTCTCAGCAACAGATCCAAGCGCTTGGAAGATGGTCTTCAGACGCGTTCCAAACCTATATCAGATCTAATCGTTTCCATATCAAAAAAGCCCACCAAATCCTCATTGGTTAAAAAAAAAAAAACAAACAAAAAAAAAAAAAAAACATTTTCGAGTATCCGTGTCTTCTATTTCTCTCCCAGCAGACACAGCGAGAGCCTTCCCGGTCGAGCTTCTATATCTTCTCTCTCTCCCTCCAGCGAGCATTGATCTCCCAGCGGACCCAGAGACAGCCTTCCCGGCCGAGTATTTATATCTCCTCTTTCTCCGTCCAGCGAGTATTGATCTCCCAGCGGACACAGCGAGAGCCTTCCCGGCCGAGTATTTATATCTCCTCTTTCTCTGTCCAGCGAGTATTGATCTCCCAGCGGACACAGCGAGAGCCTTCCCGGTCGAACATTTATATCTTTTCTTTCTCTGTCCAGCGAGTATTGATCTCCCAGCGGACCCAGAGACGGCCTTCCCGGTCGAGTATTTATACGTCCTCTTTCTCCGTCCAGCGAGTATTGATCTCCCAGCGGACCCAGAGACGGCCTTCCCGGTCGAGTATTTATACGTCCTCTTTCTCCGTCCAGCGAGTATTGATCTCTCAGCGGACACAGCGAGAGCCTTCCCGGTCGAGTTTCTGTCTTCTCTCCGTCCAGCGAGTATTGATCTCCCAGCGGACCCAGAGTCAGCCTTCCCGGTCGAGTATATATATCTCCTATTTCTGCGTCCAGCAAGTATTGATCTCCCAGCAGACTCCGCGAGAGCTCCCTAGGACTGGTGAGGCTTACCCTTTCTGATGCTGGGACCATTGCCACAAGAACCCTCCCGTTCGAACATCCATACTTACCCGTCCGATACCCTAAGCATTGAACTCTCGTCGGACACCGCAAACTCTCCCAGCCAAAACTACCAGGCTCTCCTTGAAATGCCAGCCCGCCAATCTCTGCGCTCTTTTCGGGGGGTCTTTAAGCAGGCGGCTGTCCTTTACTCACTTTGCTTTTTGGGGAGTACTCTGGGTTCGGGCCCAATTTCCGAGCTCGGAGCCCTCCCCCCGGACAGCACGCCAAATACGCATAACCATTTTTATTCTCTAATCATTGGTAAGTGTGAACTCGTGAATTGATGTTTTATTAACAAGGTTCGGGAGGAACACGTTCTAATGATCAAACAATCAAGTCAGCCAGCTGTCAGCAATCAGTAATCAACTGGTCCACTCAATCAGCACAAGTAAAGCCTATAAATACACACAGTCAACTCACCCATATTCCTCGACAGTTTTCAGCATCCCTCCACCACCCCATCTCCTCACACTTGCCTAGTTATCTTCCTAAACAGAGATACGGGGGGAGTACTCTGGGTTCGGGCCCAATTTCCGAGCTCGGAGCCCTCCCCCCGGACAGCACGCCAAATACGCATAACCATTTTTATTCTCTAATCATTGGTAAGTGTGAACTCGTGAAGTCTCTTTTCTTTCCTAGATGGTTTAATAATGACTTTAATTGCTTTCTATCTGTCTTTGATGATTTTGGTCATTTTCTAACTTATAAGCAATTTTTGAATCTCCATAACTTTCCTGTTCCACCAAAGGAATATAATACTTCGATAAAAGCTATCCCAGCAGGTTTAATCCAATTAGTTAAAAGCCACCTTAGCTTCAATAAAGGTATCAGTGTTTATCCGGCTTTACGCTTGGGTGGTATTGAATTTTTAGATCGAAAATGCAACAACAGACATATTCGTAAAATTTTTCAAATGAAAAGAAAGGTTACTCCAAGGGGTAAATTCTATTGGGGATCCCTTGTAACAAATGTAAATTGGAAGAAGGCCTGGCTTTTGCCTAGTAAATGTTGTGTATCCAACAAAGTTAAGGAAATTCATTATAAAATCCTTCATAAGATCCATCCTGTTAACTCTTCTATCTCTAAATATTCTGATATTGATGAAACTTGCTCCTTCCTTGGTTTTGTTGAGGAAACATCCACCCATTTATTTTGTGACTGTAATGTAACCAATAGATTTTGGACTAAATTAAGTTCCTTAGTTTTTAGCCCTACAAATGTGACCCACACTTTCACTCTCAAAGAGGTTATTTTTTATTATGAAAACCCAAAGTTGCTTTCCCTTGAATATGTTTTTAACTTATTTATCTTGTATGCAAAATTCTTCATCCACAAGCAAAAATGGCTTAAATCTCCTTTGAGCTTTCCTCTTTTTCTGGCTGATTTTGACTCTTTTATTTTGTCCCTTAGACTTATAACAAGAAAAGTGAAAAGTTTTTGATGCATTATGATAATTCATTCAAAGACATCACTTGACCTTATTATGCTTTTCTTTCTTTTTTATGTAATTACATAATTTGATGTATGCAAACCCAGGATATTTATTTTCTGTTACCATTGTTTGTTTGTTTGTTTGTTTGTTTGTTTGTACACCTTGCTTAACTTCCCTGAGTTGGTAGTTATGTATAAGTTCTGCAATAAAAAAATAATAATAAAAAAAACATAGGGAAGGCGTTAGCTACTTTCCTTTGAAAATAGTTGGCAACACTGTGTGCGAGTCGTGAGTTTTTCATTACTCCAGAGAGCTTGAACTTAACACACTGTCTCCTCGTTTCTCTCCTGTTTAGGGTGGCCATACGTCCGGATTTTGGCCGGACAGTCCGGATTTTAAGCTCCGTGTCCGGCGTCCGGGGCGCAGCCTCAAGCCGGACACTCATTTGTCCTCCTTTTTGGAGTTAAAAAAAAAAAAAAAAACGCTCTAGAATCTTTATTGAGACGCAGCAGCATAGCGTCTAATCCGTAAGCTGGTCAAACAAATGATTGGCTGAAAGCGGTGTCAAATAAATATCATTGGTTTAAAAAAGTAAACAAGCCTCCATGTGCTGGCTACTACTACTACACCTAGTACGTCATATCATAACGTTAAAATGCCGAAACGTAAGACCTTGTTTAATCCGGAATGGACAAAAGAGCACACATTTTTATCAAAAAGCAGTAGAGATGATTTTCATGGATTTTGCACACTGTGTCGCTGTGAAGTGGACGTTAGTAGTCAAGGGAAAGCCGCGATTGACCGTCATGCCAGCACGGAAAAACATAAAAGTAACCGACGAGACGCGGGTACGTCTTCCCTTAGGTCATTTTTTCGAGAAGCAACATCACCTCAGGATGACAAAATCTCTGCTGCAGAGCTTTGTAAAGTCTATCATGCAGTCAAGCATCACCAGTCATACAGGAGTGTAGATTGTGGAGTCAAAGTTGACAGAGAGATCTTTAGTGACTCATCTACAGCTAAGGGGATGACCTGTGGGAAAACAAAAGCTAAGGCTTTGTGTGAGAATGTTCTAGCGCCCTACTCTGTACATATACATTCAGATTACATCAAATTAAACAATCTGCCTTTTTCAGTGGCAACGGACGCATCAAACAAAGGTACGACCAAGTGTTTCCCGATTGTACTGAGATATTTGCACTTTGAGGAAGGTGTGCAACATGCACTTTTAGATTTTTATAGTGACAGCAACGAAACTTCAGAGGCTATAAGAAACCAGCTACTGGCTAAACTGGAGATGTCTGGTCTTGATGTGAAAAACATGTCGCAGCAGACAATGCCAGTGTCAACTATGGAAAACACAACAGTGTTTATCAGAAATTGAAACTGACTCAGAAGGATGTGCTACCTGCAAACTGTTTAGCCCATATCCTACACAACGCAACAAGATATGCAGCAGGCAGCCTGGATTTTGATGTTGAAAATGCTGTGCTCAAGATTTACAGCCATTTTAGCATGTCAGCAAGCAGAACAGCAGTTGAAGGAATTCTGTGAGTTTGTAGAAGTGGAAGAATGCAACCTGCTACGACATGTCGTCACAAGGTGGTTGTCCCTGCTTCCATCTATTGACAGAATACTGAATTATTGGAAGCCCCTGACCAGCTACTTTCAGAGTGAAGGTGAGGAGCAATGCTCCCAGTTTTTGTGGAAATGTTTTGGAGAGGAAAGCATTGAAGTGTCTGAGACATATTTTCTTTTCCTCAGTCACATTCTAAAAGTGTTCTCAGACACCATTGAAGCACTCGAGGCCAAATCGTTCAGCATAACATGTGTGTTTAAGGTAATGACTGATCTGAAACAGAAACTTGAGAGAAGGATGACTGACAGGTTCTTTGGCTTTACTGTGAACATTAAACTCAAGCAGCTACCCCCTTACCTGGCAAAGAAATGTGTGGAGGATTTTCTTGGTTTCTATGAAAGAGCCAAGAAATACATAAGTGAAAGATATGACTTCTCTGAGAACAGCTTTCATAGCAAAGTGGCAAAGCTTGACCTCACAACTGCTGTGTCATATGAAGAATACAGTGATGCTGTCCAGGCCTGCAATCTGAAAGACATCGATATGGAAGGACTGTATGAAGAATATGCCATGGTGGAAGCTTCCTTCACCTCTCCGGAAATGGAAGGTTGCCACAGTGAGGAGCGATATCTGAAACTGTTTTCCAAAGCAGACGCACCACTTGTGAATCTCAGGAAGATCAGTGCCTATATTTTCTCCATCCCATGCAGCAATGCACACACAGAACGAGTCTTTTCAATGATGACATCTGCATGGAGAAACGAGAGGAATCGTCTGGATGTGGACAGCGTCAAGGCTGAGCTCCAAGTCTGTGTCAATTTTACCTTTCCCTGCACAGACATGTACAAGAAGTTCCTTGGAAACAAAAAGCTCTTGGATGCAGCCAGAAAAGGGCAGAAGTATTGCAGATAGACAATCAAACTATTTGGTGACTAGTTTTATGTGTTCTATGTAGTCGTTGTGTTCACAAATCTGAGGCAGTTAGTTTGCTGTGTATTGTATTTAATTACACTAATTTCCTGTAGGAAGCTCTTAAGCCAAATTGATCTCTAATGCAGCATTTTGATTTTACGAATGGGAATATGAATATGTATTGGGTTCAAAACCATACAGATTTTTGAAGGCTGATAAAACATGGCTTGGTGGACATGATGACCCTAGAGGTGCCAGATTATTTGTTTATTTATGTATTTCTCTTAATTTTATGTATTTATCTTAATATTAAGTCCAGAAATGTTATGTTTTTTTTCTGTTACTGTGCACTTTGCAAGACAGGTTCGTTAATCTCAGTGGTCAGTTTTTGAAACCGATACCACAATGTCTTGAATAAATACAAAAACTGTGAACAAACACCTTTTTGCCGCAAAGTGTCCTTCCTTTTGGATTTGCGCTGAATTGTAGGGTTGGGTATCGTTTGAATTTTAACGATTCCGATTCCAATTCCGATTCCTAGTTTCGATTCCGGTTCCTAACGATTCTCGATTTCGATTCTTTTAATAGGCAGGGTCAAAAAAGTTTAGGATATTTTAAATGAGCTAGCTAACCAACGGTCTTTCTGAAGGAAATAGTCTGACCTTCTCCATCAATTTTAATCTATCTTTTAACCTTTTACTTTTTATGAACATATATGAATTTCTCACAGGGCTGTTTTCAACTACAATATAAATATCAAATCTATGAACGTGAATATAAATATTATGGTAACACTTTACAATAAGGTTCATTAGTTAACATTAGTTAATGTATTTACTAACATGAACTAACCACGTGCAATACATTTGTTACTGCATTTGTTCATCTTTGTTAATGTTAGTTCATAAAAATACAGCTGTTCATTGTTTGTTCATGTTAGTTCACGGTGCATTAACTAATGTTAACAAGATTTTAATAAAGTATTAGTAAATGTTGAAATTAACATTAACAAAGATCAATAAATGCTGCATATGTGCAGCTCATTATTAGTTCATATTAACTAATGTAGTTAACTAATGTTAACTAACGAACCTTATTGTAAAGTGTTACCAATATTATAAATTATGAATATATTTTCACAGGGGTACACTTTCCTCAAGAGAGCTTTATTTTTGAAAACCTCATGAAAGCACATTTACACATGATGTATGATGCTGCAGGTACTTAAACATGTTAATGTGCTTCCACTGATGGGCTAACCTGGTGCAGAATAGCAAATAAACAATAAGAAACAACTTGTAAAACCTTTGTCATCTGGCGAGGAGAGAGCAACCAGCGAAATAACCGGTGCTCTGAACGCCGTCGAGAGCACTTTTGAACATATTTATGCCTTGGTTTGATGCTGCGTTCACACCAGACGCGTCTGGCGCGAGTGATTTCAATGTCAAGTCAATGCATAGACGCGTTACGCGCGTAAACAATTCCTGTGGCGCGAATGGGGACAGGCCCGCTTTTCAGTTTATAATATCCGTTTATATAGACGCGAATACTCCTTTTTTACGCACGTCTTTTCGCTCTTGACGCGCGAATGGATTCAAAGTGTTCAAGCGTATAACTAGACGCGGTAGGCGCGAATTTGACGCGCTATTCGCGTTTGGAGTGAACGCAGCATAGGACGACTCTCGAGTTACTTCGCTCGGTTATGCCAACACTTCTGGTGGACGCTTCTTCATTGGTGTTCAGCGGTTTCTTCTTCCGGTCGGCGGAATCGAAACTAGGAATCGAAATTTAAACTTTTGAACGATTCCGGGAAAATCGCAAAGCAAGTCCCGGTTCCAATCGATACTCGATACCCAAGCCTACTGAATTGTTTAAAAAAAATTAACCTAAAATTCCCGCATATTGATAGCGGCTCCCTGATGCCCGTAAATTAGTTCAAATCTCCTGGAATCAAGAGCTGCATATGCGAGATAGATAAACAATCTGCGAGATAGATAAACCCCCCCCCGTCCTCCTTTTCAGTGTTATGGAAATGGCCACCCTACTCCTGTTACGGGTGGGTAAATGTATAAAACACTTTAAAGTTGAATTTAACCATGCTGAATGTGTTTAGAATTGTTTTAGAGAAGTGATGCTCGTCAGAGGATGTTTTTGAGTTTGATTTAAGCAAGAGAGAAAACTCGACCGATTAGCGGCCTACTGAAAACGCACATGTAACGTTTGTGAGCGCGTCAGTTAAAAATATACATTTTTCCTTGTACAAATGCACATGAAGGTATTTTATAAGCTTTCAAGGTCAATATGTATTGTTTAACGTGCTATGTGTGTTTGAAGATCGATTGATAATAGTTAATTTGTTAAATAAGGTTTAAAGTTATATTTGAACTATATTAATAATTCTGAGAGTGACTTGCAGCATCGTAGTAATGTAATACTGGTAAAATACTGTGAATAGAAATGATTAATCATTTAAGAGAAGTAATTGAAGTATATTACTATGGTTTTTGTATTTCTTTTTTGATGAATAGTGTGAAATATAAAATACAGAGTCAGTGAACATGAATGTGGAATTGAGAAGTTTATTTTATTGCAGATTGTGAATTGACATGAACATTGAAAGTCAATATAATGTTAAGAAGACATTGAAAATGAGATATGTGAAGCATAATGTGACTGAGAAACAGAGATTTGTTTTAATGAACATATTGTGAATAAATTACTGAAGAGAGCTTGAACTTGATACACTGTCTCCTCGTTTCTCTCCTGTGTTACAGGAGAATAATCTGTCCCTCACGGGTGCCGACGCCTCGGTACCCGTCACACTAGCAGCATCCATAATGGGTTTAAACTTAAAATAAAGTAATATCAAACATCTATATGCATAATCATTTTGGCCCATAGTTTCATACATCAGTCAGAACATGTAGGGTCCAGGTACAAACGATTGTTACTATACGTTAAAGAAAGGCAATACAGAAGTCTAGCAGATTACTCCGATATAGTGCAACAGGGTTTCCCCAGGTTTGATCACCCAAAATTTAAGACTTTTTAAGACCACGTTAATGAAAATTAAACAAATTAAATATAAAGGTTTTATTTAGAAAAAGAACATTAACAACTTGCAAAAAGATCAAAACAAAAATGACCAAATCAAATATTAAAACTACAATATAAAATGATTTTTTTTTTTAAAAAAAAAGGAACATCAACAACTTAAGATAATAAAATATAAAACTGTTGCTGCTGGGAAGTTGTTCATCACGGCATCTGCCAAATAAGAAGAAAAAAAAATTGCACAAGAAAAGCATTGTTGAGTTTAACCTCAAGTGTGCATGGACTAATACATTCACCTGTGTGTGTGTGTGTGTGTGTGTGTTGTTTAGGTTTTAATGCACATCTGAGCTATTTGCATTATTGATACAGCCAGATACTTTTTATAATAGCTAATTTTATATAGCCAATAATTTGTATTTTTATGCTGTATAATAAAATTAATTTGAAAATTTCAAACTTGAATGAATGAAGGCATTTTGAATGAAACTTCATCTAATGGTGCTTGTACAATGACAAATATTATTCTACTCTATTAGCTTATGCTCTCTCTGTATGTAACAAGCCATTGTTCAGACAAATTCAATATTATAGTTCAAACCAATGTTGAACTTGGTCAAAGATGAGAGCTTTAGTGAGGAAATGCTATTTTCATATCATAATGATCTAAAGAAAAGAGTAACATATTTGGGGCTTTCATAACAGTTTATAATAGGTTTGGATTCAGATAATTTGAGTTAAAGGGCACATGGAAATATACAGTAGGCTAACTTACACGTGCACACTGTTACCCACTAAAATGTCACGATTGCAACAACACATAACAAATAATTTAGCTAAAAATTAGCACATGTCAAAACGAAAACACAGATACTTACAAGACAAAGGTAGGAATGTCGTTTGCTTGTTCTCTTCGACCGACTGCTGAATGCAATGCTCTGACTCGTTTACAATATTTCAAAATGGTGGAAATGTGTTCAAGTATCAAGTATCAAGTATCGTTGCCATCTAGCGGTTGAGAAATGTAATTGCATTTTTATTTAATTTAAAATAAAGAACGTCAAATAATATCGTAGATTTTTTTATAAATGTGTGGCAGCAAACATGAAGCTGTGTGGGCGAAAAACATGTAAACAATTTTAAGACTATTTTGGCTATAGCCAAGCCTCTAAACGTAGACCACTGATCGCCTCGATCTCGCCGGTGGGCTAAAAGCAGACTGCACACAGCCCGTCCAATTCAGAGCTAAATCGTGACTACACTACAGATCGACCATGTCATGAAATTACACTGGCATCTTGTAGATATTATTACCAATGCGAACATGATGGGATATCAACCATCTCGTGCGTTGCCTGCCCAACAATTAATTAAAACTACAATGAATCAGTTTCGACTATAAGTGGGCTACAAATAGCCGGCTGATAAACGAGCTAGATTGTGTCTACGCACAGCCTCGATATAGAACATGTCAAAGAAATGAAACCAAATACCTTGTAATCACAGTTGACTTTTCTTACATGATGGAATATCATACATTGTTCAAGTTTTTTTGGAAAAAATTACATTTAACCAGATTCAATGTTATTTTGGCTAGAAGTGGGTTACACATAGCCAGACTATATCGGGTCTATATTTAACCGAGACGTTGAAATGACGGCTATTGCTTGCTGGGTAGAAGGAGAGAGAGCAAATGTGGTTTAGCGTAACGTCAACGTCTAATTTCTTGGAGTATGCGCAAACAATAGTTTGGGTTTTCGCGCCGGCGGCGATCCACATCAACAAATGTTGATCAACAAATGTCTATATTCTGGGACACACTGGCTGCGTGGCGTGTCCGTTTTTATTTCGGCTCCCATGTTAACAGGTTAGAGCTTGCAGACTGCCTGCGTGACACGCGCGTCACGGAAAACGCATGCATTCTAGAAATAGAACAGACGCCTATTTTTCACGCGACACGCAAGCGTGTTGGAAGCGTTTCCAGGCAAAATAGAATAGGATTTTTATATGATTTTTATATGTTATTTTGTACACGAATACATATTAATAAATTACATTTTTGACAAATTCAGATATTATTTAAATTATAGGCCTAATTTAAAAATAAATAAAAGGGCCTAATTATCAATTTTCAAATATTGCACCGGTCAATACAGAACGAAATATTCTATAGTCTATTTTGCTGTCAATACTGCTGACAGTGTCTCAATCAGTAGGCTTTATATTTATGCTTAACACGAAGTATAAGACTTGCACAACTCTCTCCCATATGTCGAACAAAGGTGATCCGTGTCAGCAGCGCCGCGTCAGACACGTTTATGATGTGCAAAGACACAGAAAACACGACGCAGCCGCCACGCAACAGAAACGCCATGCTCAGTCACGCCACGCAGCCAGTGTGTCCCCGGCCTAATCCGACACACACAGCAAAAGTGTTTTTTGTCATTGCATGCATGTAAAACTGTTGTTGGGGACTCCCAGAACAATATTAGGAACATTTTAAATGCATAATAGATGCCCTTTAAGACTTGGACAATGGAATTTAAGACTTTTTAAGGCCTTAATTTAGGAACATGAAATGTAAGACCTTTTTAAGACTTTTAAGACCCCGCGGCTACCCTGTGCAAAATATAAAACAGCAACAGAAAAATCCCTTCTGGCTGTGCTCTCATGGAAGAACTTCTTTCATTCATTGATTCTGGAGTAGACACTGTAGGTGTTGCTGTTGGCATTGCTGTTAGACAAAAAAAAAAGTCACAAATATGAAAACATTTTACTATTGAGACAGTAATTGCCTAAAAATGCAACAAAGGCATACAATGCACATGCTGGACGATATTTATGACAAAAACATTTTTTGCTAAAGCTTAAAGATAAAAATATATTTGATCAGACATTACGTCCTTTTATCAAACTACTAACTGATGTGAGTAATAACTGCTTCCACATACCTCTGACTAGCAGTGTTAATTCATATTTCTTAGACATTTTTAGGATAGAGCAGGAGAACTGTCCTTTATCTTCAAATGTCAGATTCAAGAGTTTGAGAGAGAAGTTTCCATCTGCATGCTCTGAGGGAAAACTTTCTATTCGATCTTTAAACATTGCATCCTGTTTTTCTGTTAAGGGCTTGCCATTTTCAATATCATAAACTTTAGTTTTTTGCTCGTATCTCCAAAAAACATAAATTTCCTCTGTCTTTAGCTTTCTTTCTTTGTATGAACATGGCAAGATGACAGAGCCTCCAACAACACCATTGATTTCAACAGGGTCCTGCAGAGACACTGGAGACAAAAGTAACAACTTTAACTAGATACAAAGTTGGTCCCACTTTATATTAAGTGGCTTTAACTACTATGTACTAACATTGAAATTAATAATTTGATACAATGGATTCATTGTGTATATACATGTTTTTACATTGTACTTATATTTTAAAAAATACCTGCATGCAATTACAGCTGTAATTAATCTATGTAATTACACAGTTCACCCTTCCCTTACACCTTAACCCACCCATACCACCACACCTGTCTCTAACCTTACCCGTATCACACCTCAATAGCAGAAAGTGTTTTACAATACAGCATGAACACAATAAGTACATTGTACTTATTTTTCGATGCAAGTACATATTACTTAATATAAAGTGGGACCAAAAAGTTTGTTGGCAAACTTTAAGTTGGCTTGAAAAAGCCTAGACAGAAAGTTTGAAGATTAGTTAGAAAGCAAGAAAAAGAAAGAAAGAAAAAGAAAGGTTAGTAAGTAAGAAAGAAAGAAAGATTAGTACGAAAGAGAGTTAGATTAGTTAGAAAGAAAGATAGATTAGTTAGAAAGAAAGAAATATAGATTGGAAAGAAAGAAAGAAAGATTAGTTAGAAAAAAGAATGATAGAAAGATAGATTAGTTAGAACAAAAGAAAGATTAGTAAGAAAGATATAGGAAGTAAGAAAGATTAGTTAGAAAGAAATAGATTAATAAGAAAGAAAGAAAGAAAGAAAGAAAGAAAGAAAGATTAGTAGGTAAGAAAGAAAGATAGATTAGTAAGAAAGATAGATAGATTAGTAAGAAAGAAAGAAAGAAAGATAACTTAGAAAGAAAGATAGATGAGTTAGAAAGAAAGATAGATTAGTAAGAAAGAAAGATTAGTAAGAAAGATTAGTTAGAAGAAAAGATTAGATAGAAAAAAGAAAGAACGAAATATTAGTTAGAAAGAAATATAAAGAAAGAAAGAAAGAAAGAAAGAAAGAAAGAAAGAAAGAAAGAGAAAGAAGTAATATTAGTAAGAAAGAAAGAAAAAGGACAGAAAGGTTAGGTAGAAAGATTAGTAAGAAAGAAAGCAAGAAAGAAAAAAATATATAGATAGAAAAAAGAAAGAAAGGTTAAAAAGAAAGAAAGATTGGTAAGAAAAATAAATAAATAAAGATTAGGTAGAAAGAAAGAAAGAAAGAAAGAAAGGTTAAAAAGAAAGAAAGATTGGTAGAGAAAGAAAGAAAGAAAGAAAGAAAGAAAGAAAGAAAGAAAGAAAGAAAGAAAGAAAGAAAGAAAGAAAGAAAGAAAGATTAGGTAGAAAGAAAAGAAAGAAAGATTAGTTAGAAAGAAAAGAAAGAAAGATTAGTTAGAAAGAAAAGAAAGAAAGAAAAAAGAAAGAAAGATTAGTTAGAAGGAAAGAAAGAAAGATTGGATAGAAAGATTAGTAAGAAAGAAAGAAAGATAGATTAGTTTGAAAGAAAGAAAAAGTTAAAAAGAAAGATTAGTAAGAAAGATAGATATATATATATATATATATTATATGTATATTAGGGCTGGGAATCACTGGGTACTTCACGATACGATACGAGATGCGATACATTGTTCACGATACCGATAATATCACGATATGGCGATACTGCAATAATCGATATATTATCAGTAATAACACAATATATCATGGTTTAAGAAATACAAATATTTTTTGATAATTAGGAAAATGGATCTCCATTATTTTTTTGGGATGAAACACAATAACAAAAACAACTTGTGTCTTATCAGTTGCAACAAAACAGTCACAGACACTATTTTAGTGTAACATTGCTGCAATCAGTAGTAATAAAAATAGGGATGCACCGATATGAACATTTTGGCCGATACCGATAACCGATAATTCTTTACATTTGAAAGCCGATAACCGATATATTGGCCGATAAATCTAAATACATTTTTTATATAATTTGATAGCCTGTATACATAAACAGAAGGCTCACAAAAGCCTCGTCTCAAACACTTTTAACATAAATCAAACATATACTACAGTATAGCCTTTTGAACCAGTGTAAGATTCCTTAACTTTTAAAATTAATTTTACACTGGGCAACTTTCTTTATTAAAAAATGGTAAAACTTTATAATAAGGTTTAATTTTGTTAGCATTAGTTAGCATGAACCAACAATTTTATAAGACATTTTAAGAAAGTTTTATCTAACATTAGTCAATGCACTGTGAACTAACATGAACACACATATTTTATTAACTTACAATTAAGGATATTGCTCTCTGTTACTTAATGCATTAACAAATGAGACCTTACTGTAAAGTGTTATCTAAAAATCTATTGCCTAACAAAAATAAAATACCTAAATATTGCAAACAAGTCATTAGATAGGCTAACGTTGGGCTGCATATAAAGAAACAACATGCATGTGCCATGGATCAATAAAATGGAATCGCCTCCGCACGGACAATAAGGAAATTATTTTAATCAAACCATATCGTTGATGAAAATAATACGAGAACAAAATACATGTTAGTTATTAATTATAACGCAATCTTTAATCTTTTTTTTATTTATTTTTTTTAACTATTTTAATATTACAGTAGCCTAATAGTAAACATCTTTAACAGCCTTACTGTTTCAAATGACATTGTGTGATCTGCGCGCGCAGAAGCTGAAGAGAACAAAACTGAATCGCTTTTCTAGAAGGAGAATCAACTCGACGGTTGCTGAAGAATGCAAACCCAAAGAATAAACAAATTTATTACAATGGTGAATATAATTATATGACAGTGTAAATCATAGCTTTTAATGTTTTGCAGTGTTGTTTAATCTGCGCGAGCTGAAGCTGAAGAGAACGAGCACCGGGAAACTGAAGAACTTTTAGGTTGTTTAAATCAACGAAACGCATGATATGTGAGATTAATCAGATATTTATATTACATCAGCTTTATACTACAGGGCTGTTGAATGCTTGATTCTGATTGGTTGAGAATGTTCTAAGGTGTGCAATTATTTTCAGGGAAACGCACGGCTAAAGTAGTTCCAGGCGGGTTTGACCGCATTACAGTTCCATATCACTGCGCGTAGTTAACTGTAATAACGGAAAATAGGATACAATTCATAACAAGAGAAAACATGCGGCCCCATGCGCTTCATCTGCAGTTTTCAATGTCTAACTTCACAATCAATGGACACATGCAGTTTAGTTTTAATAAATAAAGTATGTAGTCCTATCTATAACAGGCTAAATAGAAAATTACACTGAATATAGGCTATATAAATAAATTGATAGTCCTGCTGCACGGGTTTTCGTAATTATTCCAGATAATATAACAAATAAATAATTATTAATATGTTAAAAGAGCTTTGTGTGTTTCATTTATTAAGTTATCTACTGTCAATTATAGAAAACAAGAATGAACGAATTAATTAAAACGATTTTAATAAATAAATAAATAATAATATTGACGCACATGCTTTTCTGTCTCATTATTGCAACATCTCCCCTCTCTCTCTCTCTCTCTCTCTCTCTCTCTCTCTCTCTCTCTCTCTCTCTCTCCTCTCTCTCTCTCTCTCTCTCTCTCTGCATTAATAACTGTATAAAGCCGGGACACACTAAGACAAGGCCAGTTATGAATGTAATTTGAAACTTATGACTGATCATGCCTAAACGCATGTTCAGCGCGTTCAGTCTGTGTTCACAGTCGGTGTTTAAGAACTGCTACAGTCGATGGAAACAGTCAGTCTTCGAATGTTTCAGCGAGTCGTAAGTGTCCCCATCATTATTCTGCTATCAGTGGCTCAAACCTCCGTTACTAACTCTAAAATGACGTTTTGGAATTAGCAACGGAGGCATGGGATTAGATGCGTAAGAAATTAGTCCTACATACAAGAGCGTTTTAATGACAAAAACTTGACAAACGTCTTGAAATGCATCATCTGAACAATGTTTTGAGGTGTGGTAACTGTAGTATAAGCGGAATAATTGACTTCAGGCCTTTGAATTATCCGAAAAATAATGCACACCCGAGGTGTAACGGCCACTCCGCTTCGCGTCGTGACCGCATTACCACCTCGGGTGTGCATTATTTTTCTAATAATTCAATGGCCTGTCGTCAATTATTCCTTACTTAGATTACGACTTAAATGCACAAAAGGACGTTAATGCACAATCGAACTTGTGCTGGTCATAATGTGTAGGCTAATATCCCTGTTCTGGACGCGCTATTCCCACAACAACGCGCTGAAACAGCAACTAAACCCAGAGAATTCACAACGTTTTATTACAATAGTGTTCTCATTATAATGGCATGTATATAAGCCCCTTACACACAGAGATTCCGGAAAATACACGGATAATGTGACCCGGCATTTGTCCCGGGATTGTTTGATTTCGGTTCATTCACACTGCCAGTGATTTGCCGGGATCTGTGAGTGCGTTCACACACAACCCGTTAATGTCCCGGAAAGCCGCGTGACGTCAGGATGAGAGGTGTAAAGTACGCGTCGAAAACATGTGCACGCGCGCACCTTTCCACAGACCTGGCGAACGATCGCAGCTGCAGCGTGGATTGTGAGGAGCTCCTGTCTCTGCTTCTTTCCAGTTTGCAGACATTTTTTCGTTCTTTCTTTGTAGATGACGAACACAAACTTTCTTCTAAGAGCAACAGAGTCGCGCGATGGCACATGCGTCATCACTATTACACACCCCTTACGGCATTAGTTCTGGCTTTTGTTCACACAGCGCGCGTTCCGGGTCTGAACACGGCAATGTTACTAGGTCCTCAACCCGGGATCGATCCCGGGTCGTGTTTGCGTTCACACAGAAGGCGTTCTGGCAATTTGCCGGCAATTTGCCGGGTCCAAAGTGCTGTGTGAAAGGGGCTTATGATAGTCCCAAATTCAGTTTAAAAGTGCATTGCTGTTAGAGCCCACGCTATAAAGATGATCACCAGAACAATGAACCGCTGCGCCTGCGCGCGTCGTTCATTAACTCAACCAAACGCATCCTATATTAGATTAATCATATATATAGGCCTATATACACAAAATAAACATATTACGACTTACAATGGCACAGAATGCTGCGAATGCTCAAGTGAACTTGACTGTGCTCGCCATGAAGGCTTGACTCCACAGACGCGCTCTTTCCGCCTCAACGCGCTCGTCGCGTTGAAACACTGGCGAACAAGAATTCACAACATGCTTTTACAGTCGTGCTATAATGTTATGAAGCCTATGTGACAGATTTGTGCTGCACATGTTGCACTGAACTGTATCTTCCTTTTCGAAGTGAATCCAATCATTCAGAACCATCATGGCGAACCGTGCGCATCTCTCAACTGAAGTAAATAATCTATTATTTATCGGCTTTGATATATCGGCCCAATTTTCTTATCGGATCGATAACGATAACATCAAAAAAGACCATTTATCGGCCGATAACGATATGTGGTCGATATATCGTGCATCCCTAAATAAAAATGTTTACGTCGAGCCAGCACTAACAACGGCTTTCTCACAGAGCTGCGGGTGATGCCGCGTGAGGTGTCTGTGCATGTGGTCGTGTTTCCCGTCTAGTGGACTTTTGCAAAGCCAGACATCCCAAGTCTCCTGGAAGTTCCGGGAGTCTCCCGCATATTGATAGCGTCTCCCTGATGTCCGCAAATTAGTTCTAATCTCCCGGAATCTAGAGCGCGCATGCGAGACAGAACATACTGCGCGCATAACATACATAGCACGAGCAGACAGAAAGGGAGAGAGCAAGAGACCTTGCGTGTGTGCCTCATGAAAGCTAGTCAAATCCAGTCAACTCGGATATTGAATAGAGCATTTTATAACGGCTTTTAAGATCGATACTTGGCAAGAGCGCATCGAGAATCGATCGCGGGAGTAAATATCGTGAGATATCGCCATATCGATATTTTGGCGCACCTAGGCCTTCTGTCCTACATGAATTAATAACTTTTAATAGTGTAGCAGCGCAAAGGCTCTCTATAATTGTTGTTTTTATTTTGCACCAGCAGTTACAGGGTTAATGCGGTGAGTTTGGGAAAGGCCGGTAGAGAGAAACAAGCGCGTGAGCTGGCTGGTGCGTTTGTGTACAGTGGTTCTTGCTTTCCGAATCCGATTATAAGTTCAGAAACGGAGCCTCCCTTATGTTGTCGTTCAAGAGTTACAATAGTCCCTTTTCAGACGCTACAATAGTATGGATGTTTGAAAAAAATTCCGTTTCGATCATAAATCTAAAAGAAAAATTAATATTCACCACGGGGGGAAAAGCATTATCACCATAACTACTGATTAGTTTTTACACAAAATCTATCCTTATTTCTTTCCTTAAGCAGACTTCAATTACTGTTATACAGGTTCTAACTGCGTTTCAGTTCCACAATGTCCTGTCTGTCCCGTCATATTTCTATATAAGCATAAGTTTTACTTCGCTTTAGGGCTGAGTAGGGCTGCTCGACAGAAGCAGTGGACACAGTCACGGTCACCACCGCAACACATGACGATGTGTACATCTGCCCCCCCATGCTCTCACACAGAGTTTTGAACGAAATCAATGAGATCAGCGGGACTTTTGCCTTCAAAATCATTCGTGGCATAACTTACATTAGTCTGTTCTGTTTTAACCCGCGGACAGATCGAGCAGTGTTCCGTGACTCTGAGTTAAACTCAGGCTGAATAAGGGACTTTTTCCGGTAGGTTTGAAACTGCTGGGGGTCGAGGAGGGAAAGAAACATTAATTTTTGGGTTGAAAAACTATTAAATCTACAGGAATATATTTTAGTTTATGCAGTTCGCTACAGATGCGGATACTACCAGTAATAGTACGCGCTCTGAGCATCCAATCAAAGAACGAGAAAATGCAGACGTTATTGTACGCCTGCTAGATGGCCCCGCTGCAGTCAAAGCGAAATCTGATTGGCTGATTAAATCTGACTGATTATCTGATTGGTTAAAGCAACAGTTTCATTGCCATTCATTTTAAGTTACAGGCGCCTGCACTATCGATTCTGAAGGCCTGAAGGCAGATTTATTTGGCCATGGCAACGCATGATGGCTGAAATATGATTGGATAAAAGCTCTAACATAAAAACACACTACTGGAAGCAGCGCGACCAAGAGAAAAGCTATGCAATTAAGAGAATGAACTATTGGGAATAATTTAATACTCATTCATGGAAAAAATATATTAAAGTGCAAGTCAGTAATTATGATAGTGTTTAGGCCAGCAGAGAAGGTAAACATCCAGTAAAGAAAGCATTTGAATTCACTAGTGAACTTGAAGTAATAACATCGCTGCGAGATCTATTGAGAAACATTCACATTTCTCCGTTATTAATGGATCAAACCGCGCTGACCAGGAAACCAGGAAAAAACATTGTGCCATGAATGAACTATTCAGTGTCCACAGAGCAGCAACATTCACCATGGATTTACTGTAACTACAGTCACTGTAACCATGGAAGTTTGTCAGGAATAGTAGGCTATAATGCTTTCAAGTAACATTATGTCGGTTTTATTTTGACATTATGAATACAATTGCTGCCCTCAAATGTTAATCTGAACTAAAATAAACCTTTGTTTATAACTACTAGGCTACAATATAACATTTCATTTTGTCCAAGGAGCTGTTTTGTTTTATATGCTCCTAAGAAAAGTCAAGTAGCCTATAGCTCCATCATTGCTCAAAGTAAAAAAAAAAAAAAATCATACTTTATGATGTTAGTTTTTAAAAAATATATATAATAAAAAAAAAAAAATCAAGGAAATTTCTCTGCCATTTCTTTCTTTTTGCTGCATTGAAAACGTACCGAACCGAACCGTGGTACAAGTGTATCGTATCGAGCCGAACCGTGAATTTTGTGAACCGTTACACCCCTAATATAAATATATATATATATATATATATATATATAGATAGATTAGATAGATAGATTAGATAGATAGATAGATAGATAGATAGATAGATAGATAGATAGATAGATAGATAGATAGATAGATAGATAGATAGATAGATAGATAGATAGATAGATAGATAGATAGATAGATAGATAGATAGAAGTACATATAGAATGGTGGTTTAATTGAGTCTAGGGCTTCAGGAGTTTAGATTTGAGTTTTTATGTTGTGCACTACTGGGCAACCGTGGCATTAGCCGCGTTTCCACTGTCGGGCCAGGGCCAGGGCCGGGCCAGAGCTATACAGTGACCCGAGCCGAGCCACTGGCCTCGGGCCTCAAGCACCGGGCTCGCGTTTCCACTGCCGGGCCAGTAGCCCCGCAGCGCTGCCCTAAACCCCACCCCTAACACGCCTTTCTGGATCAAACGTCATACAATACAACCCAACCCATTTCAGTGGGTATTATGAATTTATTTATAATAGGAAGATAGCATGTATATTAACTCAGCGGCCGTGGCTGCAATAGTGTTCCGATTGTCTCGCGAGTCGCCTCTAACAGAGGGACGGTGACCGAGCACACGGTGACCCAGCACACCGTACATCAAGTCGAACCATGGAAAGTCCCTTCTCTGAGCTCCGCTTTGTCCATTGTGCGTTTTAATCGCCTTGTACGATATTGCGCCCGAGACTTTTTTTATCTTTTTCCTGAAGTTGAAGCGTTGCTCGCTGAATGCTTAGCTTAGAAAGTTCAGCATCGATGTATTTTATAACGTCCTCGTTTCTTCACACGCCGTCATTCTTCTGCCCAAATGCTCAGAAGAGCTTTGGTATCTTCGGCAGACCAGTACAGGCGATTCTCCATTTCGAGCAGTGATTATCTTGCGCGATATAAAAAGTGAAATGTGCATCTTGCTTCAGATCATAACGTTCCATAACACTGATAAACTCCGCCTTTTACCTTGAGCAGGCCTCTAGCCCGAGCTGGCCCGCTTTGGCCCAAGGTATTCGACGGGCCAGAAATCCTGGCCGTTGGCCCCGAGTTAGCACCGATCAAGCCCCGGAAGTGACAGTGGAAACGCGACTGGCCCTGGCACGCACTAGCACAGCTCGGCTCTAGCCCGGCAGTGGAAACGCGGGCTATTGGCTCAATTTGAACATTTTGCAATGAAAGTCTATGATATTTTTATGGTTTTTAATATTCATTTTTAAGTAAACTGAAAGTCAAATCAGTTAGAAAAGATATAGCAACCCGAGTCTGAAGGTCTGACCCGAGTTTAGAGTTTGTAGAGTTAAAGCTCTAGGAGGAGTTACAGTGCGCTCCACAATTATTGGCACCTCTGTTTAAGATGTGGTTGAGGACTTCTAAAAATTCTCCTTTTTTTAAAAACAACATAGAACCAAAATGCAAAAAAAGAGAAAAATCCAACCTTTTATTTAAGTACATTACTTTGGTGGTAAAAAAAAAAATTCACACATTTAGAAAAATAAAACTTGAAATCATGTGTCACACAATTATTGGCACCCCTGATGTTAATACTTTGTAAAACCCCCTTTTACCAACAAGACAGCACTTAATCTCCTCCTATAACATTTCACAAGATTGGAGAACACAGAGAGAGGGATCTTTGACCATTCTTCTTTGCACAATCTTTCTAGATCATCCAGTGTCCTGGGTCCTCTCTTATGCACTCGCCCCACAGGTTTTCGATTGGGTTGAGGTCTGGGGACTGAGATGGCCATGGGAGGACCTTGAGTTTGTGACTTCTGAATCATTTTTGTGTAGATTTTGCCACATGTTTTGGATCATCATCCTGCTGAAAGACCCAATGATGACCCATCTTCAGCTTTCTGGCAGAGGCCATCATGTTTTTATTTAAAATGTCCTGGTAGTTCAAAGCGTTCATAATGCCATCCACCCTAACAAGGTTCCCAGGCCCTTTGGAAGAGAAACAGGCCCAGAGCATCACAGATCCTCCACCACACTTCGCGGTGGGCATGAGGTGCTTTTCGGCATACTTATTTTTTGTTTTATACCAGACCCACTTAGAGTGTTTGTTGCCAAAAAGCTCAATCTTAGTCTCATCACACGATCCTAGTTGAAGTCCCAGTGCCGCTTAGCAAACTCCAGACATTTACGTTTGTGAGTGTTAAGGCCAATTTATACTTCTGCGTCGAGTGTACGCCGTAGTGTAGGGCGTAGGCTACGCACGTAGGCGATGCCGTCGTGAGCATTTATACTTCTGCGTTTAGGTCTGCGTTGCTCTGCAGTACAGCGCCGAAACACTAGTTGGCGGCGGAGGGTTTTAATGTTCCACTGTGTTTAGATTCCGCGCGGTTCCTAGAGAAGAAGTAGATTCCTCGCGACTGTTTTGAGTTTAGGTTACTACAAGCAATGGCGATTGATAGAGAGCGGATCAGGTTGGAGTTGGAGGTTATCGAGGTGAAAAAGCAGTAAGTTTTTAGTTTTTTTAACAGTTTCACTGTACTTAGAATTTAAAAATGGCGGGCGGTGCAGAAGAACACGCCGGAAATGCGTAGGAGGAAACGCGATGCTACCAAGCCGACCAATCACAGATCTTGCGGTCCGCGTCGCCGCGACGTGTAGTTACATTTTTGAGGAGGTGCGCGTCAGGTTACGACGAAGGGTGCGGCGCATGGAACGCGTCTGTGCGTATGCTACGCCGTGCCTACCGCGTGCACCCGACGCAGAAGTATAAATTGGCCTTTAGTGAGAAAAGGCTTTTTCCTTGCATGCCTCCCAGACAGCTTGTTGGGATGTAGAGAGCGTCTGATGGTTGTTGTGGAGACTTTGTGACCCCAAGATGCCACTCTTTGATGCAATTCTGTGACAGTGAGCTTATGACTTTTTTTTACTTCTCTTACCATCCTCCTCACTGTGCGTTGGGGCAAGATAAACTTGGGACGTCTTCCAGCCTTGTTTGTCACTGTTCCAGTTGTTTTAAACTTCTTAATGATTCCTCTGACTGTAGATACGGGCAAGTTAAGGCGAGTGGCTATTTTCTTTTAGCCATTGCCTAAATTATGAAGGTCAACACACATCTGCCTTTCTTTGAATGGTGTGTTCTCTTGCCTTGCCATGTTGACAAATGGGTAAGAGAATTAGGCCTCTGTGTCACGTCATATTTATACTCCAGTGAAACAGGAAGTCATGAATTACTAATTAAAAGTTCCTAGATACCCTGACCAACTTTAGCAATTACAGAAAAATATATTTAAAAAAAATCAATTACATTTTTCAGCGGAATTGTTAGGGGTGCCAATAATTGTGGGACACATGATTTCAAGTTTTTTTTTTTTTCTAAATGTGTGATTTTTTTTTTTACCACCAAAGTAATGTACTTAAATAAAAGGTTGGATTTTTATCTTTTTTTGCATTTTGGTTCTATGTTGTTTAAAAAAAAGAGAATTTTTAGAAGTCCTCAACCACATCTTAAACAGGGGTGCCAATAATTGTGGAGCGCACTGTAGAGTCAGAAATTTTTGCTAAGAAGAATAATAATAAGTTTAAATACAATATCAGTAAGTTGGCTTTTCCAAGCCAACTTAATAAGCAAACCATAAACAAACTGTTACATGAAAAACCATATTGTAAACTGGAGTCTGTGAACACCAACCTTTGACCATCAGTTGTAGAAATACCCACATTAACCAGTATCTGCAAAAAAGTGAAGAAAAAAAGAAATGTTATTATTCGTCTATGACATGATTAGGCAATAGTTCGTGTCTACTCAAAGCAACATTTTTGTTTTAGATAAACTAGTTTTATTCGCTTTAGCACTGGACACTGAACATCCTGCCTAGAGGAGAGCATGAGAGACATGTCATATGTGGGGTACATATTTTAATTCAATAACAATGGATTAAATCACGTGAAATGGAAGTTACGGTAGTATTTTCTTCCATATTGTGACATAAATCCAAGGAAAATCGCTTCTCAAACTAAATTTAAAAAAATTAGGGTGGGACTTGATTGTCTATGTGGAATTGATTGAATGGTTGTGGTTTGCTATTGGTGGATCTCATGTGAGTGACAAGTTGCTCCGCACTCCTCAAGTCAGTAAACAAATCATCAGAGAAGAGAAGTCACTGGAAGATGGAGGGGAAGCAAAAAATAATTATGTGCATGGATAAATTTAGAATAAATGCTGCAATATCCCATTCAAAAATAAATAAATAAGAATTGCCAATTTTGATATCATGGTGACTTTAACCAGATATATCCCATTGAAAAATCTACCCAAAAGCTCGTCCTACAGATAGTTCTGTTCACTGCAGTTATCAAAAAATAAAATAAAATAAACTTAAATTAAAGTGCTAAAAATATTATGAACATTTATTTTATTGTTTAGATATGCATGAATTTTTCAGAATGATATTATTACTGTCCCTTCTGTAATATCATATTGGAGTAATTGTTTTAATGATATTCCCTAGAAGAAAGTGTGGTCTCTATCCAACAAATATTTAATCACTAACAAGGTTAAAGAGATATCTTTCAAGTTGTTACATCGATTTTACCCAGTCAATCTTTATAAAAAAAAATGTTTCCTGGGTTGGATCCCCTATGCTCCTTCTGTGGTGTGGAAGACGAGTCTGTACCTCACCTTTTTTGGGATTGTGTTTATGTAGCTACTTTTTGGAAGAAATTTTGTCTGTTTGTACGTGCTTCTTTATTAGACAATTTTTCTTTGCTATTTAAAGGTGCTCTATGTAACTTTTAGCGGCCTCTAGCGGTGATGTTTCAGATTGCAACCACTTTTTACAAGAGCGCTCGTGCTCGAACTCATAGACCATACCGTCTATTACGCAAATATCTCGGCGAATACTAGACAGATTCGGCGAGCATCGAGCTCGTTGGGACCATCTAGTCGAGCTGAAAAGAACCATATAAGTTCCATAGTTTTTGGTGGTGTTTTCGCGGAGATATTAGCAGAAAACCATCGGGCGCGCTGCAAAATTGCGGACGCCGATGACGTCACGATCTCAGAAGAAAATCGCTCATATCTCTGGAACGCAAAGACCCAGAGAGCTCAAATTCGGGGGAGGAGGTCCCAGGTGGACCCTTGCCCGAACGCTATAGTCGGGCCTCGGGGATGCCCCCTACAGGATCGCCATTCGCTGGGAAAACAAAAAGGGACTCAAGGCATTTCTTTCTCTCTCTCTTGAATTTCTCTCTCTCTCGTTTCCAACAATGCCAAAGCTCTAAAGTCTGTTACATTGTGCACAAAAATAGTATTTATGCTTTTGTATAAAAGGGACTCAAAGCATTTCTCACTCTCTTGAATTTATTTTAAATTATATGTTACCTCTAGCTCAATTTTTATTTTTTATTTATTTTGTTTTAAAGTTTTGTCTGTTTATTTTACTTGCTTTTACTATATTTTTGCTTACTGTTTATAAGTATGTTATTGTTGTTTAATTCTGTTTTAAGATATAACTATGTATTTGCGGTTATATTTGTATAATAAAAAAAAGTAAAAAAAAAGTTTTTGATACGCGACGCACCGATGCACGCAATACTATGCGTTATCGGTGGGGGTGACATTGCAACATTACATTAATTCAAGAAGGCCTATATTATGCTTACAGAAGAAGGTTTGAATACAATGGCGGGCGAAGAGGACAAATTATGCGAGCTTATGCATCCGCATTTATATTGTATAATAAGATGTTTTTTCAGACAATACAATGACAAAAAAAAACATCTGTGAAGAGCCTCTTACCAACGGTAAATACAACTAGAGTGAAATCTGCTGTCATATGACAGTTCATCGTTATTACACTCCAATAAAATAGAGTTGGAAAATGCCTGGAGAGAGGTTGCAACCGCGATGGGAAAGACCGTAGAAAAGGTGAAAACGGACTGGAAAAGTGGCTGTGACAAATTTACTCTACTACCCCGTTGCGTGAGCAGTGTATTGCATTTCACGCATCGCCCGTGATGCTTGCGTCTGCTTGCGTCCACTGTTTAGACATAATATAGAGACTAGCGGCCGCCATCTTAAACCGGTCATACTCCTATTAGCGTTGCATAGCAGCAGTAGATGCCAGAGCACTGTGCAGCATATTCCTGCTCAAATCGGCGGACCATCACTCGGGGATTACTTTTAACAAGGAGGCCTAAGATGTAACATTTTAACATTACCGTACTATTGGTTGTATTTTGTGAATAAAATATTCAATGTGTTCTGTATCGTAGCTACATGTATGACCTTTGCAGCAAAAAAACGCGTTTAAATCAGTTCGGTATTCAGTGAGATATATGATTAATTAAATGCGCTGACAGCTCATTGCACAGGCCAACCAGATTACACTGAGCGGAGCAGGTGACCGGTTTAGGATGGCGGCCCCACGGCTCGTTCGCGCCAATAGTTAGTAGCGGTCGATAGGGCGTCTGTGATTGACTTGTACAATAAATATTCATACTTGTACGTGAACATTTACACTCACAGCTCCAATGTGAAAACCTGTCAAATTAAAATCTGAAGTCGAATGTTGAAATTTGCACTCGCAGACAAAAGTCACAAACCTGTATTCTGAATTTGAAGCTGCAGACAAGTGTTCACAAATGTGTAAAATGCCATTCACAGAAATACAATGACAGACACAAACTTGTAATATATATTAGCATTTTTCAACATTCAACTTCAGATTTTAATTTTACAGTTTTTCACATTGGAGCTGTGAGTGTAAATGTTCACGTACAAGTAATATTTATTGTACAAGTTCTCAAATTCACATCTACGTGCTCTCGAGATTTGACTCTTTTACCTTAATACTACTCACTCCACACTAGAGGCTGACATTTTTTCGGGAATCGCACGGGTCACGGGATTCCCGTGGGATTCCTGCAGGATGGGAGTCATCTTTGCTATTAATCACGGGATTTGGACGGTACAGGATAAATGGTTAACGGGAGCGGACGGGAGCGGGAATCAACCAATAGCAAAGACGACAAAAAAAGAAAATGCACTCGGGCTGCACGATGTAGCTATCATTTTAACATTGATATTGCGATGTGCGCATACACGATAGTCGCATCCACGATAGTCACATCGCAGATATGTGTGATGTCAAGGCTATACTAGGGATAGTTGATGTGTGCCAGCAGCTCCCCGGCCCGTAACGCGTGTGATTCGCGGATTAATTGCAAAGTTTAACCATCATAGTGTGAGAGTTTATCAATTTGCAAGTCCTGTCAGTTTAAACAAAGCGCAAGAAGACTGGAACTTGCGCGCTGTTTTCTGTCAGAATTACTAGGGCGTTGCGATAAAACCATAACGATAATTATCGCGATATAATTTTTCTCGATAAAACGATATCAAGAGGTCGATAAATGTTCGATAATGTGTAGCCTATGCGTCAAAAGCGGAACGAAACTCATTTGAACCGCGCGCGCCACACGGACCGTTAATCTGCTCGGCTCAAAGTCCAAACAGTCGGCAGCGCAGCGCGAGCTCACTAGAGCAGACCGCAGACGCGTTTACTCTGAAGGGGGTCGCACACCGGACGCGCAGCTCGGCGCCGCGCCACGCAGCGCCAGGTCTTTTAAATTCGAACACATTATTCTCTATGAGAGTACACACACCGGCGGCGCCTTTCGGCGTCTGTCCGCGGCGCCCAGCAACGGCTCTGGACCGTGTTCAAAATCCTGCAGCGCCACACGGCGCCATTTACATAGTTATATATTAAATTTACATTTATGTGTCTCAAATAGTAGTAATGTATATACGGACTTAGCCCTGTGCTGGAATATACATTTAGTTTTATATTTATTTAAAGAAATCAGAAAATTGCTGATGTTATCAGATTTTCAGGTGAGAGTTGTCCTAGACGTGGCGTGGCGTGGCGCTGAGCTGCGCATTCGGTGTGCGACCAGCTTGATTGTCTCGCTCACGAGATCCAGTGAGAAGCGCTTGAGTTCAGCGAAGGACACAAATGTCTCAGTTTAAAGGCAGATGAAACAGCGCTGACAAACAGGAGAAACACTGTGCGCAACGATACAGTCATAATCTGAATTGATACTGAATCCATTTACCATGGGTTTACTGTAACGTTAGCCTAGTAATATTAACTGCACCATGAAATGTGGGATATACATATTGAATTGTATTATATTATTAATGAAGACAATGTATAAATGACTAATGGAATATAATTACAGTATTTAATAATGTATTTAACTGTTAGACAAGTACTGTTTTTCATACAAATACCATAGAAACCATAGTTACATATTGCCATGATAGTGAGGTGCTAAGTTATAGGCTATGCCTGGGTTTATCTGTGGTTATCATGATCTAAATGCATGATACTGGATGACCTGCCAATGGTTAATTTTAATAAAACTCAAAACAGTCAGAATATTACATTTTACCAAATGTACCAAATGTTTTTTTAAAACAGATGTTACTGGTTTTGTTAATGAACATACATTTAACGTAGTATTAGTTTGAGTTAGGATGCAGATTTATTGTCAACTCACAGTCAAATATGCATTTTGAGACAAAACATGTAATATTAATATTGCAGCCTGCACTGCAGTGCCAACTGTGCTGAAGAAATATTTTTCTATTCAGATATTTATTTTGTTAAGGAAAAATTACAATGTTTGAATGTTCTACCTCAGATTTGTGAAATGTTCACCTGTTTGGCAAGTGTTTGTCATGATATGTTCTGAAAATAAAGAGTAGGGCCTAGTTTAAAACCACAATTAATGCTCTGGTTTCTACAACTTTCACTTAGGAGCAAAAATCTGCCTTTAAACTTGAAAGAAATAAAAATTGGACATTTATCGTGATAATTATCGATATCGATAATTATCGATATCGACTAATATAAAAAAAAATATCGTGATATTTTTTTTTGGCCATATCGCCCAGCCCTAAGCCTTACTAAAGCGTATTTTTGTCCCGCCAAAGTTTGACCGGTGAGTGATGTAGATGAGTGACTGCTGCGCTTGCTGAGAACAAGCAGAGAGAGTGAAACTGAAAGCCCCGGTCGCGCGCGCACTCACCGGCTTCAAACGGTCTTTCTCGCTCTCCCTCCCTCGCGCATATTAATGAATTGAGTTGACTCAGTGATGGATTCCATCCAGTGATGAAATGTTTTCTGTGTTGACAAATCTTGTGCGATGTGGTCCCTTAATGACACGTCCGATTCGCGAAATAATGACTCATTTGAACCGATTCACTTTAATGAATGGTTAAAACAACTGATCTGTCGAGATGTCCAACTCTGAACTCAAGAGGCATAAATCGGAAACACTTTACAATAAGGTTCCATTTATTAAAGTCTAGTTAACTACATTAGTTAACATTTTATTAATATTAGTTTCTATGCAGATTTACTCCATGACAAAACCACCACAGTCATTCTAGAATGATTCATTCTTTCCAAATAGAGCTATTTAAGTCATCTGGTGAAATTATTTTTATATCGCAATATATATCGCAGAAAAATAAAATACCGCAATGTGATTTTTTTACCAATATGCAGCCCTAAAATGCACCATTTTGTAGTTTCCTTTTAATACGCCTACAATGTAACGCAATTAAAAAAGAAATATACGACCCACCCGTCCAGCCGTACCAGTTGCCAAGAGGCTGCTAGCTAGCTATCCCCGCAACAAGTACTCCTTCTGAGCGTAGCTTCAGTGTTGCGGGAAAGAGTGGCATTCTACCCTCAATCCAGAAAATGTAGATGCACTTTTGTTCCTACACAGCAACATATAACTAAGATGGACTCATTATGCAAGAGCATAATTGATGAAAATTGTTAACATGTAATTAAAAAAACTATAAATGTAAACTATAAATGTATTGTTTACTCAACAATAAATGAGTAAAATGCAGCTTTATGTGCTGTTTGGGTTTATTAAACTAATGTAGACATGGTGTGAACTATGTACTGTTTTTCTTTTATTAGCTGTCTTCCATTTTCTGGAGAAAATCTAGAAACAGGGGCTCAGCAGCTGGTCTAAAACAGGATGAAGAGCAGATTAAATCAAATTATATGTATTAACTAAACACTAATTGAAGAAAAAAATATATGGGAGCGGTACAGGAGCGGGAGTCAGTTTAAACAGGAGCGGGATGGGAGTGGGAGTCAATTTACCAGGAGCGGGATGGGATGGGATTATTTTTTAAACTTTGGTCTGGGAGTGGGACGGGACAAGATTTCTTTCTATGGGAGTGGGACGGGACAGGAGTGAAAATCCACTCCCGTGTCATCCTCTACTCCACACACCCACTTGTCACATTTATTATTATTTATTTGTGCAAGCATTTTACTATAATGTCATGTAATAAAGAATCTTTGAATATTGAATCTAATATTTACTCTTTGTTTCTTTGCTTTGTGTGCTTTTTGTATGTCTTACAGGAGCAGTGAAGAAGAATCGCATGTCTTTAACAACTTATGAGCAATAAATGAGTTTAAAATAAAAAAGTTTTTTGAAAATTACAAATTGTCTGGGTGTTTTTGCCATAATTGTCTGATAGCCTAAATATGAATCACATACCAGGGCCAGATGAGCCCCAGATGTAAAATATGAGTCACGGATCTGGGCCAGATCTGCACCACATGTCATGGCATTAATAACTGTATTGGCCAGTGCCGGCCCAGATCTGTCTCTGATCCGTTTCCAACCTGTTCCGGTATTGGGCCATTGGAAAGAATGAGCCCGACCCAGGTCCGTTTAGCGGATCTGCGCCAAATGCTAATGAAGACCTGGCCCAAATACATTTTGCTGTCTGGGCCCTTACGAACAAATGGTGCAGCGGAATAAAGTACAGAGCTATTTACAAACTAGCTAGTTACTAAGCCTCTAGTATGGACTTTACGTTCCAATTTAAGATAGAACTTACGAACGGCTGGTTGCAATGGACGTTCTATTGTCCTTCACAATACGTTCTTTGACAGAACTAGCTTCTAACAAAAAAAAGTTAGGTTCTAAAAGACTACACTGACCTATCACGTGGGAAGTAACGTTGATAGGCTACAAAACTGTTCCTAGAACCTTCATTTTCCATGTCTCTAAATTAAATATCGAAAATGTACACCGATCAAGCTGTATGATAGGAAAATTGAAAACCTGTCGTTATAGCTACACTAGAAATGTGCACATACCTTACAAACATGACTCGCGTAGTCTGTCCGTGGTTGACAGAGACAGAAGAAAGCGAAACAGGGCGGCTCTGCGTCGCCGCGAACTTCTCTCCGACCCCTACGCAGACCGCATGGGCTGTGATTGGTCAGATGCACCGCGATGCAACGCAACCTGACGCAGAACCATAAAACGGCAACGACGCCGTAGGAGTGACGACGTAGCTACTTTAATCCAAAGAAATGGACACAGCGACCCCGTTGATTTCAACGGAGAGTGTTAAAGCCCAACATGGGCACTCACTTCCTGATAGCCAAGCGTTCTTCTTCTTCTTCTTCTTCTTCTTCTTTTTTTATGGCGGTTGGCAAACAACGTCTGGTTGCATTACCGCCACCTTCTGAAATGGAGTGTGGGTCTGGATAAATTCTTTCCCTACACTTAAATTATCTTTATTAAACCTGTTCTTCTAAAAAATGAAAATAAAAACCCAAAACAAAAATCTCCAGAATTCCTTAGCAAAATATCCCTTATTTTCAAAGGTATCTCTTCATCTTCTAGCTGCTGGACTAACTGTTGTCTCTCATTACTATATCTAGTACATTCTTCAATAGCATGTTCTATGGTATCCTGTGTGTTACATACATTACACCTCCCATCAGCATGTTTTTCCATTAAAAATAATGTACTGTTTAATCCTGTATGCCCAAATCTCATTCTTGAAATGATGTTCTCCTCCTGCGTATTTCTGCAAGTACTTCTACTCACCCCCACTCTTTTTTGGATATTATATAGTCTCCTACCAGTCTGACCATTATCCCACAACACTTGCCACTTCTCCTTTATCTTTCCTTTAATGATTGATTTCACCTCTGCTTTACTATACTTTATGCTTAAACTTATATACTCCATTTCTGTTGCCTTTTTTGCATACTTATCAGCCAACTCATTCCCTGTTACTCCTTTGTGGGCAGGAACCCATACAAGTCCAACATTGACTCCAGTTTTAATTAATGTACTAGCCATTTGGACAATTTCTATAACAATATCTTGTCTAGATTGTGAATTTATGTTCTGAATACTCATCAGAGCTGACGCTGAGTCTGAAGCAATTACTAAACTTCTTGGCCTGTTACTCTCAGCCCAAGAGAGTGATATTAAAATAGCAATTAGTTCTGCTGTATAAACTGCTAAATTATCATTAATTCTTTTTTGTGTTGCTACTTTTAATTTTGGAATAACAAAAGCCACCCCCACTCTCCCATCCCTTTTGGACCCATCTGTGTACATTATAATCCTATCCCCATATCTTTCAATTAAATACCCCTGCACCATATTACTATCTATATCCCCATTCTTAGTTTCATCCAAAAGACTGAGATCAACTGAAAGATCTTTAAGAGTCCATAAAGGAACTCTTGAAAACACTACTGTAGGACTTATATCCAACAAGGCTATTTCCATCTCATTTATTTTCTGTTTAATAGTCCACCCAAAACTACTTTTTGTACCATTCTGTCTCTCCAAGCGTTCTTCTTCTTCGTTTTTTACTAGCGACTTGCAACCATATGGAGCATTATCGCCACCTACTGTATCTTAGTTACATTTGCTTAAATCCTTATGTTTAGTCCAGTTTGTTGTAGATAAGATGACATAATTTTAAGCACCATCTTTCCAGAATTATTTGAGAAGATATTTGTAATGTCCATTTGTTTGATTCCTTCATGTTCCAGTCCATTCCTTAGAGCCAGTCTTTGATTTGAGTATTTAATGCAATCAAACAGCACATGTTCCACAGTTTCTAATTGACTGCATATCTCACACATAGACTGTAAAAAAGATGGACGACGCCCCTTCGGTCTTTTCCATTGGAGGGAACTGAAGCCGTCAGAGTCCCGATATGGCGCTGACATATTGGAACTTGAGTCTGCGCAGTAGCGTTTTCGGGACCAGTCATGCGCAGTCGTGAGCAGGAAGTAAAGCCGCGAAATCAAGGCCCCGCCCCCACTCGCGTTGAATCAGTCGCAAGCACACGCCCTGCACTTTTCTTAAGTGGCCTTGTCTGCTCCGTTCCTCTCTAATGATGTCTGCTGATTGCAGTACCTCGTTAAAATAAGGTAAATACAACTACTAACCACATAGTAAACATTATGAAAAAAAGTCCGTTGGTGCTTCAGTGACTACTTCGCACAGAGAACCTGTCAATCACAGCTGTCAATCATGATGTCACAGCACCGTTTTTATAGCATCAAATAACTAACTAAAAACTAACTTATTTTAAAAACAAACATGAGAAATTACATCAACGTGATATAAACTACAGTAAATGACCGAAACTATCTTTAGAAAAAAGATATGTGAAGTGTAATTTAATTATTTAGTTGGTCTCACATCCCGTTGAATAACATGGGGAGGCGGGGCTTATGACCTATACTAGGACCGGTCACCGGGGGGCGATCGAGACGTTTTGGCTTCACTTTTGAGGGCTTGTGCGGCACGCTTGATCTCACAATTTCCCGTTGGATGCTTCCCAATAATGTGCAGAGATGCATTTAACCTTGTGTGACCTAGCCTGATTCTGCTAAACATCCCCTGTTCTCTCCTGCTCTTCCCCAGAGTCTTTTCTTCCCCCATCTGCTGTATTTTAAATAAATGTCTTCCTTTATTTCCATTATCCCATAATTTTTGCCACTATATCTTAATTTTGCTTCATATGTATTATTTGATCTCTGCTTTGTTAATTGGTACTGCCACTTCTACCTGACTTATCTTCAACCCTTCCTTAGCTAAAGAATCTCAAGCTTACTGAGCATGCTCAAACTGAGCTTTACGACGTGAGCAACCTGACTGACAGTTGTACGTCTTCTTGTAGCGGTGCCAAGAGGAATCTGAATCATTCCCTTCCGAATCTTGCAGAGCCGGAGATCGTGAGTATTTGCAGTTCATGAGCTCGAAGCAGGAGCAACTTTATGACTCTCTATGGGCTTCTCCCTTGACTTTATGCCTCCACGTCCCCCCGATTGTGCCCGAGCTTCTACTTCTGTCTTTACGGTAAATGTCTCTTCTGCGCGACAGAGAGTCGCGTGTTATGACGCAATCGTTAGCCTATTTTTACAAAAACGGCTTCTACGGGGCCATAACGTAAGATACAAAGTAATGGAGCCTTTTATACATTGTCGTGTTTCTTTAGAAATAAATAATGGACAAATGGAGTCTTTGAACACCTCAGATGTAAAGTTATTCGCTGTCAAAGTGACGCCAAAATGAATGGGAGTCAATGGGATGCTAACAGCAGGTGATAGCCAGCTACAATGGCGGCCCCCGGAGGCAGCTTCAACTTCCGGCTGATGGATTACCCCCTTCTTTAATCTCCGAAATCATTGATCACAAACGTTGCTGCTTCCGGGTAAAACCATAGATAGACAGTACAAGAAAAAGGTAAGCTTTTGGAAACAGTTATAACGTAAAGTTGTGCCAATTCGCTTACTTATATTACGCCCTAAAAGTATGTACTCTTCTTGTAAAGAAACTTTTGTGTGGCAAAAGAGTAGCCAAGCTTTGGGACACATACCATCACGTCATCTTTAACTGGTCCTCACTGCAGAACACGAAATCCAGGGGGAGGAGTTGGATCCAGATCCAACTCCTCCCACCTTACATATACCTAAATCTACCCATCTCCACCCCCTGAACCTAGCCTGGCTAAAGCCAGCAGACCCAATTCTCGTTGAGACTTGGGTCTGGGAACCACATGTACATTTTCTCGTATTTGAGGCGTGGTTTACGAATGCCCGGTGCCGTTTATTGGGTGCTAAGAATGTCTATTAAATGCGCCTGCCAACATATGTGACCCGTTACAGAAACCAGGGACGCAAGTCGGCAGCACAACTTGCGAGAAAAATGAGAAACAAGTGTTTTTTTTCCAAAATTTGTGATTTCCGCTTTTTTGCAGAATCTGTTAGTTGAAATCACGAAGAAGCCTCTCCATGTTTGAGATAGCAGTATTGGTATATTTAAAAGCTTATATTTTGAGGTTGAAATCGGCTTGTTTTCGTAGATTCTAGCACGCAGTAGGGGCGTGGTGTGTTATTGTCTGTGTGTACTTCCATACTGAATATGGCGCTTTTGTCCCCGCCCTCCAAGTGAACCGCATGGCTACTTATTATGCTGTGCTCTGGTCGGCTCAATTCAATTCAATGAAGATGGACGCCGCAAAGATTGTCGTAGACGAGCTGAACCGTGGCAGTTACCGGTACACTGAAAATGTTTTCGCCGCACTTTGTGGGCTCGGGAAACTGAAATCCGCGCGCGCGCGCCCTCGGTGCTTGAATACGGCGGCTCGGCTCGCTGACAACGGTAGCTGGCTGTTTCATATGAGACATCCCGATTGCTTTGAATGGGGAACGTTTTGTGAACAGGGAACATGAAGGCCTGCCGTGCGCGTTTCTGAAACGTAAGTTAAGCTTCATTTGCTCTTTAGTCGTTATTTAGGATGCTGAACCTGCTAATGATATAATGTGCTTGCGGACATTTCTGTTGTGTGTGTATACGCACATGTAAAGAGATTTGCAACAGTAATTTGAGGAGGTGAAATGTGATTATTTGGAAAATCCCTGTCATGACTGCTTAAAGAAAAATGCCAGCAGGCATTTGCCTCCTGCATAAACTTTAATATTGTTGACATTTTGGGCACACGCGCGTTGCGCACTATTTGCGTTATATGTAGGCCTTTGGCATATTGGTCTTTGTGTGTTGTTGCTGGTTTTGTGTTATATCATGGCATATTGGTCTTTGTGTGTTGTTGCTGGTTTTGTGTTATATCATGGCATATTGGTCTTTGTGTGTTGTTGCTGGTTTTGCGTTATATGTATGGCATATTGGGCTTTGTGTGTTGTTGCTGGTTTTGCGTTATGTATGGCATAACGTTATTGGTCTTCGTGTGTTGTTGCTGGTTTTGCGTTATATGTATGGCATATTGGTCTTTGTGTGTTGTTGCTGGTATACGTTGCAAATAGAGGGGCAGCACAATTGTTTTTCGCCTAGAGCGGCAGAAGTGCATTCGCCGGTCCTGGGGGTGAGTTTACATAAACTTTAAAGTTTGTCGATTTGTGTTCATTCTAAGAACACGTACACGCTATCTAATGTTTAGTCTGTTTAGACCTTCCCATACCAACTATTGTTATTAGCTAGCAGGAAAGAAAAAAAAGCTGTAAAGCACATTGGGGGAGCTTTACAGGGGTATGGCTTATCTAAATGAGATGTAAATGAGCGCTGTTGTCACTCCCAGCGCCAGAGAGAGGTGAGAACTGCAGATCTTTAGAGGCGGTTTTCTCCGCTTTTAGTTTTTCTGAGTGCCTACCTTCAAATGGCCAAAACTTCTCCAAATATTATCAGATTTCCATGTGTTACACATCGTTGGAAAGCTTGGAGACTACACTTTCAGAATCTGTGAATAACTCAAAATGCCCCAGAACCGACTTGTGTCCCTAGTTTCCGTAACTGGTCACATATGTCGTCATCGTCTTGCTGCTCCCTCCCCATTCTGTGATCCCGTTCTGTGATTGGTTCCCTAAATGAGGCGAAAATCTGGGCCATGGTATCCATACTGCCTTTCAGCGTGAATAAAATCGCTGCGGGAAGGCAGCATGGGGAAACCCAGACTACCCTGAACCCCAAACTCACCCCTAATCCTTACCCATCTCCACCCCCTGAACCCTAAACCCACCCTAATCCTACCCATCTCCACCCCTTAGATCTGGATCCAACTCCGCCCCCTGGACTGCAATGATGCTACTGGACTGATCTGTTCATCCTGTCAATGTAAACGGCCCTGTCAATCATCTTGTCACAGATATAATCCTCCATTCAATCTAATTTGATTTCCTACTGTTTCGGAGAGCACGCTCATCTGCCAGTCGTGGCTCTTTTATGCAGAGACTCTCCTCATGTGTCTGCAATTTGAATAATGATGCATTTTAAAGGTATATGGCTAAACGTATCTTTATAAAAGTTCACAATGCTGCTGCAGATGCAATAAAATGTGGGCAACATTGAATTAATAAATTTTCGTCAGGTTAGATACTGAATCACTCAAACCACTTTATATAAACCTCTCTAAATAACCGCCGGACTCGCGCGTCCACGTGTCTGTAGTTTTTTTTAAACACTTTTTACTCGTGTTTGTAGTTCTAACCGAATCCTCGTCCACCGATCTGCACTTCGGATTCTGACCGTAAATAGTAGACCATGATCCGGGTATCTTTGAAACACTCGTTTAAACATACTATGATTTGGGACTTTCTAATTCTATTTTCGAATTCTATTGAAACGGCATGCTTTTATTAGGCCTACATATACGAAACGTCATACTTATATGTTATAATGATACATTAAGGTACAGCAATAAGCATTTTAAAACATTGATTTTGTGTAATATAATTGTATTTATCCGTTTCATTGTATTATGAGAGTTACTTCCTGATCATGATGGTGAAAAATAATGCTTGAAACTTATGGGCAATTTAATGTATAGTTTAATTATTTTAGCTAAGCAGTTTATACATAAGTGTAGATTTATGAAGGTAAGACCTTTGTTTTTGTTTTTTATGAAGGAGTTAACTCTGTATAAGAAAGCTTTGAAAGATATAAAAACAAGACAAGCAAGGTTTTCAAAATTATACACAATTTGATAACTTATTAGTCCTCTGATGTTCTATTTATTTATTTATTTATTTATTTATTTATTTATTGTGTTTACAAAATCTTAAATAGTTTTGATATTGAAGGTATGTATTGTTAATATGAATTTGTAAGGCCTGATATTGATTGTTTAATAAAAAATAAAATAAAATGTATGGGCATTTTATATAAAATATACTTTATTTCACAAGAACATGCATTTTTCTTTATGTAAAATAATAATGTCAAAAATCAACAAAAAAAAAAAAAGAGAAAATTCGACATTGTTTTAAAAGAAACATAAATACAACAAATTACCAATTCACCCCTATTTTATCACAACAATCCTGTATACATTTAACTTACAATGTATCAAATGATGAACTCACTCTCAGGCCCATTTTGTCCTTACATTCTTGCAAAAATAACTATAGTGCAATAATAATAATTCCGCCCCTCCCCTACTTCCGGTTCTGGCGCTGGGGTTCTGAAACTGGTGGTGCTGCGGGTCTGCAGCTGGATACTATAAAGCTCTAAGATAGTATGCGAATTTGGACGCAGCTGAAATCACGTGACTGTCAGTTTGATACGCTCTGAATCACTTGCTCGAAACAAATGATTCGCTTCAGAAAGCGTCTCGAAAGCACCCAGGCCATCACTAACTCTTGCTCACTGATGTCCGTTTCTGATGACATGACAACGCCCTTGGCTCGCTTTGTGCAACGCCACTACTGGTTTTTATGAATAGCTAAATAGAAATATATTATTTTCAACTCAAGTAAATATGCATAGGTATTTTGATACAATTTAATTAGTAAATTAGTTTTGGTTTTATTCATTTACTTAAAAAATAACAAACTTCTCCCTAATCTAATTTAAGATGTCACGTCATCTGTGTTGGTGGACGTAAAAAATAAATAAAATAAAAAAGATCAATAGCTATAGCCAGCTATTAATCTTTTTTTTTTTTTTTTACATCCACCAACTTCAAATGGAGCTAACCAAAAAAGAAATAAAAATAAGGATAGTCTCATAAACGTAATTTACAGGTGGTTGTACTGGTTCAGTGTTCTACATTAATGTCAGAAGGAGGTCCATTTTTAACCAAATTTTTGATTTACACTTAACCAAAACTAAACAAAGTAAACTAGCCTACTTCTATTTTCAGTAAGACTTATTAAATATTGTCAAAGTCTTTGTTTGTCTGCCATTGTGTTTAACTTGCATCATGCCAGATGTACGGTGGTTGAGAGCTCAATGCGCTGCAACCAAAAAAACACATGCAAATAAAAAAAAAACTTCATGAGTTTGACAAAACATGTGCTACAAATACTCACAACGCAACCAAATACGCAAACGTGCTGCAAAAGTTCACAGAGCTCAACGCGAAAAGAAAAACACCAGCAAATTAAGAAAACACTTTCATCAGTTTGACAAACACATGCTGCAAATTCTCACAATGCAACCAAGTACAGAAACTCGCTGCAAATAGAAAAGACCACAAATAGAAATGTTTCAAGGGGACCCCTTGCTTATTGTTCAACGTGTACATGCCAGTGGTGTTGTCAATAACCTGAAAGGTGAGTTTTTTTTATTTTATCATCCTGATCGTATGCGTGTTGTGAGTATTTGCAGCACGTTTTTGTATTTGGTTGCATTGTGAATATTTTCAGCACATGTGTTGTCAAACTGATAAAGATGTTTTCTGAATTTGCTCCATTTGCATGCATTTTATTTAGTAGTGCACGATATATTGGCCTCCGATATAGTATCGGCCGATATGGTAAATTTTTTACACATCGGTATCGTTACGATGTCAAAATAGGGCCGATGTGAACAGGCCGATAATCATTCCTGTGTATTTGACGTGTGTGTAGATGTGAGTGTGGGGGGCGGGGATGTTTGTTTTTGCACGAGCGCATACATTACACATCAGGTGCTGGAGGCGGGAAAAAAAGTCAGTCAGTTAACATTTGCCTTTGGTGAGGGAGCAAGGATGTCGTCTGTTTGGTCGTTTTTTAAAGTGTCTAAAGAGGATCCTCGCTATGCTGTATGCAATGATTGTGAGGGCCGGGTGATGCGAGGGGGAGTTCGTGTCAAATCGTTCAATACAACCAATTTGATCACCCACTTAAAAAACAAGCATCCCGAAGCCTACAAAGAGTATGAGAAACTAGCCAATGTTAACAAGCAGAGGAAGAAAGCTACAGCAGTCGGTAGCCCCATAGAACAAGCGATGGAAAAGACCAAGAAAGTCCACAAGGACCACTCGAAGCAAAAGGCATTGACCATGACAATAACAAAGATGATCGCTGTTGATGACCAACCGTTTTCAGTAATGAAAGACGAATGCTTCAGCGAGGTGCTTGAGGTCGCTGAGCCCCGCTATGACAAGCCAAGTCGTTGTTACTTTGCGGATGTCGCCCTGCCTGCCTTACATGATATCGTAGCCACCCACGTCCACAAGTTACTCGACAGCGATGTCAATGATATTAGTTTTACAACGGATATCTGGAGTTCGGACCTTAACCAAACAAGTATGTTGAGCCTCACGGCTCAGTGAATTGATGACAAATTCGAGATGAAGAGAGCCGTGTTACATGCCCAAGAATTCCCTGGCTCACGTTTGCATACAGGTAGGCCTGGCTATTTTTTTGGACAGATGCAAATTATGAGGCCGGCGCACTGAAGCGTTTATTTTGTTTTGTTTAAATAGTTCAGTTACTATCAGATTTAATGTCATTACCTTGATAAACTATGCATCATTAAAAAGATATAAGACTTAAGTTTCAGTATTTGACCACTATTGTATTCTGAGAAACTTAGTGACAGTTATGTCTTAATTTGTGTCAGTAGTTATGTAATGAACAAATTAGTTGATACCTTTCATTATGCATATCATTATGAGTGCTGGATACCCTGATGTACTGTGTTTTCAATACACACTGGCAGCCTGAGGGCGCCGGCGCCCTATGCACATGCAGTCCATATATGGAACACATGAAGAAGTGCCATAATCATGTGACATTCCAGGAAGTCCCTGACACAAACAAAGCTTTCAGAGATCGCTGTAACATTTATATAAAGATGTTTTGAAGACAATAAACATGATTGCAATGATATTTGATTTACCTGTGTTCTTCAAGCCATAACAGGTATTTTCATAATAATAGATTATGTTTATAATGTAATGCTAATCGATATAGACTTTATAGATATCCAACATATACACCCAACCCACTTCTGCCGTGACTGATCAGAATGCGGGAATTGCTGAAGTTGGTTGGGAAAAAAGACGCATTATATCATGTGCCAGCTAGCTAACGTGTCTTTGATTAAACTTTTTTTATTATTATTCCAGGTACCGCCATAGCCATGACGCCATGTTTACAGAATGGAGAATCCGGAAAGAAAATGTGCACGTTGTGCTTCGAGACAACGCACAAAATATGGTGAAGGCGATGGAGGAGTGTGGTTAAATGCCTGGGCTGTATGGCTCATCTGGGGCAGTTAGCAGTGCACGATGCAGTACTAAGCCAGTGAAGCGTTGTTTACTCTTTGGCTATAGTGAGAAAAATTGTCTGACATTTTAAAAGCTCCCCCCTTGGTAACTCTCGGCTGAGAGACATCCAGAGAGAGATGGGAATGAAGACCAAGATGCTACAACAGGACGTCCCGACGCACTGGAACAGTACATTCCTGATGATGATAACTCTCCTGGACCAGAAGCGCGCACTGGTTATGTACGAGGCTTACCACGGACTGCCTGTATCTCTCAACGCAAACCAGTGGAGTCTCATTGAGAAAATGACCACACTCCTGGCACCCTTTGAAGAGTTGACGAAAGAGATTAGCTCGCATACACCTACAGCTGCTGAGGTGACCCCGTCTGTTGTGGTACTCAAGCGTTTTCTGAACAAGACAGCCGAAACCGACAGTGGGGTCAAATCGACCAAGTCTGCACTGCTTGAAGCCGTGAACAAGAGATTTGAAACCACTTTCTCCGAGCAACTCTACTACTTTGCAACAATCCTGGACCCCAGATACAAAGATCGCTACTTTGACTCGGACCTCAAGCAAGTGGCAAAAAAACAACTAGAGAAAGAAGTGGACAAGATGACAGCGTCAGCGACGACCAGCGCCAGTGCCACAGATGGGCCTACACCAGACGCAGAAGACACTGAGCCAGAAGAAGGTGAACCACAAGGAAAGAGGATGTGTACGCCAAGTGAAGGGCATTCATTCCTGGACATGTTCGATTAAAACTGGAGGAAAAGGAGCAGGATAAACAGGCAACAGGTTCAACGAGTGTGCAGTAGGCTAGGTTACTATACTATTTGAATTAGATAATCTTTTAATAGTCTTGTCTAAAATTTTCTGATAGGCTTGTAATGGGTCTACTGTGCTGACCAAAGATGGGGTAGTAGGTGCTCCCTCCAGTGGATAGATGGTGAAACAATCTTATCAATTAGTTACTACATTGAAATGACTAGGCATACATATACTGGGACTCCAGAGTTTTGGCCTCACAAGAAAAAAAGATGAAAAACCGTTATTTTATTTCATTTGGTGTCATGAATACAAATGCTGAATACTAATTTCCTGATGATTTGCCAGAAATGTATATTTATACACTTGTCTATATTTCTTTTAGGTGCATGGTTACCAGAGTGAGCCCACCATCCCCAGAAATGTGAGCCCGCTGCAGTACTGGCAAAGCAATATGACCCGCTTCCCTGCCCTCGCCCCAGTGGCACGCAAGTACCTGTCAGCTCCCTGTACAAGCGTGGAAAGTGAACGTCTCTTCTCTGCCGCTTCAAATGTTGTCAGTGAAAAGAGAAATAGGATCGGTGCAGAGAGAGCAGAAATGCTCCTGTTTGTTAAGCACAACATTCATCTGCTTCCAAAGCCCGGGAAGGCCAAGGGTTTGGCCTAACCCTAAAGTACTTGGCAGTTACAGTACTTAGTTACTGTACTTACAGTTCAGAAGAATGCAAAAGCCAGTGACTGTTCAGTCCAGTTTGTTCTGGCTCCATTTTCACATTTGACCTTTTTCAATAATTTTGGCTTTGACCATTTAAGGCCTACTACTGTACTTTAAAAAAATTTAAAGTGACTTGGTGTCAAGTGAGTTAGATGTTTATTGAGAATGCTCAGGGTTGGCTTATTCATAGTGTGAATTCAGGACACACTTGTATCATTTATAAAAATGTATTTTTATATAAATATTTATTTTTTCCTTCTGAAAATCTGATGACATATCTTGCACACAGCAGGTAAAGGTGCCCAATATACAGTCATTTCTGAAAATAAAATTACAAAAAAAAAAGTGTTTTAAAAAATAGCTCTTTGATTATCATAAAAATGTGTTTTCTATACAGAGATATCGACATCTGCAATATCGGTATCCGCCATAACAGCAATATTAATATCGGTTATCGTTATCGGCCAAAATTTTCACATCGGTGCATCACTAGTTTTATTCAGTTGCAGTGCTTTGACCTCGGCTAGGGCTGGGACGGTATGGATTTTTTGCTAACCGCGGTTGAAAAGCAAGAAATTCCCGCGGTATACCGCTTAGCCTTTCTTTAAATTGAATTTTGTTTTGTATCAATTGTATCTTAATTTTAATCACTGTTTCATCAACAAATTGCCTGGAATTAATAAATAAGAAGCAAATATAGCAGACATGTAATCAGGACGTAGAGGCGCCGGTGCGTTCTGAAGCGAAACTCAGCGTATAGGCTACTTGCCTCACAGACACGAGAAATAAATAGAAAGATTGAAATGTCTACGTTTAAACAAAATGATAAACTTGTACAGTAGACTAGTCAGGTAAGGTCAGGTTTGCCGATGTGCGTTTTATTTAGGCAAGCCTATTTATTTATTTTTGTCCCTGTGTGCCGATCGGAATTATGGGGATACAACATAGCCAATAGGCTATGCTTGGGACTTTAGCCTTTAAATATTTTTGCTGCATCAGATCAGTCTCCTTTCTAGAACAGCCAAGAACTTTCTAGCTTCGCATCGCCCATAGACCTTAAAACAATCAGTGGATGGCGGGCGGATGCGGTTTTGAAAACTGGTCAAAAAACGTTGGTGCGGATGAGTTTTGTGATGCGGTTGCGGATGAAATAATAGCCGACCTGCACATTTCTAATACGAATGTAATGTTATTATGTGTCATGGAACATTGCGCTCCCCAACTCGCAAAAGGTTGAGTGAATGAATCCATGTCATTAGACACAATGTGCACACATATGCAGGCCAATGTTTTTTTTTGCGGTGATTACGGTGATGAGCTCAGACACGCATGACGCGGTATTGCGGTAATGCGGTTACTGTACCAGCCCTACTCTCGGCCAATGTACGATTCCGGTTTTAAAGCAGTGGATAAGTAATTCACTCCTTGATTTGCAGAGATTGTGTTGATACACATGTTTATATTATGGCAAAAATAGGCATACTGTAGCACAGCCCTTACAAGTAATTCCCATCCAATGTATTGCCATGTTGCCATGACAACCTCACACACTTGATGCTGATCTATGTAGTCATATTAAATCACTTTAATTTCATGGAGTGTGAATTTGTAAGTTTACTATAGACCTTATGCACCAGAGAAACGTGAGCACCGTCATCTTTAGAATATTGTCTTTGAACTTCCGTTTTTGCGGTCGCTCCGTATATTTCTAAGGCATCGCTGTCAAGGAGTAATTAGCTGGTGAAGTGGATTTACTTATTGTAGAGTTAACAAAAGTTATCATGAGCATTGGAATGTTTATCATAAGCATTGTAAAGCAGATGTCTTTACAAATGTCGACCGGGATTTTTTTTTCGAGCAGTTCATTCATACCTATGCAAGATCGCTGTGAAAATACAGAACGGAAGTCAAAAGACAATGAGCGCAGCGCTGAAAAGGGGGTCTTTGAGTGTCTGGTCAAGCGACTTTGGCATTGTCCTTGCGCATCCCAGTGTGCCAAGCTGAGGTGTTGTTTCAGAGCCACAGTGGCTCTGTCCCAAATGGCACACTTTATGCATTATGGTCTTGTGGACTTACAATGGCCGCTGCATGCACGTGATCTCGAAGTCCATGAGGCCGAAGGGTGTTCTATTTGTCATGTTAGGTTTCAGGAGGGTGCATGCGAGCTCCTCGTTTGCAGTCGATATGTTCCCTTAATGCGCACTTTTGCTCGAGCCCACACACTGAGACTAGCTCTGCAGCATACTTCCACCCGACAGTCAAAGCGGAGTTACGTCATGTATGTAGGAAGACCCTTTGGGTGTTTAAGGAGTCACTTGGGACAGGTTCCAGTAACTGATAGGCCCTTAGTGAAACTCAATTGTGGTGGGTTGTGGTAAAGACACAAATAACCGAGAAAATGTTACCAGAAGTCACTAGACTGAACAAAAACAATTGGGCCAATTCAGGGGTCACTGACGCCTGGTTTTACAGACAATGCTTATCCTAGTATCTGACTGAAATGCAAATTTGACAAGACAAGCACCATACCAGCATAATCTTGTAAAAAAGTAGTGCACTTTAGCATCCTTTAAAAAAAAAGAATTTCTTGTTACTGAGATAATTTTTACTGTATGTTATAAGAATAAAAGAAAAAAAAATTGCTGATTAAGATAGCTAAATGGCTTGGAGGGACAGCATCCAAAACAAAGCATATGCTGTGACTAGCCATGCTAAAATAGGCTATTCGCTGATTTCACGCTAGCCTGGTTCTACCAGACTCTCGTACATTTCATTTGTACAGAGTGTCTGGCATCGCTCCATTGACAAACGTTAACTTCCTTGTAGGCGGGAACTCTATTGAAGTCTAAAACTATTGGATCTGCCCAGAGTCACTCTATCTGCCATAACCAATCACTAACGTCTGGTCGTGACATGTCTTTTCCCGAACCCCGTGGGAGGATGGCCACACACACAAAACTAAGCAAAGATTGTTCTTGCTCCGGCTTTAACTTCTTGATATTCGGCAGCGTTGCCACAACGGACCGAATGGCTTCGCTCGCATCTTTCTTATTTTGGACTACAACTAAAAATAACGCACGAGTCGACATCAACGTCATCGTACTCAGCCACTCCCTCTGTTGTGTTTAATGTAGAAATTAGTTATTCTAAAACTGTACATACATTTCTTTCATACTTTAGACTATATACAGTTAAATTCATTTATTAATAAAATTATTTTTTTTATATATAATTCAGAAAGTAAAAAAAGAAGCAGGAACGAACTATATACATATCCTATATTGGATATTAACATCCAGTAGTGTAAATCACGGCAGCAGCTTCAGGTCCAAAGCATTGTTATTTATCTTTACTTCCGGGGTTCTTCCCACCGGAGCCTCACTTTCGATTTCAAAATGGCGGCTGCGTGAAATCAGCGTATTCATCAGAGTATTTGTAGTGTACTATACAAAAATACATTGCTGAAAACATATCACCTAAAATAAAGGCAGGTCAGCAGCCATGTTATGACTGAAAAGCATATAACACCTGGGGTGGTAAATGATTGGTCTGAAAACATGTTTGCATTTGACAAGGCAAATGTTAACACTTATTACATGGCTAGGTAGAATTCCAATGTAGAATGCGGTCTGTTATTTCTTGATAACAGACGCTGCTTGGTATAACAGACCGTTGCCATGAAAAACAGAGCGTTGCCATGGACGCAGTTCAGAGACGGAACGGAAGATTTTCTTAGCGATACAATCGTTTTTTTAAATCAATAAACTCTTTTTTAAATCAATATTTTGTATGAAATTATTGATTTATTTCGTAGGTAGGTAGCGATATAATAAGCGGGATGATGTATAGCGAGGTGGTTGTTATAGCGAATACAAACCTTTCAGGCTGATTCAAGACCATAATCAGCCTGTCGTGTTTGTATTCGCTATAACAACCGCCTCGCTATTCATACAGTAGATGCCACCTACGTCACTACCAAATAGAACGCCACCATATTTACGACCGATCTCGCCCGGTATGGCCGCCCAAACTGCCCATTTGAATGAGAGAGAGTCGAAGACCTGGAGAAAATTTTAATTTTAGGCTCCGATCCTTATTTGTTACCCCCAGTTTTCTTTTGTCCATTATTATCTGCTAGCCTGGGAAAACCCAGACAACTTCCAGCAAATTTAGATTTGCTCTGAAAGTTAGTCTGGCAAAGAGCTCATTGAAGTCCATTTCCAATCCGTCGAAATCGCGGCACCAATCAGAAACGTTGGGGCGGGCTTTACATGATGACGACAGCACAGCGACGGTGAAGCAGATTTTGTACATTTACAAAGATGGATTAGAGGTGTGACGGTTATAGTTGAACACCGTCATTAGAACTCTATAACCGCCAAAACCATGTTATTAAATATATTTTTTTCACAAACATTTATCATAGAGAATGTTTAAATACTAATATCAGCTTACGAGGGAAACGGAGGCAGAGTTAGTGGTGCTTCTGCTCCTGCTGGAGATGATTCGGGAGAGCGCGCGCTGACATGGAGTAAAGCCTTGTTTATACGGTTTATACTCGACGCGTCCGCACGAGCGCGAAGGTGCGCTGGGCAAAAATGACACGTCCGGTGCGCAAGACCACATTTCGCTTGCCTGTGTGCACGGGTTTTTTGTAACAGCGCATGCGGCGCAGCATCCGAGGATGAACGACTTCAAGCCAAATCTGCCTGAGTAGGCTACGTCTCTCACCGCACCAACCCAGTTTGCGCGTCTAAATTGCAAAGTTCATTAGGTTTTGTTTATTGTGTGTGATTTATTTAATGGAAAGCACATTCACTTCCAGTTGTCTTCCTGTTCATTTTAAATAAACGTAGAGCAAGTAGCTAATCATTGTCTGCTCGTTTATTCAAACTAAGACGAACGTCGCTCTGCATACGTCATCTCCTTCATTGCTCTGATTGGTTTTAGGTCTATCCAATTGCGCCCAGAGGCATTTGAGCGACGTCCGTTGGTGACGCTCCTTTGGAAATGATTTGTCTAGGAAGCTTTGCCAGACCCTAACTCAGTTTAAACTGAGAAGGGTCTGGTTTTAACCAGGCTAATTATCTGCCCCAGACTTGCCCCAATTTGTTAATTTGTTTGTTTTGCTTATATATATATATATATATATATATTTTTTTTTTTTTTTTCATAACCCCTCCCCATACAGTGGGGATCGCTTGAAGACTTACGTAACGTTAGCGAGATGCAAGAGTAACGTTACCGATGCAATATGCTGTGGCTAAAAGTGCAGCACTTGGCCACCAAGGATTTATATTAAATCATGGGAAATTTAGGAAATGTAATAAACTGCAAATTTTTATTTTCAATCGCATGAGGTGGTTTTTCAGGCAATTCGAAAAAGGAATATTTCGCAAAACTGCAATGGAAACAGTTTTTGCGCATTTACAGTCACCTGGCTTAGAAGACGCGGTGTGTTTGGGGTTCGTGGTAGGCCTATACGCAAACAATAATAGGCTAATATTATCATCATTATTATATAACATTTATTAGGCTACATATTTAGAAGACACTTTTATCAAAAAAAGGAACAAAGCAATTCGTCAAATGTCATTCATAATTGTTAGACAATAATAATACAGGGCTACGATTATCACAAATAAACAAGATTTTGACGCATATCCAAGTGTGTGTGGGAGTGTGGAGCACGCACTGCATGGCAGGGAGGCGTGGGCGCGAACACTTGCGCTTTCCTATCAACAGTGGAAATAACTTAAAATAGGCTACTCTATCATTCTGATCATACAGAAAATAATAATACATTATTCACAAATATAGCCTAATTTTATTTGTGTAAACTCAAAATAACTAGAAAACGTTGTGCTTTTGTAAAATAAGTCAAGTCAAGTCAAATATATTTATATAGCGCTTTTCACAATACAGATTGTATCAAAGCTGCTTTACAGTATCAATCAAAACAACTCAACAATGTTTGTTTATTACTGGACATCCAAAAAGGACATCCAAGTTTGGTAGAGCTGATCAATGGTATGATTGTTTAATTAATTTGAATATCCCCAACTGAGCAAGCCAAAGGCAACAGTGGCAAGGAACCGAAAAACTCCATCAAGTGACCCAATGGTGTCCTAAAACTCCATCAGATCACCCAATGGAGAAAAAAAACCTTGGGAGAACCCAGGCTCAGTCGGGGCCAGTTCTCCTCTGGCGTTTATGAACTAGAGGCCGAATTTACAGTAACTGTAAGATAAAAATTTATATGAATGCCTGGCTAAATAGATGCGTCTTTAGTCTAGTTTTAAACTGGGAGAGCGAGTCTGAGCAACGAACAATATCAGGAAGGCTATTCCAGAGCTTCGGAGCTAGATGTGAAAATGCTCTCCCTCCTTTGGTGGATCTTGATATCCTAGGAATGACCAGAAGCCTCGAATTTAGTGATCTTAAAGAGCGCGATGGATTGTAAGGCGATAGAAGATCCGTTAAATAGACTGGAGCTAAACCATTTAGAGCTTTATAGGTCAAAAGCAATACCTTGTAATTAATACGGAACTTTATAGGTAACCAATGAAGTGATGATAAAACTGGTGTTATATGATCATATTTTCTTGATCTAGTAAGAACTCTAGCGGCTGCATTTTGGACTAACTGTAGCTTGTTTATTGAGGATGCAGGACAACCAGCTAATAAAGCATTACAGTAATCTAGTCTCGAGGTCATGAATGCATGAACTAACTTTTCTGCATCAGAAACAGATAGCATATTACGTAGCTTAGCAATGTTTCTAAGGTGGAAAAAGGCAGTTTTTGTAACATATGAAATATGCTTTTCAAAAGACAGGTTGCAGTCTAATATAACACCCAGGTCTTTTACTGTAGCGGATAAAGTAACAGGGCATCCTACTATGTTAAAGTTGTGTTGTGAGAGGTTTTGTAGACGGTTTTTAGAACCGATAAGTATTACCTCTGTCTTATCTGGATTTAATAAAAGAAAGTTACGCGTCATCCAATCTTTTATATCTTTAACACAATCTGTCAATTTGGATAATTTAGCGTATTCATCTGGCCGTGATGAAATATATATTTGAGTGTCATCAGCATAGCAATGGAAACTAATTCCATGTTTCCTTAGAATATTACCAAGTGGCAGCATATATATTGAGAATAATAAAGGGCCTAACACAGATCCCTGCGGCACTCCATGGTTTGCCGAAGTCATGATCGATTTTTCTCCATTTAAGTAGACGAAATGGTAGCGGTCAGATAAGTATGACCTGAACCAGCTTAATGCTTGTCCTTGAACACCAGTGTAATTTTGTAGTCGATCTAAGAGTATTGTGTGATCTATAGTATCGAACGCAGCACTAAGATCAAGTAGAACTAGTACTGAGATACAGCCTTGGTCCGAAGCTAAAAGTAGATCATTTATGATTCTAACAAGCACAGTTTCAGTGCTATGATGTGGCCTGAATCCAGACTGAAACTTTTCATAGATGTCGTTTTCTTGCAAGAAAGAGCCGAGTTGAGCGGACACAACTTTTTCTAATATTTTTGACATAAATGGAAGATTCGAAATGGGTCTGTAATTTGCTAGGTTATTTGGATCTAATTGTGGTTTCTTAATAAGAGGTTTTATAACTGCCAGCTTGAATGCTCTTGGAACATGACCTAAAGATAAAGACGAATTAATAATATTGAGAAGAGGCTCTTCCACTATAGGTAATACTTCATTCAGTAGTTTAGTTGGTATAGGATCTAATAAACATGTTGTTGTTTTAGATGAAGTGATAAGTTTATTTAACTCTTTTTGTTCTATGGTTGTAAAGCATTGTAATTGTTCTTGCGGGGTGATAATTGCGGCTGAATTATAAGGCGCGAGCAAAGATTGAACGTTTACGATTTTGATTCTGATGCTTTCAATTTTCTCGGTGAAAAAGTTCATGAAATCATTACTACTGAACTGTAACAAGGTATTTTGTTCAGACGACTTCTGTTTATTTGTTAGTCTAGCAACGGTATTAAATAAAAACCTTGGATTATTTTGGTTGTTTTCTATTAATTTGCTGAGGTGCTCAGCCCTGGCCGTTTTAAGGGCCTTTTTATAACGTGACATACTGTCTTTCCACGCGATTCTAAAGACCTCTAAATTAGTTTTTTTCCATTTACGCTCTAAATTACGGGTTTCTCTCTTTAAAACATACGTAGTATTATTGTACCATGGTGCTATACTTTTTTCTCTGACCTTTTTTAATCGAATGGGTGCAACCATATCCAATGTTCTAGAGAGAATGGTGCTCATAGTGCTAGTTAATTCGTCTAGTTCATCTGTTTGTTTGGGTTCAGGCAGCAGCTGAGACAGATCAGATAAGCTATTTGAGAAATTATCTATGGTGGATGGAAGAATTGTTCTACCTGGTCGATAACGTGGCGCAGCATGACATAATACAGCAGTACGTAGTATGCAAGTTACCATGTAATGGTCAGTGACATCATCACTTAGTGGAATGATATCTATATCGGTTGGATCGGTTCCATATGATATAATTAAATCGAGTGTATGATTAAGACGATGAGTTGGTCCGGTGACGTTTTGCTTGACCCCGAAGGAGTTTAATAAATCTGTAAACGCAGCCCCTAACGCATCATTTAAATTATCTACGTGTATGTTAAAATCTCCAACAATTAATGCTTTATCGACGTTGACCAAAAGATCTGATAGAAAGTCAGCAAACTCTTTTAGAAAATCGGCGTAAGGCCCTGGAGGTCGATATACGGTAGCCAATGCTAGAGATAATAGGGATTTTTTTCTTACATCTAACAGCGTAACATTTAGCACAAGTACTTCAAACGAATTAAACCTATGACAAGTTTTCTGAGTAACATTGAGAATATCTCTATAGATTGTTGCAACACCGCCGCCACGACCGATCAGACGGGGCTCATGCTTATAACAGTATCCTGGCGGAGTAGACTCATTTAGACCGAAATAATCATTTGGTTTAAGCCAGGTTTCAGTAAGGCACAGAACATCGAAATTATTATCTGTGACCATTTCATTTACAATAACCGCCTTAGGTGTGAGTGATCTAATGTTTAGAAGACCTAGCTTTAGAAATTGTTTTTGTTCACTAATAGCGAGAGTTTTTGTTTTAATAACAATTAGATTTTTTCTAGATCCCGCAGTAGATTTATTATTTGATCTTAGTAAACGAGGAATAGACACAGTTTCTATGCAATGTTCTACACTAGTATTAATATCAATTAAATTGGTGCAGTAGAGACTGTGATTTGGATTTTTGGTTACTAGTCAAATGGTATTTAACATCTTGGAGATGTTATCTGACAGAAGATCTGCCCCTATTCTACTTGGGTGTAAGCCATCAGCGCGGAAGAGCCTCGGTCGCTCCCAAAACAGATTCCAATTATTTACAAAGAGCAGTTTCTGCTCATTGCACCATGACAATAACCATTCATTAAGCGCGAATAATCTACTGAACTTTTCATGCCCTCGTCGGTACGTAGGAAGCGGTCCAGACACAATAATCGCTATTTCAGGCGATGTGCTGCGTACCGTATCGATAAGGCTCCTGAAGTCTTTCTTCAGAACCTCCGTCTGTCGCAGCCTAGTGTCGTTAGATCCCGCGTGCAGCACAACAGCTCCGACGCGCTCGTCACCGTTCAAGATCTCAGTTACCCGCGCAGTTATATCGAGAACACGAGCACCAGGAAAGCAGTGACTGTGCACCTTACTTTTACCTAACGTAGCATGGACGTGTCGGACGGTGGAATCGCCGATGATCACAGCATCGCGTTCCGTTTCACGAAGAGGGGAGAAGCGGTTCTGAGTGGAGATCTCGAAAACCGGGAGGGGCGAAAAGATTCTTGTCCTGGCTCGCGGCTTCCGCGGAACCACCCAGGCTTCGTGGTGGTGTGTTGAAGCCGGAGTGAATGAAACCATGGCTGATCGTGACCTGGACGTTCGGGACCAGTGCTGAGAAACGGACGGAGTAGACGAGGTCGGCGTCAGCGAGTTACTAACGTTAATCACTGATCCGTGTGCATCAGCGCGTGATGTTTCAAGAGCTAAACGCCGGTCTCTCAGCTCAGTTTGTCTCTCTAGAAGGTCACGGATCTGCTTTTCTACAGCTTCTAATTCAGACTGCACCGCGAGCAACTCAGATTTGTTCTCATCTGCACAAAAAGGTAGATAACATACACCTGATATATTCGCCATTTTAACAGATGGACAGTAAGTTAGCAACTTAGTGGTTAGTGGTGTTGGGTAACGGCTTGAGACGCGTCTGTTCAACAGTCCTAGTTATAATTATGTGTTAAATGATGGTTCAAAACAGAATAAAAGGAGGAAATACGGAAAAACACAAGGAAATACGAACCTAATATGAGGCTTAGACAGCCACGACGCAGACAAACAAACTCACGGCAGACAGCGAGGCGGATAAATCAGTCGATCGCAGGGCGAGCAGCAGTGAAGCAGTGTCTCGCTCTACGACCAACAACCGATGTTCTTACCGTATTTGCGGTTCCAGCCGTATAATGGCTTGAGACGCGTCTAATACGAGGCTAGACAGCCACGACGCAGATAAGCGCACAGCAGGCAACGAGGCTGACAAAATCAGTCGATCGCAGGGCGAGCAGCAGTGAAGCGGTGTCTCGCTCTGCGACCAACAGTCCGAGTTGTAATTATGAGTTAAATGATGTTGCAGAACAGAATAAAAGAGAGAAATACGGAAAAATATGAAGCTAATACGAGGCTTAGACAGCCACGACGCAAACAAATGCACAGCTCACAGCAGGTAGCAAAGCGGAAGTAGCAAAGCGGAGTAGTAAAATAGGCTGAAATAAAACAATCAGGTGCGGTTTCATGATCTCCGTGAACGAGCGTGAGAACTGAAACAAAGTAGGCTATAGCCTATGTAGGATAAAGCTTGAAATGTTAAGCTAATACCTTTTGATTATGTAATCCGTAAGGTGCATATTTCTCTCGCGCCTTACAGCGGAGATGGAGATGTTTTTAGCCGACACTGATTTATAAAACAATAGTTTATTAATAAACAATTAAAATGCCTCGTTATTTTTTCAGACACATTTATTATCATCTGCCTATAACTCCCCTAAATCACCTTTCTGTAGGCTGTGGTTCCAGTCTCTTCTCATTCAGCACTGTGGGAAAAATATAATTTCCAGGTTCTAATTTAGCCTTAGAAAACCATTAAAATCTACATTTTCTTTCGTATTAATTTGTGAATATTTTAAATGTTTAAGAAATGGGCAAAAAGTCATAAAAAAAAATCTGATATTTAGTCGGTATTTATTTTTTTGCGCAGCATTTGTGTAGGCTACTTAAGTAAAAAAAAATAATAATTGGTGTTCAACTTTGCGTTTTAAAAAAACAACCACCGTTCATTTTTCGTTTTCGATTACGGGTTAAATAAGGAAAAACGAATGGACACAAATGTACACTGACCGTTTGGACATAAAACGAGACGAGTTCTTTATTAAATTCATAAAAGAATCAATAATTACAGGAATACTGGATTCTAAATCTCAAAGAAATGCCACAATTAAGACCTCTGAGCAGAAATGAGGGAGAAACACCCAGATGTGCCGTTCGCAGTATAAGGGTCTTTCCCTGCCATTAATGCTTGGATAACACACCACGTCTCCTTCCATTAAAAATAATAATGTCTAGTGTGGTGGTGGCTGTGAATATAGGCTATAAACCCGTTGCCATGATGACTTATCGCGAGAGGAAAAAAGGACGTTGTAGTCGCATAACATCGGTTGGAAATGCCGTCATTTTGCAATAGTTTATCGACATTTAGAAAAAAAAGAAAAAAAAAAATCGCAAAAGTTTTGCGCAAATCTGTAATGGAAACAAAAAATGGCTGCTAAAAAAAAAAAGAAAATTAGAAAATTTAAAACATTTCAAATTTCTATTTTTTTATGTTCTATAAGAAAATACTTTTTTTAGTCTCAAATATTATTTTTTGCTATTGATATAATAACTTTTTCTCTCAAATATTATTTTTTCTCTCATGAAATGCTTTTTTGCTATCAGTGTGATAACTTTTTCTCTCAAACTTTTTGTTTCTTCTCTCAGATCATTTATTTTCTCACATGTAATAAAGACACATTTCTAGCTCCATAGTACAGAAGCGAAATGAAATTGAGCGGAAGTACGAAGTCTGACGTAGTCAGGCTAAAGGGGTTCAGCTGAGAAAAAAAAAGTTTTGCAATCTCTGCTATTCTTAAAGCTGTACTTCAATGTTGGTCTTTTGACTGGCTGCAAAGGGGTTGAAAAGAAGCATGTCCAAACTTGTACCTTGTTTTTTATTTTATTTTTTTATTTTTAAGCAACACCCATATTCACTTGGACGTGTTGCCTACAGTTTTGTTGAATGTGATAAGTTTAAATACAGACATAAACTTTATTTATTTATTTATTTAGCTTCAGAACCTGGATTTTACATTGAACAATGCAGTGACCCAACACTTACCAAAATTCTAAACAGCACAAATTGCCATAAACTGCATGACATGCAAAAACTTTGATTTACCAGCTAAACACGTGAAACATGTTTACAAACAACTCTACAATAGTATAAATATTAAAACAATAGTAAAACTCTGATAAAAACATTTCTCCATAATAATCAAACTATATTAAAAATAAAATCACGTAGGCCTACCTATTACTGGAATCCTACGGCAACCCTAAAATCTTCCTCTCATTCACATGTGGAAAACTTGCTAAACTAGTTCAACTTCCACAGAGTCTGTAGCCTAAGCACTATAGTCAGGGGCGGATCTACGGGGTGGCAAACGGGGGCAGCTGCCACCCCTGGGATACAGTCTTGCCACCCCTGTTGCCACCCCATTTATAAATCAGATAATATTTTTTAAGTATATTTTATGTTCATAGCCTACATGTTAAAGGCCAAGGAGACCCGCACCAAACTCCTCTCAAACAGAAATCGCTGATTTAGAATCCTCTCCCTCTCACAATGGTTTCACCCATCACCAGCAGGCAGCGACCCCCGCGAAATTTCACCTGTCACTGTCACTCACGACTTTTCAGACCACATTAGCGAGCTCTTGCTTTCTCCCTGCCGTTGCTCTCTCTCTGCATCTCCCCTGTTCTGGCTGAGAGGAGTTTCACGGACTTCACTTATCTGCTTCTCTTTTGTTTTATATTTAAATAATTTAGTTTGACCAATTTAATTTCCTTTTTTTTCTTCTTGTGCTTATTACTTGTAATCACAGAGCTTTCGTCCTGTTCCCGAACTCTATTCAGATATTTTTAACATACAAAATTTTGTCATTCACCATATCATACATACAGTCGGCATCATAGACAGTAAAAGAAATGGACACAGCGACCCCATTGATTTCAACGGAGAAGACTGAAGCCCGATTATTGCACTTCCTGTCTGATTGCTGAGCAACTGCGCAGGCTCAAACTGAGCGTGACGACAGTCTGACCGTTGTAAATCTTCTAGTAGTGGTGGCAAGACAAATCTGAATCACCTAATTCCTCAAAAACATTGTTGAAATATTTTGTCCCATTGCTTTTATGGACTCTCTATCTATGGGCTTCTCCCTTGACTTTATGCCTCTATGTCCCCCCGATTGCCTCATAGACAGTAAAAGATTGCATGCGAGCTTCTCCTCCTGTCTATACGGTAATGTCTCTATTGTGCGACAGAATGTTGCGTGGTTATGATGCAATTGTTAGCCTATTTTTACAAAAGCGGCTTCTACGGGGCCATAAAGTAAGATGCAAAGTAATGGAGCCTTTTATACATTGTCGTGTTTCTTTAGAAATAAATAATGGACAAATGAAGTCTTTGGACACCTCAGATATAAAGTTATTCGCTGTCAAAGTGACGCCAAAATGAATGGGAGTCAATGGAATGCTAACACCAGGTGAAGTTCTGCTACAATGGCGGCTCCCGCGAGGCTTCAACTTCTGGCTGATGGATTACCCCCTTGGCATCTAGTCATAGTTGGGGGCGTGGTCGGCGTGGGGAAAAAAACACTGCAAACATCGTGTGTATTTGAATGACAAAAATGTCTTATTTCGAGGCATTGACGCCTGCCGACCGGCAACAATACATTGCAAAATTAACTGAAATACACTGATTTCATGCAGCCGCCATTTTGAAATCGAAAGCGATTTACACTACTGGATGTAATTATCCAATATAGGATATGTATATAGTTCGTTCCTGCTTCTTTTTTTTTTTTACTTTCTGAATTATATATAAAAATAATTGTATTTATAAATTAATTTCACTGTATATAGTCTAAGAAATGTATGTACAGTTTTAGAATAACTAATTTCTACATTAAACACAATACGCCATCGCATTCGCAACTCTCCTTTGATTAAAGGGGGCACTTCCGGTTTTCTTCCCACCGGAGCCTCGCTTTCGATTTCAAAATAACGGCTGCGTGAAATCAGCGTATAGCCACTTGTATTAATATTTACATTAAACAAAAACAGTAATTTTGTTCATTAATGGGATCTTGCTTTTCATTGACATTGATTTGAGAAGCATTAAAAGCATAACAAAAAGAATATATATTTTAGTTATGTAAAGAAATTCTAATGCAATTTAGATTTATAATGGATAATACTTCACACAGCTTTTACGGGCTGAAGAAAAGAGTAGGTGGTCTGATCCTGGCAAGGCCGGTTTCGTCTCGAGTGCTTGGTGAAATCAATTTCAGCATACTAGAAGAGGAAGATCATACAAATAAAGAGCCATTGCAGTGTGTAAGACATAATGTACAGTCAGACTGTCACGGTTCATGAATTCACTGTCTCTCTCTCGTCTCGCGTGCAGTTGTTGTTGTGTGTGTGTGTGTGTGTGTGTGTGTGTGTGTGTGTGTGTGTGTGTGTGTGTTCTGTGGGCGTGGTCACTGATCACTGCTGATCAGCAGCGCCAGCTGGTTTCAATCCGTTTGTCCCTTTATAAGCTCAGTAACTGTGTCTCATGTTTGTCAGATCGTTGTGGTTTCCCGGTGTGTTTCCTGTTCCTGTCTTCGTGTTGGATTGTGGATTCCTTGTCATCGTTTCGTTGGAGATCACCTTCACTGGATTATCGAGCACTTCACTGGGACTTTCACGGGATCACGCACCAGCACCAGCCGCCCACTGAGGTCCCTGCGTCATCTGGCATCTTGCGTTGGATCGCCTTGTCTCCTGTGTTTGCTGTCTCCTGTGTTTATTTTGAGTTGACCTCCGTGTCTGTGCACACTAATAAAGAGCGTCATTGCAATTACATCCTGTCTTGTCCTACGTTACAGAACAATCTGACCTCATTATGGATGTAGCAGGCGCCACAACCTGGGACGAATTCGCTTCTCGGAGCATCACAAGGATGGACGCCCAAGAGGAGAGCATCAAAAATACAGGTCGGGCGGTCCAAGCGCTTGTGACGCAGGTGTCCGAGCTCACCCAACAGCTTCAACAACTACGACTTCCCACTGCGCCACCCACACCGGCCGTCCAGCCCATTCCACCGGAGCCGCGGCATCAGCGTGAACCTCGTCTCCCCACGCCTGAAGGCTATGCAGGTGAACCTGAGTATTGTAGAGCCTTTTTGACGAGGTGTTCGATGCATTTTTCGTTACAGCCACTGACATTCAACCAAGAGAAGTCTAAGGTGGCGTTTGTTCTCACGCTGTTGTCTGGAAAGGCGGCTCTTTGGGGGACGGCGGTGTGGGAGAATCAAGATCCATGCTGCGCCTCGTTCCTGGCACTCTCCGAGGAGATGAAAAGAGTTTTCGATCGGGCGGTTGCGGGTAGGGAGGCAGCCAGACTACTCGCGGATCTCCGCCAAGGTAAGGGCTCGGTGTCGGAATATTCCATTCAGTTCCGCACCCTGGCTGCAGAGTGCCGATGGAACGAGGAGGCGCAGTGGGACAGATTCCTGCATGGGTTGGCTGATCGTGTCCAGAGGGAGATTTACATGCTGGATCTTCCCACCACCTTGAATGGACTTATTGAACTGGCGTTAAGAGTGGACGCGCGACTGGACCGTATGGGCTGCTTTCAACAGAGAAATCCGTTTCGCGGCATGGAGACCCTGTGCGTCGACCACCTGGACACGGTCAGCCCCGTTTCCGATCCCGAACCCATGCAGGTGGGTAGAGCTCGGCTTTCCCGGGAGGAGAGAGAACGGCGGAGATCCCATGGACTGTCTGTACTGCGGGAAGGCGGGCCACTTCATCAACTCATGTCCGGTAAAAGATCAAGCCCGGTAGTAACAATGAGGCTACTATCGGGTGGGATCTCCGCTGGGAAGACCTCATCAGCACCATCATCATCTACTCTCCTTCCGGTAAGACTAAGGTGGGCGACTCACACGCACGACACTGAGGCTTTGGTGGATTCGGGAGCTGAAGGTAATTTTTTGGACTCTGGACTGGCTCAACGTCTTCATCTTCCCATCTCCAGGCTCACTCACACGATTTCTGTTAATGCTCTCAATGGACAACAACTTCCCCATATCTCCCACACTACTGAACCCATCACACTCATAACATCTGGCAACCACACTGAGACAATAACATTTCTTCTCATGGACTCTCCACTGGAACCCGTGGTGCTGGGTCACCCATGGTTACTGCAACACAATCCCAGAGTCGATTGGGGTCACAATTCTGTTTCCATGTGGAGTAATACGTGTCATGAGTCATGTCTTGTATCCGCGTGTTCGTCTGTTCCTGTGTCTGTGTTTCAGGAGGAGGCGGTGAATTTGTCTAACGTGCCCGAGGAGTACCAGGATCTGAAGGAAGTGTTCAGTAAGTCTCGGGCTGCTTCTCTTCCTCCTCATCGTCCCTATGACTGTGCCATAGACTTAGTGCCAGGTCAGTCTCCGCCGAAAGGCAAGTTATATTCACTTTCTGTCCCAGAGAGAGAGGCTATGGAGAAATATATTTCTGATTCTCTAGCTTCCAAATTCATTAGACCTTCCTCATCTCCAGCGGGGGCCGGGTTCTTTTTTGTGGGAAAGAAGGATGGATCTCTGCGACCGTGTATTGATTACCGGGGGTTGAACAACATCACGGTAAAGAATACTTATCCTTTGCCGTTGATGTCTTCAGCCTTCGAGCGGTTACAGGGAGCATCCATTTTCACAAAATTGGATTTACGTAACGCTTATCATTTGGTTCGCATAAGGAAGGGCGATGAATGGAAGACCGCGTTCAATACCCCTAGGGGGCACTTTGAATATTTGGTCATGCCTTTCGGGCTGTCCAACTCCCCAGCGGTCTTCCAGGCACTCGTCAATGACGTGCTGAGAGATATGGTTGACCAATTCATTTATGTCTACCTGGATGACATTTTGATTTTTTCATCTTCTCTCCAGGAACACGTTCAGCACGTCAGACGAGTGCTTCAGAGGTTGCTAGAGAATGGGCTTTTTGTCAAGGCGGAGAAATGCGTTTTTCATGCACAGTCTGTTCCTTTCCTAGGATACATCGTCTCATCTGAGGGAATGCGTATGGATCCTGACAAAGTTAAGGCTGTGATAGATTGGCCCAGTCCAGATTCCCGTAAGGCCCTACAGAGGTTTCTGGGGTTTGCCAATTTTTATCGGCGTTTTATTCGCAACTTCAGCCAACTAGCCTCACCTCTGACTGCCTTGACCTCCCCCAGAACGACGTTCAGGTGGTCTGATGCAGCCGAGGCTGCATTTACCAAACTCAAGAGCCGCTTCAGTTCGGCTCCCATCCTCGTTGCCCCTGATCCCACACGTCAGTTCGTGGTGGAGGTCGACGCGTCAGAGGTGGGGGTAGGAGCAGTTCTCTCCCAACACTCGCCGTCAGATGACAAGATGCATCCTTGCGCGTTTCTTTCTCATCGTTTATCTCCTGCCGAACGTAATTATGACATTGGTAACAGAGAGTTGTTGGCAGTCAAGTTGGCACTGGAGGAATGGCGTCACTGGTTAGAAGGGTCAGGGGTACCTTTTATCGTTTGGACTGATCATAAGAACCTAGAATATATTAGAACCGCCAAAAGACTCAACTCTAGGCAGGCTCGGTGGGCACTTTTTTTCGGACGTTTTGACTTTTCTCTCTCGTACCGCCCGGGTTCTAAAAACATCAAACCCGATTCTTTATCTCGTATTTTTGACCAATCCGAATGCCCGGCTACTCCCGAGTGTATTTTACCTGAGACATTAGTGGTCTCCACTCTCAGATGGGAGGTCGAATCGAAGGTCATGAAGGCCTTAGAAGGGGTAACGCCTCCGCCCGATTGCCCACCGAATCATTTATTTGTGCCAGAGGGGTATCGGTCCGACGTCATTCGGTGGGGTCATTGCTCCAGTGTAGCTTGTCATCCTGGGGTCAATCGCACCAGTTTTTTGGTCAAGCAACGATTCTGGTGGCCATTGATGGCTCGTGACATCCACAGTTTTGTTTTGGCTTGCTCGGCCTGTGCCACTGGTAAGACTTCCAATCGGCCCCCAGATGGGTTACTCCAACCGCTGTCGGTCCCTTCGAGACCCTGGTCCCACATTGCGCTAGATTTTATTACCGCCCTCCCGCCCTCCCAGGGCAAGAAGGTCGTTTTGACTGTCGTGGACCGGTTCTCGAAGGCGGCCCATTTTATTCCCTTGCCTAAATTACCCTCCGCCAAGGAGACAGCGGTAGCTGTCATAGATCACGTCTTTCGCTTACATGGCCTCCCGACGGACGTGGTCTCTGACAGGGGTCCCCAATTTGTGTCCAAATTTTGGCAAGAGTTTTGTAGATTACTGGGGGCGACGGTCAGTCTTTCTTCGGGTTTTCACCCCCAAAGCAATGGTCAGACCGAGAGAGCCAACCAAGATTTGGAGAGAGTGTTGCGATGTCTGGTTTCCAGGAATCCTTCCTCCTGGAGTCAGCAACTCTCTATCGTGGAGTACGCCCACAATTCGTTGCCAGTGTCAGCCACGGGCCTCACTCCGTTTGAGGGTAGTTTAGGTTACCAGCCACCAGTTTTTGCTAGTACGGAATCCGAGGTCGCGGTCCCCTCTGCTTACGCCTTCGTCCAGAGGTGTCTTCACTCTTGGAAAAGAGCCCGTGAGACTCTTCTCCAAGTGGGGGCACGCAGCAAGGCTAAGGCCGATCGCCACCGGTCGAAGCCTCCCGTAAACGTCGTGGGTCAAAAAGTGTGGCTTTCTACCAAGAACATTCCTCTCCGATCCGTATCTAATAAGCTTGCTCCCAAATTTATCGGCCCGTTCCCTGTCACCAAGATCATTAGTCCGGTGGCAGTCCGCCTTAAACTTCCTCCTGCGTACAGGAGAATTCATCCCACCTTCCATGTATCAAAGATCAAACCTGTGTTTCATTCACGAATTAATCCGCCTGCCCCGGTTCCCCCCCCCCGCCGCGTCTCGTAGATGGGGAACCAACGTATTCGGTTAATCGTATTCTGGACTCGAGAAGGAGGGGACGCGGATTTCAGTACCTGGTGGACTGGGAGGGTTACGGTCCGGAGGAGAGAAGTTGGGTTCCTGCTAGAGACATTCTGGATCACTCCCTTATCGATGATTACAATCGACAGGTAAGGCTATCGGGGAACGCCAGGAGGCGTTCCTAGGGGAGAGGGTACTGTCACGGTTCATGAATTCACTGTCTCTCTCTCGTCTCGCGTGCAGTTGTTGTGTGTGTGTGTGTGTGTGTGTGTGTGTGTGTGTGTGTGTGTGTGTGTGTGTGTGTGTGTGTGTGTGTGTGTGTGTGTGTGTGTGTGTGTGTGTGTGTGTGTGTGTGTGTCTGTGGGCGTGGTCACTGATCACTGCTGATCAGCAGCGCCAGCTGGTTTCAATCCGTTTGTCCCTTTATAAGCTCAGTAACTGTGTCTCATGTTTGTCAGATCGTTGTGGTTTCCCGGTGTGTTTCCTGTTCCTGTCTTCGTGTTGGATTGTGGATTCCTTGTCGTCGTTTCGTTGGAGATCACCTTCACTGGATTATCGAGCACTTCACTGGGACTTTCACGGGATCACGCACCAGCACCAGCCGCCCACTGAGGTCCCTGCGTCATCTGTCATCTTGCGTTGGATCGTCCCGACTGTCTCCTGTGTTTGCTGTCTCCTGTGTTTATTTTGAGTTGACCTGTGTCTTTGCACACTAATAAAGAGCGTCATTGCAATTACATCCTGTCTTGTCCTACGTTACACAGACGATAGGAAAATAAACCCTAACGAAATAAAGGGGTCTTGTATCATCCAGGAGGACCAATAGAAACAGATGCAGGATGATGTGAGAGACATAAAACTAGCACAATGATCAAATATAAGGTTTAGCAATAATTATAATAAAGACATTTGACCAGATTCCTGGAACTAAACAAACAGAATTGAGTATCCCAGCCAGCATTTGTATTTTAAAAAAAAAAACGTTTCATATTATTAATTTAATGTACATTACTTTTTACATTTATTCATTTAGCAGACACTTTTTTCCAAAGCAACTTACAAATGAGAACCATAGAAGCAGTTAAACTAACAGCAGGACAACAAAATGTAACCTATAACCTTTCACAGTTTAATCCAACGTAGAACACGTATTTTTATTTTATTTATTTATTTATTTTTTTTTTTTATTTTTTTTTTTTTATTATTATATAATAGAAAGGAAGATAAAGTGTTAGCATTACTGGAACAAGTGCTGCCGAAAGAGATGCGTCTTCAACCGTTTCTTGAAAATGGCTACGGACTCAGCAGCTCTGGTTGAGTTGGGTAGGTCATTCCACCAGCAGGGAACAGTCATGGTAAATGTATGAGAAAGATATCTTGTGCCTCTTTGACGTGGCACCACAAGACGACGTTCACTTGCAGAGCGTAAATTTCTGGATGGGACATAGGTCTGAAGTAATGAGTTTAGGTAAAAGGGAGCAGAGCCAGTGGTTGTTCTGTAAGCAAGAGTCAGTGACTTGAATCTGATGCGAGCTGCAACTGGCAGCCAGTGCAATTTTGTGAGGAGAGGAGTGATGTGTGCTCTCTTCGGCTCGTTAAAGACCACTCTAGCTGCAGCATTCTGGATCAGCTGCAGAGGTTTGATCGTGCAAGCTGGAAAACCAGCCAGGAGAGCATTGCAATAGTCCAGTCTGGATAGAACAAACGCTTGAACAAGGAGTTGTGTAGCATGCTCTGATAGGAAGGGCCTGATCTTCCTAATGTTGTACAAAGCAAATCTGCAGGACGCGGGGAGTTCTAGTAATGTGGTCTGTGAAGTTCAATTGATCATCAATAACAACTCCAAGGTTCCTGGCTGACCGTGATGGAGTTGTGGATGATGGGCCTAGTTGAATAGTGAAGTTGTGACAAAGTGTTGGATTGGCCGGGATCACAAGTAGCTCAGTCTTCGCAAGGTTAAGTTGAAGATGGTGGTCTTTCATCCAGCCAGAGATGTCTGTCAGGCATGCAGAGATGCGAGCAGCTACCGTCGGATCGTCAGGCTGGAATGAGAGGTATATATATATATATATATATATATATATATATATATATATATATATATATATATTAGGGATGCACCGATATGAACATTTTGGCCGATACCGATAACCGATAATTCTTTACATTTGAAAGCCGAAAACCGATATATTGGCCGATAAATCGAAATATTTTTTTTTATACTTTGATAGCCTGTATACATAAACAGAAGGCTCACAATTAAAAGCCTTGTTTCAAACACTTTTAACATAAATCAAACATATACTACAGTATAGCCTTTTGAACCAGTGTAAGATTCCTTAACTTTTAAAATTAATTTTACACTGGGCAACTTTCTTTATTAAAAAATGGTAACACTTTGTAATAAGATTTAATTTTGTTAGCACTAGTTAGCATGAACCAACAATTTTATAAGACATTTTAAGAAAGTTTTATCTAACATTAGTCAATGCACTGTGAACTAACATGAACGCACATATTTTATTAACTAACAATTAGGTTATTGCTCTCTGTTACTTAATGCATTAACAAATGAGACCTTATTGTAAAGTGTTATCAAAAAATCTATTCCCTAACAAAAATAAAATACCTAAATATTGCAAACAAGTCATTAGATAGGCTAACATTGGGCTGCATATAAAGAAACAAAATGCTTGTGCCATGGATCAATAAAATGGAATCGCCTCCGCACGGACAATAAGGAAATTATTTTAATCAAACCAAATCGTTAATGAAAATAATACGAGAACAAAATAATGTTAGTTATTAATTATAACGCAATCTTTTTTTTAAAGTAACTATTTTAATATTACAGTAGCCTAATAGTAGCTAAACATCTTTAATAGCATTACTGTTTCAAATGACATTGCTATGCTGTGTGATCTGCGCGAGCTGAAGCTGAAGAGAACAAACGTTAAACTGAATCGCTTTGCTAGGTTAATCAACTCGACGGTTGCTGAAGAATGCAAACCCAAAGAATTTACAAATTTATTACAATGGTGAATATAATTATATGACAGTGTAAATCATAGCTTTTAATGTTTTGCATTGTTGTTTAATCTGCGCGAGCTGAAGCTGAAGAGAACGAGCACCGGGAAACTTTTAGGTTGTTTAAATCCACGAAGATATGTGAGATTAATCAGATATTTATATTACATCAACTTTATATTACGACTTATCTGCACAAAAGGACGTGAATGCACAATCGAACTTGTGCTGGTCATAATGTGTAGGCTAATCCCTGTTCTGGACACGCTATTCCCACAACAACGTGCTGACGGCAACTAAACCCAGAGAATTCACAACATGTTATTACAATAGTGTTCTCATTATAATGGAATGTATATGATAGTCCCAATTATAGTTATAAAAGTGCATTGCTGTTTGAGCGGCGCCCACGCTATAAAGATGATCACCAGAACAATGAAGCGCTGCGCCTGCGCGCGTCGTTCATTAACGCAACCAAACGCATCCTATATTAGATTAATCAGATATATAGGCCTATATACACAAAATAAACATATTACGACTTACAATGGCACAGAATGCTGCGAATGCTCAAGAGAACTTGACTGTGCTCGCCATGAAGGCTTAACTCCATAGACGCGCTCTTTCCGCCTCAACGCGCTCGTCGCGCTGATACTATAGTATTTTACAGTCGTTCTATTATTATAATGTTATGAAGCCTATGTGACAGATTTGTGCTGCACATGTTGCACTGAACTGTATCTTCCTTTTCGAAGTGAATCCAATCATTCAGAACCATCATGGCGAACCGCGCGCATCTCTCAACTGAAGTAAGTAATCTATTATTTATCGGCTTTGATATATCGGCCGAATTTTCTTATCGGATCGATAACGATAACATCAAAAAAGACCATTTATCGGCCGATAACGATATGTGGTCGATATATCGTGCATCCCTAATATATATATATATATATATATATATATACAAAGTCTGGTTTGTCCAGAGCGGAGCCACGAGCAGCACTGGGCATCTGTTTTCCCTGATTCATTCCAACACTTGAGGCAGGAGCGAGACGGGGGGAAAAGCATAGAGGGGGCAGCGGGGCCAGACGTGGGTCAGCGCATCCCTGCTCTTGGAGAAAAAGTTCGGACAGTGAGCGTTTTCTTGGGACGCGAACAGGTCCACCTGCGCTCTGCCGAATGTCTCCCACAGTAGTCGGATCGTCTGCGGGTCCAGCAACCATTCCCCTGCTGGAACATTGTTTCTGGACAGTCTGTCTGGTCCCAGATTCAGGTGACCAGGCACAAGCACTGCTTTCAGTGAAAGCAGGTTGTGCTAAGCCCAGACCAGGAGGCATTCTGTCAGCCTGTAAAGGTTTCGGGAGCTGACGCCGCCCTGGTGATTTATGTATCAAGTATCAAGACGTGGTGACCTTTTATCTGGGGACAGAAGCGCCATAGCGTATTGTCAACTGCCATCATTTCCAGACAGTTTATGTGTAGAAGCTTTTCCCGTTCTAAACACTGGCCAACGAACGGTCAGCTAGAATCAGCCAATCGTCCAAGTAGTTCAAAACTCGCATACCCCGAAGTCTCAGGGGTGCGAGAGCCGCGTCCATGCACTTCGTAAATGTACGGGGTGCCAGGGACAGCCGAATGGCAGGACTGTGTATTTATATGCGGGGACGTCGAGCGAACTGCAGCAAATAGCCTCTTTTTATAGTGTTCAGCACCCATTCTGATACCCCAGGAAGCTTTGCATATCTGCATGAATAGCTAGAGGTAGAATAAAATCTGGACTCTGGCCGCGGCATAGCGGTGGCCGGAGAGCTCCGGTGTGCTGAGAATAAACACTGTGTTTGCAGTGTACGAGGCGGGGGGCGCGCTGATCACAGTGGACAGCCTGGCCGCGCTCGACTTCTCTATGACAGTTTGTGGAGAGAAGGCGAGCGGGACTAACCCCGTGGGGTCTAGCATGCGAGGGAATGTGGGCGCGGGAGAGCGGGTACACTCACTGCACTTAGAACACCGTCGGCCTGAGCTGACTGAATGTGTGCTGGTTTCATTTTTACAGAAACCGTGGGACACGCATCATGTGTTTGTGGGCACTGTGTCGTGGGCACATTCACTACATTTAATGGACAATCGACATGAGTCGATTTTATTCGTGCTAGTCCTGTACTGTGGCGGGCTGTGTCTGTGTGTGGGAATGGGCACTGAGACGTGGGCATTCTTACAACACTCATAACACCATCAGCCGTGGCCGGAATACCAGAAAATACACTCTTTTTGGGATTTATCTGGGTCGCCGTAAAAATGGCGTTTGTGTGCAGGCAAGCAGGCTGTGGTACTGACTTGTTTACTGCGAAATACACTGGAACAGTCATATTGTTTGGAACTGAACAAGCGAGAAGTTTCAGTGGAGTCTGGCCGCGGCGAGACTTAAACACCTTCGTTTTCCTAGGAGGCTAGGAAGACTCTGAGCTGACTGTATGTGTGTTGGTTTCATTTTACAGAAACCGTGGTACATGCAGTGTGTAGTGTTTGTAGGCACTGAGTTGTGGGCGCACATTCACGACATTTAATGCACAATTGACATTAGTCGATCTCATTTGTGCGAGCCCTGCACTGTGGCGGGCTGTGTTTGTGTGTAGAAATGAACAGAGGGCTGTGGGCATTTTTATTACACTCATAACACCATCGGCTGTGGCCAGAATAGCAGAAAATACACTGCTTATATGATTTTTCTGGGTCGCCATGGAAATGGCAGTTGTGTGCACTGTGCAGGCAAGCGGGCCATGGTACCGGGGTCAGGGGATCTCTGGATAAGCCGTAATTCGTTTGTAATTATAAAACGAAAATACCGTTTTTCTGTTTTTTTTTTGTTTCAAAACGAAAAACCAAATAACCGTTTTTGGTGTCAGAATCAAAAAATGAAAAACCAATTAAAACGGCCCGTTTTTGGCGATCATTTTATCAATTTTATTGAATTAAACATTTGTAAGACAATTGGTGACCTGTAACTTCAGATTAAGACAAGTGAACTCATTTTATATGTAGCTTAGGATAGCAGGTAGCCTATTTATTTATAAGTTTCTATTATTTAATTCACATTTTAGTTTTGTAACATATTTATAGCCCTTCTTGCTATGTGGAATCTTAACCATCAGAGGTCCCTCTCCCCCTTCTGTGCACCGACTCTTTCTGTGGCGACAACAGGCAACGAGAGTTTGACCTTTTGACTCGTGTTTATATCAAAGAGAAGGCAATCACTGCTACCAACAGAAGCTAATCACTGAGTTTGAAGCACATAAAGTGAAATGCGCATAGGCATATTTCACCACAAACATCTGCGGATAGACAAGCGGATTTCCATTGATCCTTTCACCCATGTGTAGAGCTCCAGCAAAGTTTGGCAGACACAGGAATCAGCAATGAGTTGTCATCATCTCCAGTAGTTTACCTTTCACCTGCTGTGCTCTACTCCATGTACACACACCCGCGCAAGCACACACACACATAAGCTAGTCAAACTGCACTGAAAAAAACTACTGGTAAGATTTACTTAAAATCCTCGTAACAATTATATTTTAAGTAAATTTTACTGCTATAATATCAAGTACAACTCACGTGTCATTATCAAGTAAAATCTACTTTGTATTGAACGAAACGCTCATGAAGAAATTAAGTAAAAATTACCTATTTACATTTCATTTAGAAGCTATATTTAAAGTAATTAAGTAAAGTGTATTTATTAATTTATAATTAGGAAGCTTGCTTTTATGAAATTTTAAAGTAAATCTTACCATTTAATGAAGTAAAATAAGTAGAGTTTTTTTGTTGTTGAGATTTTCATTTACTATATATATAATTATGTAAACATTGCTAATTTCTTTTTTATAAATAATCATGAACATAAATAATATTTTTCTCAATATTTTTCACAAATCACACAACTAAAATTCAATTAAACAGTTTATTTTTCAGTCATCAAAAAATGTTCATCCAAAAATGGACGTTCAGTCATCTCTTGACACAGGTGCATTCAGTAAAACTTCAGTGTAACCCTTGTTTTGAACATAAAGTATTTTTTAAAAATTCATGCAAAACATTCAACATTCAAAACAGCACTCTGAAATAATGAACTTTAAAGAATACCATTAAAACCTTATTGTATTAAAACATCATCAACAGCTGAATGTTTAAGCAGTTATATCATCCCATAGCATTTATTACAACTTCATCTTCAATCTTTGAACTTTTGGGGAGAGTTTAATTCCATCAATTTCTAACAGATTTTTTTGTAACACCTCAAACGTGTATCGCAGTCCTCGGGGGTATTCCAGATTTAGGGCATAAATCTGGCTCAGAAGCAGCATGCATGCCTTTGCAGTATTGCCGCATCCTGGCAGCATTTCCTCCCCTTCGAGAAGGATGGATACATCGATTGGATCTTCTCCATCAGCACCATGAACGACCAGTACCCTAATATGGTCTTAGTTTCCTGTTTACACTCAGTGCCTTTGGGGTCTATATGACCCCAGACATAAATAGAGCCATTGTACAAACAAATATAAATTTTAATAATACAAATTATATATCATTTTTTTTCGTTTACTTCTTATCTATATTTCTATGCTGTGTATTGGGGGATATGAAGTACTTTTTTAGATATTTACTGCAGAATTCCTCAACAACACCATTAGCATAAATATGAAATATTACATTTTTATGAAAAAAAAAAACACATTAATGATGATCAAATTTAAATTATAGGCCCCCTGGATTTAAGTTTTTAGGTGTGACTGTGACGGAGGATCTGTCGTGGGGGAAAACCATCGCCTCTGCAACAGCGAAGGCCCAACAGCGCCTCTTTTTCCTCAGGAAGCTGAGGTGGGCGAAACTGCCCCAGAGACTCATGATTAACTTTTACCACTGTGCAGTTACCGTTGTGGTTTGCTGCCTGCACCAGCTCAGAGAAAGAGGCCCTACAAAGAGTGGTGAGAGTCGCAGAAAAGATCATTGGGGTCACTCTCCCAGACATCCCAACTGTGGACACCTCACGCTGCATGAACCGAGAGAAGAACATTCTCCAGGACCATTTACACCCAGCATATCACCTCTTCCAACCACTGCCTTCGGGGAGAAGATATAGGTCCATCAGGGCCAAAACCAGCAGGCTGGCCAACAGTCTTTACCCCCTGAACTCTACTAGATTTATTAACTGCATCACATACTTTACTGGACATAGCACTTAATGGAGTTTTCTAGGAGTATTTATGGGTACAAATTAGGTACAAAGTCATGGGTAATTTAATCCATTTTATTTTATAGGGACACATATTGATATGGCAAATGGGTGAACAACTTAAAACTATATGCCTGTCTGTTTTTTGCTCTAACAACTTTTCGTTGTTATTCTGTAACAATGACAAAATAAATAAACTGAAACTGAAACATGTATGCATCTTCTAAGCAGAGTTGCACATATCTCTTAGTTTGGGCGCACATCTCTTCTTTTGATCTAACCCTTGTTCTGCTCACATATTTCAGTCATCTTTAACTCTTATTTACTACCCAGCCCTCCTTTAACATGTTCCAACACTCTTCTGTGTCACAATTGCATCTTCCTACATCATAAGTAGGGAGGTATTTTGTCACAATATAACAAGATATAGAGTGAACTGAGTTTGTAACTCCCTTCTGCTACACAGGAGACAGTATATGTTAATACAGAAGCACTTAATAAAATATACTCAATGGAGCAGTGCTGAGGATGGATTTGAGCTTAAAAGTCTGATAGCTTGGAGTGGGGGGGCTCCTCCTGAAGTCCACGGTCATCGCCACAGTTTTGCGCGTGTTAAGCTCCAGGTTCAACCTCCCGTCTGTAGGCCGACTCGTCACCGTCCCGGATCTGGCCGATGACCGTTGTGTCGTCAGCGAACTTCAGGAGTTTGACAGAAGGGTCTCCTGAGGTGCAGTCGTTGGTGTAGAGGGAGAAGGGGGCGCCAGTGCTGATAGTCCTGGTGCTGGATGTGATGTTTCCCAGCCTCACCTGCTGACTCCTGTCAGTCAGGAAGTTTGTGATCCACTGACAGGTGGAGGCTGGCACAGTGAGCTGGGTGAGTTTGGTGCTGAGGATGTCCGGGATGATGGTGTTGAACGCCGAGCTGAAGTCCACGTACAGCATCCTTGCATACGTCCCTGGAGAGTCGAGGTGTTGCAGGATGTAATGCAGACCCAAGTTGACTGCATCATCTACTGACCTGTTAGCCCTGTAGGCAAACTGCAGGGGGTCAACAAATGTTAAAGCTTTTTAACATACTGTTTTGCCCCATGCACACACAACCGACACCACACTTTATGTAAAGAAGATTGGTGAACATTATTTATTATCTATAACTTCAGTAAAGCAGATGTAAAACACTACAAGGGGAATGTGTTGCTCTCAGGAGGAGGCTATAACCACAACCTGGAGGAGGAACTATGTATAAAAGTATAATATAACCTTAACATTATAACATTTACAGTAGGCTTTAGTCTTCATTCACCCACTATGCTTGTAAATCATTTAAGGGCATATCTGCAAGTGAAAGAGTTGCAATACAGAGCCCTGCTTCACTGTACCGTTGTACATTATGATGTACATTTGTATTTAAAGCAGACTGATATCATGAAATGGCGTATGTATGACACGCCAATTCGTATTTCCATTTTTGGCGTGCTATCAACACGCATAATCGCTTTTCAGCGTGTTTATGAACGCCGTTGACTTAACGTTACATTACTGTATATAAAAATATATGATAAACCCTGCACACAGTGCACAGGCTCACAGCCTCCAGGTATTGGGGAAAATCTGGAAGGTCCCGAGATGAGTACCAGGGAGAAAACTAAATTATTTAACTTCACTTTTATTTTACTTTACACAAGTACCAAGAGTACAGAGCACTGCCTTTCCCTGATGGTTCATCAAACAGAATTAAACCCAAAAAAGCAATAAAAGATCTGAAAGTCCCAGAGCTATAGATCATTTTTGACTAAGTAATGCTAGGTTTCACACACAAGTAGGTCTACATAACTAATGAGAACTACAAGCTGCATAAACAATATTTCATCTACTTATCTAACATAATAAGTATATTACACTAGAGAAAAATGCAAAGGAAAATAAAAAGTTTAAAAACTTCATAGATTTGTTTTGGAAGAGTTTTGTTTTGACACAGAAGGGGGAACAGTAGATGGTGGAAGCTGAGAGTTTTTAGCAGCAATAGTGCCATAGAAAGAGGAGCTGGAAGGGAGGAGAAGTTCTGCACACACTTCAAACTCAGTGATTAGCTTCTGTTGGTAGCAGTGATTGCCTTCTCTTTGATATAAACACAAGTCAAAAGGTCAAACTCTTGTTGCCTGTTGTCGCCACAGAAAGAGTTGGTTAACAGAAGGGTGACCTCTGCTGGTTAAGATTCCACATAGCAAGAAGGGCTATAAATATGTTACAAAACTAAAATGTGAATTGAATAATAGAAACTTACAAATAAATAGGCTACCTGATATCCTAAGCTACATATAAAATGAGTTCACTTGTCTTAATCTGAAGTTACAGGTCACCAATTGTCTTAAAAAATGTTTAATTCTCCCTAACAGGCGGAGTTATTATTTTTAATTTTTATTACAGTTAACTAAAGTGTTTTTTTTTCACACCCAGTGCTACTTTAGTTGTACTAAAAACGTTATATTAGTTCAGTTTTAGTCTACAATCACCTCGCTAACTATAGTTACTTTTATTTTGAAAGTGTTACCGGTTACTTTCACTTCCAAAAAAGGAATAGACCACGTGACTTCCGTTTTTAGTTTATAATCCTTCGAGTCGAGGATGAAAATGGTTACTTTAAAATTTCCCGGGGCTGCCAAAACACGGAAGAGCGCCCGGAGAGCGTTAGTGGCCGAAATAATATTGCATCCGTAGTGGTTTAGCACTACCATTGAAAATGAATGGGAAACTGTAGTGGTGGGCAGATCGAGGCTTCGTGAAACAATGAAACAGTTGAACCAAATGGTCCATATTGTTTCGAGGCTTCGAATCTATCCGACACCCGTCTCAACGGTGACACCTAGTGGTCACTTGCAGGTGTTGATCTGAAACAACCTTGACGAGCCATGAAAATTTGTTGTTTTTTTATTATTGTACTTTTCTAATATGTGAATCTTGTAACCTATAGGCTCTTCACTGTGCATAATGTTATTTTGGTCCTGCAAAATGAATATTAATAAAATAAATCAAGCCACAATGTCTCACTTTTTTACATATTTTTATTCAAAAATATTCATTTCTCTGCTGTGGAAGGACTTAGCCTACTTTTTTTTACAGATAATTTCTCCAGCCTTTGAAAAAACCTCTCCCAAGGGACACTTGTTGCTGGCATGCAAAGATATTTTTTAGCTAGGACATACAAATGAGGAAAGATTACTGCTCTCTCTTTCCAGTAAGTTAGTGGATCATGAGTTCTGGGCATACACGCATCGTTGATGTATTTTTTCACTTCCACTGTGGCATCAGCTGTAGCATTGTGTATCATCTGGGTTTGATGGATACGAGTATCAAAAAGTTCCCATAAACTGTCCTGTGTTTCTACTGGTGTTGATGTTGATGGTGATGATGTTGATGGTGATGGGTCTGATGTTGACATTTCTGGCTCTGAATAAAAATGAAAACAGCAATAAGTAACAAATGCTAAACTGACGGCATATATGAAGTATATATTACATGAATCAGATTACATAACTTAACACAGACTGAAACTGCTCACCAGGATTTGTGTTTGAACGCATCAGTGAAGCACACTCCAGTGTCATGTGCTTTTCAGCGTCCTGGGCTTTGGCAGCATTTTCAAATGCCAAATTTTTTAACCTTGGGTCCAGCAGTGTAGCCAGTGCCAAGGCTCTAAAACTCTCATAACCTCCACATCTGGAGTGCAGACCTTCTTGCAGATGTGAGCCTATGAGCCAAAACAGGAGAAAAAAATATATAATAATGACATTAATATGACAGTTATGGCCAATTACATGGGTAGTATGGTCATTGTGCCCTACCTAATTGTACTGTTGATTTCTGCGTTGCATTTCCTTTTTTTATGTGCAAGCTTGTGCTGCAACATCCTGTACAGTGGTATTAGCTTTGAAGCAGACACTCTCTTTTCCTCTGACATCTATGTTGTTGTGAGTTTGAATGGTTGCAGTAGTGACAATGATTGTTGAATAATGTCATACTCAAGACTTGTCAGGGGAGCAGTATCATTGTTTAACCCTCTGGTTATCTTCGGGGTCTTTTTAACCCGCAAATGACTTTTGCTCAATTTAAAAAAAATGTTCTCTTTGTCCAAATGGTATGAAACTTTCTACAGCTCGCGACTCTTTCTAGATCTACAATTTGTTTTTTTTTTAAATTGGAACAAAATCTGTTATTATGTTAGCGTGACAAAAATAGTGACATTAGTTGTCTTCGGGGTCCCTGGAGACCCCGCATAGTAAAAATACAAAATTCATCATAAAAATCAGAAACAAGCATAGACAAAAATAAAGTGGCACACTTCCAACAATGCAAAAAACATCCACAATGCAAAATGATCATGCTCGGCACACACACACAGCACACACACAAAGAGAGAGACAGAGGAATACATTTTTGAGACTATAAAACAGTTAATCATCAAAATCAGAAACAAGCAGAACACATAGACAGAACCAAAGTGGGACATTTTCCACAATGCAAAATTATCATGCTCGCCACACGCGCGCGCGCGCACGCACACATACACGCACGCATGCACGCATGCGCGCACACACACACACACACACACACAGAAATACATTTTTAAGACTATAAAAACAGTTCATCATCAAAATCAGAAACAAACAGAACACATAGACAGAAATAAAGTGGCACATTTCCAACAATGCAAAAACATTATCATGCTCGACACACACACACACACACACACACACACACACACACACACACACACACACACACACACACACACACACACACACACACACACACACACACACACACACACACACACAGACACACACACACACACACACACACACACACACACACACACACACACACACACACACACACACACGCACACACACACACAGGGGGAGACCGAGAGAGATGAAAGGATGAGAAAAAAACAATTTAGCATGCGCATGCACACACACACACTTTTTTTACTGCTTTATTTGCTCATTTGTTATAGCTGTTCAGATCATTGCATTTTGATGTTCATGTCATGTATTTTTACTTAATATGTAATATAACTGTTAATTTTTGTTAATTTTTGTTCTGTTACAGTAACTAACTGAAATGTTGATTAAAATTATAGAATTATATTAAAAACAGATGATTGAAATAAATGATCAAATCTAAAGACTCTAACATTTCTCTTTGTAACATCTTGTTCAGGTTTGATTCTAATCATAATGTAACATTACTGAAAAACTTTTTTCAGTACAAAATGTGATAAACTTTGACAATTTATTTTATTTTTTTGTTATAATTTTGATTTTATAATATTTAGATTTAAATCCAACTTGTGAAAATATATAATTCAGTAAGTAAAATAGCAAATAGCACATAGTGGAGCTCTATAGCCATCTAGTGGTTAAAGTGTTTTTTTTTTTTTTTAAAAAAGGCATTTTCCAAAATAATTTCATTTTTTTTTACATTAAACCTTGTAAAATTATCCATGTTATACCCATGAATGAATCTGGGTCTTTTACAAAGTGAATTTTACATAAAATGCTGTTTTTTGTAAAAAAAAAAAAAAAAAAAAGCCTATTTAAATTAATATTTATTTATTTATTTGTAGAAATTTAAAAGGTATCATACATCATCCAAAAACTGCACAAATGTTGAGTAAAAACATTAATAAACAAAGTAAAATTACATTTGTAAAAAAAAAAAACTGTTATTCTGTTACAAAATGCAATGTTATTGTCTGGGGTCCCTGGAGACCCCAATATAACTAATGTAGACACAAATAAAGATAACCAGAGGGTTAAGTTTGAAAGTGCAGCAGCCACTGGTTCACGTTGATCATACAAGCGTTGTAGCGTGTCGAATGTGCTGTTCTATCTCGTCTCAACCTCCTGTATCAGATTCAGAGTTGGTCTTCCCATCAAGCCCTGCATCTCCACAAGCTTGTCCTTTGCTTTGCAGCTGGATCTGAACAACCCCACTATCTTTCTGGCCTTCTGGCGTATTTCATTGAGGACTGGGGTTTCATCTAGGGCCTTTGTCACAATCGAATTTAAATTATGAGCAAAACATGGGACACGGCGAAGGTGTAGTAAATGGGTGCTTAGGACCATGTTGGATGCGTTGTCAGTCACCATGCACTGAACTTTGGAGGTTATTCCCCACTCAGCCATAAGCAAGGCTTTAGCCTCCATGAGATGCTGGGCTGTGTGGGTTTGGTAAAACCTCCTTACACCCAGTACAACAGTTGCCATGTAATGGCAAGTCACACCAAGATATCCGTCCATATTAATGGAGGACCACATGTAAGCAGTAAGGCTAACAAATTCGGCCTTTTGTAGGTCCTCCATTGTCTTCTCCTTGGCTTTGTCGTACCTTTCGCTGACCATTGCTTTAAGCACCTTCCGGGATGGGAGGACATAGCTTGGATCAAGCTTTTTCACAAAGGCCCTGAATCCCTCATCCTCGACGATGGTAAAGGGCTGCAGATCCTTCACTACTATGTTTAGAAGAGCCTCATCTAATTCCCTCTGTCTGCCTTTTAAAAGAGAAGATAAAACATACTTTCAGACTGTCACAAGCTGGGCTTGAACTCAGGTCTCAGATGTGGAGAGTTGAGAGTTCTACCACTTAGCCACAGAGGAGGTTATGTTGGACCCAAACGAAACACTCAAGGCAATACTCCAGGCAAAGTAGATTTATTAAAAAAAAAAGGTTCTTTGCAAGTCCATAAAAATCGAACAAAAGTTCTTCTCAGAAAGAGGTATTACTAACAGTAGAGATAAAGCAAATCATAACAGGAGAAAAATAAAATAACAGGAGACACATAGCCAAGACTCAAAAACCGAGTAAGGAAAAATGGGAAAAAACACAGCTAAAATACTCTAGGGCAGGGGTCGGCAAGTAACTTTGGCCGCGGGGCAATATTGTTTTTAGCCAGTAGATGGCGGGCCAGCTAGACGGAGTAGGCCTATGGATACAAATTAAACCGCTTAAAATACACTCTGTGTTCACCCGCTTTTTATATCCCGACCTGACGGATCCGCAAAATTTAAATCTCATTTCCAGAATCTCTCATTCAAATGTCTCTAACAGAAAGAGAAAGATTAAGTAGCCTATAACAATTATAAATGCTATACAAAAGTTGTGTTTGTGTCAATATAAATATTATTTATTACTGTCAGCAGAGAAAAAAAATGTCACAGAAAAAAAAAATAATGAAATATAAATAACATAAATTAAATAGGGCAAAGCCTATCACTCAAATCCCTCAAGCAACATACACACGGGTAACACAGGTTTAAAACAATCACATGCAAATGTAAAATATGCATATTTTTAGGAACACATCTACAAAAATATGGCTGTATTTCAAGTTGATAAAATAATTAAAAATCCACATTTATTTGTGCCCACGCGCCACGCCCTCCCAGGACCTATAACGTTACTACTTTCACTTTTAAAAATTCCTCATAACCGCGCCGCGCGCGATGCCGTGATCTGCAGTTGTCATGGATGCTGAGGAGTTGAAGAAAAGAATAGCAAGTGGGGATTGTAAAGTTGTCGACAAAAGTTATCAAAAATCAAGTCCAGTGTGTAGGAGAAATTTGGAGTTATCTGAAGAAAATATTGTGAAAGACTTGGTGCATGCATTTTCTTGTTGGATAGCCGCAAATGTGAACTTCATCGCTGAGGAAGCACGCAGATAACTGTGGTAACAAAGCATCAGTAAAACAACGCAACAAAGCATCTATCAAACAGTATTTTTCAAACTTAACACTGTTAAAGGGACACCAGGCAGGATTCACGTTTTTGTCAAACTGCGACCCCTAGAGTCGCTGTGGAGTACTTGTATTTAACGTTACTGTCGTAAATACCACTCACGCAGAGCGTGACATGACGTGTTACGTAGTATAATAGTACATTGTGTTTAATTTGTTGTTTAATGGGATCTAATATATGTTGTTAGTGGTGAGAATTTTCACGTGATTAAATACATAGATCCTACAATTATCCCCATGTACTTTAATGGCCCAGAGGCAGAATTTTGCCAAGTGTGTCAGAGGTTCTGGGTTCTAATCCGTACTAGTAGTAGCCTATAGTTTATTTTCCTCATCAAAACCGATTGTTTATTAGTGGTTGTATTTCAAGCAGGGACACGTTTTTTTGTGCATTAGGTTTTGTAATTTCACCGTAACAAAGAGAGTCTCTCAGTGTCCGCAACCAGGCACGTGCACAGGTAGGGCTCAACCTATGCAAAGCACATGCCCTTTTTGCTCTGACACTCGAAGTGCCCCTTTTTTTTTGGTGGTGGTATTTTTTTCTTCTTCAATAAATCAATGCTATTGGTCACCCTTTACGTCTGTCTGTCTGTTTTAAAAATATTTAGCCAATGAAAGTTCTCTAAAAGATCTTATGTAAATCTTGTTCGATCCTCAAACTGTCAGTAAGCCTGATAACTCCGCCCCCTCGATCATGACTGAATGAACTGAAGCTCCGCCGCAGACGCACAGCAGACAGCAGCTGAACGAAGTTTTGCAAGGGTAAATAAAGATCTTGTTGTTTGAATAAGTACTAAACGCTTTGTGTAAAAAGCTCATATTTTATTTATTTGATGTCTGACTGGGACATGTGGGACCTGAGAGAGAGGTCTAGGCTAGAATTTCCCATCTAGTCATAGCCAATAAGTAGCCTACACTTAAATAGCTGTGTGCATACAGTAGGCTAGCATTTCATCTTTTTAAATGCGATTTTGGCCAAATGTATTTTACAACAGGAAAAACTGAGCGCCTATAACGCTACAACAAACTAGTAACCCGTTGATGAAAATGTAATGTGATGCCGCCGGCACCGTTTTAATGACGGACAAAATGCACATTTGCACACATATGGTCAAAAACCCCGTAACTGTATTTGAGTTTGACTTTTGTAAAATATTAACAAGATATTCAAGTAAATAATACAACAACATATAATTTGTTTTTACCATTGGAAAATCATAAGCACAGGCGCGCCCCGTGCTGTTTAGTACCGAATCCTCGTCACCTAGGTAACATTCTAAGAAATGTACTTCTTTGATTTATGATTGTTAATACACTTAATTTATTAACATTTCATCTTGTTATGGTAATACTATTAAATTATGGTTAATTCAAGGCTGTTGATATGCACGTATTCGCTATATAGTTTTTAAATCTATAGTATTCTATACTCCGCTCGTCCTCACATGTATAAATGTAGTAGGCTAAAACATGGTTTTATTACAGTAATGTTGTAGTAGTTACTAGTTACTAAAAAAAAAACATTATAGAATATCACTTTGAAATCTTTATATTTTATCATGCAGAATGTAATTCATGATTTAATTCATTCCAATGCTTAATTTATTTGATCCAAAATAATGCAAAAACTTTTATTGAACTTTGTGTGCAAAGCAGAGAAAAAAAATTATATATATATATATATATATATATATATATATATATACACACACACATTTTTTATAACTATAACATTTATATAAAAAAAAATCATAACTGATATAACTATTTTTTCTACTTGAATTTTGATTACTTGGTGGGGAAAAACGGGGAGGGGGTGCCCTTTTTTAGTTTCAGCACATGCCCCTCAAAAGGTCTGTGCACGGCCCTGTCCGCAACGGATTGAGGCGCGCGTCCGTGTGAAGACTGTGCGCGTCACAACATAACACTGTATCCGCGCCACTGATCGCAGCGGCAACGAGCACTTTGGTCACTTGATTTCAAAAACAACACATTTCAGATCGCCTCTTATTTAACAAACAAACGAAATGAATGCTCTACTAGAGTTACCTGGATATGTTTTATTTGTTTGTATTGGTACATCCGTGCCAATGGGGACATATCACACCCGCAAATTACGCCTATGCTCGTGTCTGACTCCTCGCTCGGTCAGTCTGCAGTTTCCTCTTTCTCTGTTCCTCCGGCAATGCTTTCTGCATCTTATATGCCGGCTCAGCCATGACGATAGTGTGACAAACTCCATCCCTCTCTACCTTGTTCCTGGATGGGGGCGTGTATGTGTGCAGTGCCGTAAAGGAATACGTTACATCGCGAGAGCTGATATCACGCGATACTTCCTGACTCTGAGGCCGGCGGCCCGCCGCACCAAAGTTGCAAGTGAGATTTTTCCGCTCACAGGCACCAGGGGGGGGCGAGACGACCACCATTCAACCCGAAAGAAGTCATATAACCATTTCAATAACTCTGAAGCTGTTCTGTTAAGCTAAAAAAACTGCATAGAATCCCTTTAAGTATGTGTGGTTTGCAGATCAGCCGCTCACTTAAGTGTTTGAACCCAAAATTGTCAGATGCGCGCGGCTACGGCTTATCTCAAGTAGTGGAATAGTTTTGTGCAGCATTTAGTGCAAATATTTTTTATCAGGTAATACATATTATTTATCAGTGTGTTATACCCGAATAAATAATAATGAAAAAAGTTCAAAAGTCGGACTGTAAGCGAATGAGACAGGAGAGCATGATTGCTATATTCACACCCTTATTAAAATGGCTGTAATCTGTTACCACAATAGTACTTGATCTGTTTAAAATGATTTCATTCGTATATGTCTGATAAGGTGTTAAATTAAGATTCAAAATTAAAATTCGTCTATACCCGTTATTCATTCTTTCTATTTTTGATCTGAGCGCACAATCAGAAAAACAGAAAACGAGTCGTTATTCGTTTTTTTCATTTTAGTTCAGGAATGGACAAACAAGTTGTTTTTTTATTTTTGTTTTTACTTTGAAAAAGACTATTGAACGAATGATACATGGCGCCTGTTTGTAAACCGTTATTGTAAAATAAAAATAGGCTGATAAAAAAAAAAAAACGGAATTCCAAAATAATCCGGCGGGCCAGAAAATATTGCTGGTGGGCCAGTTTTGGCCCGTGGGCCGCCTGTTGCCGACCCCTGCTCTAGAGGAAACAAGGCACAGGTGACCTGGATAACACTAACAAGAATACAGGAGGAAGAACTAAAGCAGTGGGGAACCGGTGACCTCTAGAGGCCCAGAGACAAACAACAGGAGGTAGGATGCTGACAGGACCCCCTCCGCTAGGAACGGCTCCTGACGTTCCTTCCAGAACACCCTGGCCTCAGGGTGCGAACCCTTGGCTGGAACCCAGGAGTGCTCCTCCGGCCCGTAGCCCCTCCCAGTCCACCAGATACTGCAGATAATTCTGGACCCTCCGGGAGTCCAGTATCCGGCGCATAGTGTAGGCTGGCTGGCCGTCAATTATCCTGGGAGGTGGAGGGGGTCTGCGGGGTGGGGCAAAGTGAGAAGACAAGACAGGTTTTAGTAAAGAAACATGAAATGTGGGGTTAATTCTAAGTGAACAAGGGAGAAACAAACGATAAGAAACAGGGTTAACTTTCCTTGCTATGCGAAAAGGGCCGATGCATTTCTGGTAAAAGCTTCCTAGATTCGACCCGGAGGGGCAGGTTCTTAGTGGCTAACCAGACTCTTTGACCAGCTGTGAAATTAGGGGCCGTCCGCCGTTGGCAATTAGCCTGGCTTTGGTATCTCTGGGAGGTCCGAAGGAGGGTATGTCTGGCCTTGTTCCAGGTCCGTCGACAGCGTAGGACAAAGCACTGGGCCGAGGGAACACCAACTTGCGCCTCTTCCTCTGGAAATAATGGAGGGGTGTATCCAAACTGGCATTCGAAAGGGGACAATCCGGTGGCCGAAGACTTGAGGGTGTTGTGGGCATATTCAGCCCAAATCATATAGGTGGCCCAAGATGTGGGATTACTGGCCGCCATACACCGTAAGGTGGTCTCCAGATCCTGGTTAATCCGTTCCGTCTGCCCATTAGACTCTGGATGGAACCCAGACGACAGGCTGGCTGTGGCCCCAAGAAGCCTGCAGAAGGCCCCCCAAAACCGGGACGAGAATAGGGGACCTCGGTCAGAGACAATATCCAGGGGGATTCCAAATATCCGGAAGACATGGTTCATTAGGAGCTCATCAGTCTCCTTGGCTGAAGGCAGCTTGGGCAGGGGAATAAACCGGGCAGCCTTAGAGAACCGGTCTACAACCACCAGGATAACAGTGTTGCCCTGGGATGGATGAAGTCCTGTAACAAAGTCCAGTGAAAGGTGTGACCATGGCCTGTGTGGAACAGGTAAGGGACGGAGCAGTCCCTGGGGTCACTGACGTGTAGACTTTCCCTGGTTGCACACAGGGCAGGCCTCCACATAGACCTGAACGTCCTTCTTAATGAACGGCCACCAAAACCTCCGCTGGAGGAATTCCAGTGTGCGAGCACTACCTGGATGGCACGTCAAGGGTGACTCATGACCCCACTGCAAGACCCGGACCTGAACAGGCGTCCGGTGGGACCACTGCCTGGATCGGGCTCATGGACAAGGGCCTCTTGTACACCTTTTTCTAGTTCCCACTGAAGAGGTGCAATTATTCTAGACCCCGGAATAATCGATGTTAAGGGCTTCTCTTGCATTTCAGGAGAGTAGACTCGAGAGAGGGCATCCGGCTTGACATTCTTGGTGCCGGGTCTGTAAGACAGGAGAAACTGGAATCAATTAAAAAACAATGACTATCGTGCTTGCCGAGGGTTCAACCGCTTAGCCTGCTGGAGATATTCCAGGTTCTTGTTGTCTGTGACAACTTGGAAAGGATGCTGAGCCCCCTCAAGCCAATGGCACCACTCCTCCAAGGCCAGTTTTACCGCAAGCAACTCTCGATCCCCACGTGGTAATTACGCTCGACTTCAGACAGGCAGCGAGACATGAATGCACAAGGGTGTCATTGACTATCCTCACCCCTCTGTGACAGGATGGCCCCCACCTCTGAGGCATCTACCTCCACCACAAAAGGTCTTTCTGGGTCAGGGATCATAAGAATCGGAGCGGAAGTAAAGCGGCACTTGAGATCCTCAAAGGCCTCCGCTGCCTTAGGACCCCAGTGAATCTTGGTTCCTCCTCCCTTAGTAAGTGCTGTCAAGGGGGCTACCACAGAGCTAAAATTTTTAATGAACTTCCTATAGAAGTTCGCAAAGCCAATAAAACGTTGAACCTCCTTGACTGTGGCAGGTGTGGGCCAGTTGTGGACCACCTTGACCTTCTTGGGGTCCATCTCCAGGTGGCCAGGAGTAACGATAAACCCGATAAACTGAGTCTGGGAAACATGAAATTCACACTTCTCAGGTTTTAAGTAGAGATGATTGTCAAGTAGTTTCTGGAGAGCCCGGCTAACATGCCCCTCATGCTCCTTCAGTGACCTTGAGAAGATGAGGATATCATCCAGGTATACGAAGACAAACAGATTAAGCATGTCCCGGAGAACATCATTAATCAGGGCTTGAAATACTGCGGGGGCGTTGGTGAGCCCGAACGGCATCACCAGATATTCATAATGACCCGTGGGGGTATTGAAGGCCGTCTTCCATTCATCTCCTTGCCGGATCCACACGAGATGGTAAGCATTGCGGAGATCCAGTTTAGTAAAAATGGAAGCCCCTTGAAGCAGCTCAAAAGCAGTGGCCATGAGAGGAAGTTAAGGTGATCTTGTTAAGGCCCCGGTAATCAATACAAGGCCTAAGACCCCCGTCTTTCTTCTCTACAAAAAAGAAGCCAGCCCCAGCCGGTGAGGTAGAGTTACGGATGATGCCAGCTGACAAGGACTCCTTAATGTAGGTATCCATAGCTGAGTGCTCGGGGGAGGATAAGGAGAAGATCCGACCCCTGGGAGGAACCAGGGAGTAGATCAATGGCACAGTCATAAGTGCGGTGAGGCGGTAAGGAAGTAGCCCGGGACTTGTTGAACACTGTGGGAACCCTGACGGAGAGAAAGTAGGCGCTTGGAAGCTTCTCGACCACTGACAGGATGATCAAACACCCGCTTGAACTCTTCCACAAATGCCGCGTAGGAGTCACAACAGGCCTCCTGGGATTGCCACACTGCAGAGGCCCAGGAGAGCGACTTTTCTTGAAAGAAGTGTAATAATGTAAGCAATCTTGGAACGGTCAGTGGGAAAACTTGAGGGTTGGAGCACGAAGGTGAGGGAGCATTGGGTGAGGAAACGCTGGCAGAATTAGTATTGGCTGCAGATAAAGTCCTAATTGTTGGTGATTTTCGTCACTTCCGGTTGAAAGGGAACGCTGGCGCGTTTGGCTGCCGCTCCTTTCTCCCGTCAAACAATTGTTTTTAATGCTTTAATACATACCACTCATGTTTTCCATCGTGATGTGGAATCGTGTAACAGTCATTGGACTACTGCTGCTATCACTGGATGTTTGCAGATCATTAATCATCAATAGCGGTGTGACCCAGGACTTACAAAATTGTGATGCTGTTATTCGCGTGGACTCCTCTACAATGGCCATAAGGTACACTTTTCGCCAGTTGCTGAACCTTAATGGAAAACATGCTTTGGGGTCTGAACCTCGCGCACTTTGCAATAACTATGGAATTTTTCGCCCAAAACGTTACCTACATCGATCATCACGTCGTTGTGGGTATCTGGGCTCGTCTCAAGAAAATGTATTTTATCCGATAGCCTTACGTAAATCACTGAAAATGTCATGGAGACCAACGAGGGCTGATTTAAATAATTTGACAGTTTTACGTGAGGAGGCTACATCTGGCTCGGCCGTTCCGGTGCGATTGCTGAAAAGTGCACTGATAAATGTGCGCTCGATCAATAACAAAGCCCTGACTGTATGTGATCTGATAATGGATAAAAACTGGGATCTCATTTGCTTAACGGAAACCTGGCATAAAGAGTCTGATGGACTACTTTTTAATGAACTGACTCCTGAGGGATATGGATTATGTGATCTCCCGCGATCAACGGGTAGAGGAGGTGGTATCATTGTCCTGTACAAACAGCCACTGGGACTATCTTCTGTGGATATTCCTTCCTTTACCTCATTTGAATGCCTTGCCTTGAGTGTCTCTGTTTCATCATCTATGGTCATTGTGGCTGTGTATAGACCTCCCAAATATAACAAAGAATTTACATCTGACTTTGCGGAATTAATATCTGTGTTGGTTTTAAAATATCAGAAAATTCTAATTCTTGGTGATTTTAATATTCACATGGACAAAAAAGACATTTCATCAACAAAAGATTTTACATCTTTATTAGAGTGCTTTGAGCTATACCAAGTTGTGGATTGTCCCACGCATAACAAAGGCCACATTTTAGATCTTGTGATTCAAAATGATACACTTGTGTCTAGGTTGTCTGTATCTGACTTTGGTTTATCTGATCACTTAGCTATACTATTCAATTTGGAGCTACCTGTTATACTTGCTGCCACTTCCCGTATTATTCATTACCGTAAGTGGAGATCTATCGTGCCCACTGACTTCTCTGATTTTATTTACTCTGCTACTAGCTGTATCTTACCATCTGATGCATTGGAAGACAAAGTAAATATGCTGCAGAAAATTCTTTCATCTGGTCTGGACACCTTTGCTCCTTTGAAGTCATGTGATGTATCTTTTAAACGATCTGCTCCGTGGTATAATGACGATCTACGTGCAATGAAAACTCAATGTCGCAAAATGGAGCGCAGATGGCGCTCTACTGGGTTAACTGTGTATCATCAGGCTTGGAAAGAAAGCTTGGGTGAATATAGGACTGAAATGGTATCTATAAGGTCTGCTCATTTTTGTCAGATTATTGCAAGTGATCAAGATAACCCTAAAAGGTTGTTTAATTCAATTAACAATCTTTTAAATAGAAATAATAATTCCAATGTCTCTTCTTCTGTTCAATTGTGCAACAAGTTTCTTATGTTTTTTGGTAATAAGATCGAGGGAATAAGAGATCGGATTACTACTACAAAAACAACTGCTATCTCAAAATTAAATAGCATAGAATTTTCTGGTGTTTATCTTTCAGAATTCCTGCTGTTAGATTCGCAATCCTTGTCTAATGTGGTCTTAAAGATGAATGCTACCACCTCACATGTTGACCCCATACCAGCTAGGTTGTTTCAGTCATGTTTTTCCTCGTTGTGCTTGCCTCTCCTGAGTATCATAAATGACTCTTTGTCGTCTGGTGTTGTGCCATCTGCACTTAAAATTGCTGCTGTAACCCCGGTTCCAAAAACAAATAGCCGTGACTTTGAGAATTTGGGAAATTTTCGTCCGATCTCTAATCTCCCTTTTATTGCTAAAGTCTTAGAACGTATTGTTGCAACACAATTGTTATCTCATCTATCTGTTAATGAACTCTTTGAGTCACTTCAATCTGGTTTCCGTAAAATGCATAGCACTGAGACAGCATTAGTTAAAGTCACAAATGATTTACTGATGGCTTCTGATTCTGGATGTTTATCAATACTGATCCTGCTTGATCTCAGCTCTGCTTTCGACACGATTGATCACTGTATTTTACTTTCCCGTCTGGAGTCTGTCTTTGGTGTATCTGACTCTGCTCTGAGCTGGTTTAGGTCTTATCTCTCAGATCGCAAACAATTTGTTGTGTTGGGTGGTTGTAGATCGGAGGTTAGTATGGTAAAATATGGTGTACCTCAGGGTTCAATCTTAGGTCCTTTACTTTTTAGTTTATATATTTTTCCACTTGGCCAACTTTTGAGGTCTCTTGATCTCGATTTTCATTTATATGCTGATGACACCCAGATATACATTCACTCAAAGCCTGATGTAAATGTCGCTGTTACTCACCTTTCTAACTGTATTGCAGAAATCAAAAATTGGATGTCTGTTAATTATCTATGTCTAAATAGCGATAAAACTGAAGTGATGCTTATTGGTTCGTCTCACCAGTTACATAGTGTGAAATCTGTAGCTTTAAATGTGGACGGTTCTGATATACAGTTCAAATCTAAATTAAAAAACTTGGGAGTCATTTTTGATTCTAATTTAACATTTGACCTGTATGTACGAAATACTGTTAAAGTCTCATTTTTTCATCTTAAAAATATATCTAAATTACGACCCATGTTGCCTTTCTCTGTAGCAGAAAAATTAATTAATACTCTGGTTTTCTCAAGGATTGACTATTGTAATGCCTTGTTGGCGGGAGCATCGAAATCTATTCTGCACAGACTTCAATGGGTACAAAATTCTGCTGCACGTATTTTGACCAGGACCAGAAAAAGAGACCATGTAAAACCTGTTTTAGAGATATTGCATTGGCTGCCTGTTAAATTTCGTGTTGATTTTAAAATTCTTATGTTGACCTACAAGGCGCTAAATGGACTTGCTCCGCAATATCTTTCTGATCTTTTAGTACCCTACGTTCCGACACGTAATCTTCGCTCAGCCGATGCTGGTCTTTTAGTTGTTCCGGTAACGCGCCTGAAAACAATGGGTGATAGGGCGTTTTCTTCGGTTGCCCCAAAGGTATGGAATTCACTGCCCTCACAAATTAGAAGTGCTCCATCTCTGAAATTGTTTAAATCATCTCTTAAAACTTATTATTTTACAGAAGCTTTTGGGTGAAACGTGATTGTTGTGGTTCTCCATGTAATATATTTTATGGTTTTGTTATAACTTATGTTTTGCTTATTGATTTTAAATTTTTTTAGATTTATAATATTGTTTGTATGCATGCACTGTAATAGTTTGTATGTCATGCTTATTTATTATTTTTTTTCTATTGTCTATGTTAAGCGCTCTGAGAATTGACTTTTAAAAGCGCTATACAAAAAAAAATAAAGTTATTATTTTAATATACATGTAGATAATGGAAAAGATACATTGGGATTGGCATTTAAAGACATTATAAACTCAATTGGAGTTAGACAACACATGTCAGGACCTACTCATTGCCGTAATCATACTCTAGATCTAAAATTATCACATGGAATAGATGTTGATGCCGTTGAAATTCTGCAGCAGAGCGACGACATCTCATATCATTATCTAGTCTCGTGTAAATTACATTTAGCCAAGGCTGCAAAGCCGACTCCATGTTATAAATATGTTAGACCTATCACTTCTGCCACTAAAGATTGCTTTATTAATAATCTTCCTAATCAGTTTCATCTCCTTAGCATCCCGGATAGCTTAGAAGAACTTGATACTGCAACAGAAACGTTTAACTCTCTCTTTTCCAGCACTTTAGACACAGTTGCTCCGTTGCGCTTAAAGAAGATTAAAGAAAATGGTCCAACGCTGTGGTACAACGAGCACACCTGGGCCCTTAAGAGAGCAGCCAGAAAAATGGAGCGGAACTGGAAGAAAACAAAACTAGAGGTATTTCGGATTTCATGGAAGGAGAGCTCGATTGCTTACAGAGAGGCCTTAAAAGATGCTAGATCTGATTATTTTTCAAGCCTATTAGCAGAAAATAAACATAATCCTAGGTATTTATTTGAACAAGTGGCTAAACTAACGAAAAAGAAAGCTTCAAGCCCAGAAGTTTCCAAAAAACACAGCAGTAATGACTTTATGAACTTCTTCACTTATAAGATCTATAATATGAGGGACAAAATTATAACTATGCAACCGTCTAGTACAGTAGCGCATCAGGGAGTGCATTGTAGTCTCCATGAGGAACATTTTGATTCATTTGTTGCTATAGGAGAGGAAGAATTTTGCAAACTTGTTAATTCATCTAAATCGACAACTTGTATGTTAGACCCTATACCCACTAAGCCAGGGGTTCTCATCTCCAGTCCTCGCGGACCACTGCTCTGCATATTGTGTATGTCTCCCTTATTTAACACACCTGATTCAGATCCTCAGCTCGTTAGGATAGACTCTATCCTAATGAGAGTCTATCCTAACGAGCTGAGGATCTGAATCAGGTGTGTTAAATAAGGGAGACATACACAATATGCAGAGCAGTGGTCCGCGAGGACTGGAGTTGAGAACCCCTGCACTAAGCTACTGAAAGAGATGCTTCCAGAGGTCATAGATCCTCTTCTCAAAATCATTAATTCATCTTTGTTTCTAGAATATGTACCGAAAAACCGTTAAGCTTGCTATGATTAAACCGCTTGTTAAAAAAACGCAACTTGATCCTACAGAATTAGTCAATTACAGGCCAATTTCGAATCTGCCTTTTCTGTCAAAGATACTAGAAAAAGCAGTATCCTCACAACTATGTTTTTAGAAAGAAATAATATCTGCGAGGATTTTCAGTCCAGATGTAGACCATACCATAGCACTGAGACTGCTCTCATTAAAGTCACAAATGATTTGCTTTTATCATCCGATCGTGGTTGTATCTCTCTATTAGTGTTACTCGATCTTAGTGCTGCATTTGATACTATCGACCACAACATTCTTTTAAATAGACTAGAAAACTATGTTGGCATTAGTGGAATTGCACTAGCATGGTTTAAATCATACTTATCTGACCATTATCAGTTTGTAGCAGTAAATGAAGAGATGTCTTATCGATCACAAGTTCAGTATGGCGTACCACAAGGCTCAGTACTAGGACGGCTGCTGTTCACTCTGTACATGCTACCATTAGGAGATATCATTAGGAAATATGGAATTAGCTTTCACTGTTATGTTGATGATACTCAGCTGTATATTTCTTCAAAACATAACGAAACTTACCAATTCACAAAATTAACAGAATGCATAGCTGATATAAAAAATTGGTTGACCAGTAATTTCCTACTACTAAATTCTGAAAAAACAGAGATTCTAATTATTGGACAAAAAACTTCCACATGTAATAACCTAGAATACTGTCTAACACATGATGGCTGCTCTGTTAAGTCTTCGTCGTCGTCAGTAAGGAACCTGGGTGTGCTCTTTGATACCAATCTTACATTTGCAAGTCACGTGTCTAGTATCTGTAAAACCGCATTTTTCCATCTTAAAAATATATCTAAATTACGTCATATGCTCTCACTGACAAATGCGGAACAATTAATTAATGGGTTCATGACCTCAAGTCTAGATTATTGTAATGCTCTAATGGGTGGTTGCCCTGCACGATTAATAAACAAACTACAGCTAGTTCAAAACGCAGCAGCTAGAGTTCTTACCAGAGCCAGGAAGTATGACCATATTAGCCCGGTTTTGTCAACACTGCATTGGCTGCCTATTAAACATCATATAAATTTTAAAATATTGCTACTTACAAAGCACTAAATGGTTTAGCTCCCCAGTACTTAAGCAAGATCTTAACGCATTATAGTCCTTCACGTCTTTTGCGATCTCAAAATTCTGGCCAGTTGATAATACCTAGAATATCAAAATCGACTGCTGGCGGTAGATCCTTTTCCTAGTTAGCACTAAAACTTTGGAACAATCTTCCTAACATGGTTCGGGAAGCAGACACAGTCTGTCAGTTTAAATCTAGACTAAAAACACATCTCTTTGGCTTAGCATACACATAAACACATTATAGATTTCTATAATTCAATGTTAGGCTGCGTAGTTTAGATCAGCCGGAACCGGGAACACTTCCCATAATTCCTGATGTACTTTGTACATCATAAGAAGGATGGCATCTATGCTAATATTAGTCTCTCTGTTTATCCCAAAGTTTACCGCAAACCGGCGGATCCAGGCCATATCCAGATCTGACCATCACCTGGACATGACGACAACGCATCCCTGAAGTACCAGCCTCATCTACAATGTGAAGGCCTCATGGACACCTCAACACACTCCACATCTCCACACCGGCGTGATGACTCCGACCCCAACCAAATGAACTGGATAAATATCGTGAAAGTTCTGATCACATCTGACTTCTGACATTATGCTGCCTAAATCATAATCATACACTGTTCGTTCGTTGGCCAAAGGAGGACTGGCCCCCCGACTGAGCCTGGGTTCTCTCAAGGTTTCTTTCTCCATTCTGTCACCTGATGGAGTTTTGGTTCCTTGCCACTGTTGCCTTTTTCGCCTCTCTTCTCCTTTGTCGCCATTGGCTTTTGGCTTGCTTAGTTGGGGACATTTAACATTTAATTTCGAATTTAACAATACTATAATAACATCATTTTCCTGTTATCTTTGTGAAGCTGCTTTGAAACAATTTGTATTGTAAAAAGCGCTATATAAATAAAGGTGACTTGACTTGACTATATTGGGTACTCATATGTAGATCTATAAAAATGTATATTCACACAATATTATATTATACTATAAACACATTGAAGCTATTTTTAACATGATTGGCAGCTGTGATTGGTCCCAAAAGTTTGTAATTATATTTCAATTATAATTATATTTCAAACAATGCATACATTGCTTAGATGGCCCAGCAGTGTCAGTAGCAGGCCTAGGTACAGGGGGAATGCCATCCTCTGCACCCTGCAAAATGTCAGGATGAGTGCTCCTCAAATGGCGCATCATGGATGATCTATTGTTGCAGTAGGCGAGCTGCTGATCACAATACACACATCTCACTTTATTTGGGGTTTCTAAATGGAAATGCTCCCACACCACAGATGTACTGCATCTCTTCTGGGGAGCCTCCATTTTATCTATCTATCCAAATCTATATAGATATGTTTCTCTAATCTATCGATGTAATTAGATATATGTTTCTACAATCTATCTATGTATTTAGATATGTATATATAATATGTATCTATAATCTATCTATGTATTTAGATATGTATTTATAATCCATGTATCTATAATCTATCTATGTATTTATATATGTAGCCTATCTTTAATCTATATATGTATCTATCTATTAATCTAGCTGTCTATATATATTTATATCTATGTATCTATTAAAGGGCACCTATTATGGCATTTAAAATGTTCCTAATATTGTTCTGGGAGTCCCCAGCAAAAGTTTTACGTGCATGCAATGACAAAAAACAATTTTGTTGTCTTATAATATGCATTTATTTTTACCTGATTTGCTCACCGACTCCCTAATGATTCGTTCAACGACTCATTTTTCCAAACCCCTCCTTTGCGTGACGCTAATCTGCAGTGATTGGTCAGATGACCCAGTCAGTTATTTTTTGCTTAGCCCAAAGCTTAAACATATTGATAAAGCACTGCAGTACTACAATACGCTCTATTCTTTATGACAACTCCAATAACAATGACAAACATTTCACATATTTAAAAAAAAAAAAGACATTGGAAACCTAGAAGCTGCGCTGAGCGTAACTTACACAACACACACACATACTTATTGAGCATGCTACAAAACCCATAAAAGCAACAATTATTAATAATACTTACAGGTTGTGATTCGGAGGAGGAAGCTGATCCAAATAAACTTGGTATTGAACCTTCCTTCAGTATCAACCGGCTCGCGAATCCACACTTGAAAGCATTTATGTTTGTAAAGGAATCGTCATTTAAATGACGCAAACACAGCACAAGGTTCGGGTACAGTTGTAAATATAAACTCTAGCCACTGATTCTTCACATGCTTGTCCCTGGGCAGTGAAAAAAAAAGTTTGCTTTTGATTCGCACTTCAGAACACAGCGTCTCGTCGACATGATGCTGTCAAGTTTCACTGGTGTCTGCGCTGCCGCGGCGAGCGCAATAAGTGGGCGTATCTTATTCAAATAACTTGTCGAGGTGACGTCATATAGATAGATAAAAAGCATCGTTCGTCTATCGATTCATATCAGCGACTCAGAGTCAACTCTTACTTTTGAGAGACAATAACTTTGTATACGGTAAACTTTCATATTTAAAACTTTGCAGGATGTTTTCGTTCACTTAGATCTATGTTACACACTACATGAAAGGTAATTTTCAAAATTCCATAATAGGTGCCCTTTAATGTGTCACTATATGTATACTCTGTGTCTCTAGCCTCACGAGGTCAATATGCGTTGATTTCACTTTTCTACAGATGTGCGATTGTGTGGTCTGTTTCTGACCGTGTCAATCAAACGCTGATTCGGCGGACCACACCTGATGAAACACTTAGTGAAACACTTCGAGGCTTCGTTTGGCCATAGTCACGTGACATGGTGTGTTTTTTGAATTACGCTTCGAATCTGTGTTTCGAAACATCTGCGCTTCGGGATCTTGCAAAGCTTCGGAACGACTGTTTCGTGTCAACCATCCCTAGTAAACTGTTTATATTGGAGCCTTCACCACTGGTCCCGTCCAGCCCAGAGACTTCTTCACCACTGGTCCCGTCCAGCCCAGAGACTTCTTCACCGCTGGTCCCGTCCATCCAGAGACTTCTTCACCGTGGGTCCCGTCCAGCCCAGAGACTTCTTCACCGTGGGTCCCGTCCAGCCTAGAGACTTCTTCACCGCTGGTCCCGTCCAGCCCAGAGACTTCTTCACCGCTGGTCCCGTCCAGCCCAGAGACTTCTTAACCGCTGGTCCCGTCCAGCCCAGAGACTTCTTCACCGCTGGTCCCGTCCAGCCTAGAGACTTCTTCACCGCTGGTCCCGTCCAGCCCAGATCCCTTTACACCGCTGGTCCCGTCCAGCCCAGAGACTTCTTCACCGCTGGTCCCGTCCAGCCCAGAGACTATTTCACCGCTGGTCCCGTCCAGCCCAGAGATTTCTTCACCGCTGGCCCCGTCCAGCACAGATCCCTCTTCACCGCTGGTCCCGTCCAGGCCTGGTCCCTCTTCACCGCTGGTCCCGTCCAGCCCTGGTCCCTCTTAACCGCTGGTCCCGTCCAGCACAGATCCCTCTTCACCACTGGCCCCGTCCAGGCCTGGTCCCTCTTCACCGCCGGTCCCGTCCAGCCCTGGTCCCTCTTCACCGCTGGTCCCGTCCAGCCCAGAGACTTCTTCACCGCTGGTCCCGTCCAGCCCAGAGACTTCTTCACCGCTGGTCCGGTCCAGCCCTGGTCCCTCTTCACCGCTGGTCCTGTCCAGCCCAGATCCCTCTTCACCGCTGGCCCCGTCCAGCTCTGGTCCCTCTTCACTGCTGGCCCCGTCCAGCACAGATCTCTCTTCACCACTGGCCCCGTCCAGCCCTGGTCGCTCTTCACCGCTGGCCCCGTCCAGCACAGATCCCTCTTCACCGCTGGCCCCGTCCAGCACAGATCCCTCTTCACCGTTGGCCCCGTCCAGCACAGATCCCTCTTCACCGCTGCCCCCGTCCAGCACAGATCCCTCTTCACCGCTGGCCCCGTCCAGCACAGATCCCTCTTCACCGCTGGCCCCATACAGCACAGATCCCTCTTCACCGCTGGCCCCATCCAGCCCTGGTCCCTCTTCACCGCTGGCCCCATCCAGCACAGATCCCTCTTCACCGCTGGCCCCGTCCAGCACAGATCCCACTTCACCGCTGGCCCCGTCCAGCACAGATCCCTCTTCACCGCTGGCCCTGTCCAGCACAGATCCCTCTTCACCGCTGGCCCCGTCCAGCACAGATCCCTCTTCACCGTTGGCCCCGTCCAGCACAGATCCCTCTTCACCCCTGGCCCCGTCCAGCACAGATCCCTCTTCACCGCTGGCCCCGTCCAGTACAGATCCCTCTTCACCGCTGGCCCCTTCCAGCACAGATCTCTCTTCACCGCTGGCCCGTCCAGCCCTGGTCTCTCTTCACCGCTGGCCCCGTCCAACACAGATCTCTCTTCACCACTGGCCCCGTCCAGCACAGAGTCCTCGCAGCTGGCGCCGACACCATTGTCAAAACGATCCCTATTTACACGGATCCGCGAAAACGACTGAAAACGCTGTGTTCTGCTGCCAGGCCACTAGATGGCGATGAAACACTATAAACTGAACACGTAATGCGCATGTGCATGATGTGATCGTCTTCATAGATTCACTTTTTGCTGTTTACACGGAGACCATTTTCAAAAACGTGCACTTTGAAAAAAAAATTGCTTTCATGAGGCCTAGGCTTGACTCTAAAATGAAATACAGCTTTAAATTTTTTTTTAAAAAATATGTTTTTTTTTTAAATAATTTTCTATTATATTCAATGGGGGGAAAATGGGGGAAAAATGGGTCATAATTGTTGCATAAATATTATTATAAATCATTAAATTATTTCAAAACACCAAAAAAGAAAAGAAAAAATATTATAAAAAACAAGTAAAAAAAAAAAATGATGATTTCTTTTTTTAAATATGAATCCTGCCCTTTGGGTCCATTTGGACCCGAAGACCCCAAGTGTGACTCTTAAACGAACAACCCCAGAGGGTTAAACCAGATGCTACCTGGTAGATTGCGTTGGTCATTATGGAAATGATCTGATGGCGTCTGTGTTCTTTTATCTGTGCGTCGTCAGTAGATCACGCGCAAAACTTTCCACTCCCATCGGCGCTGTTTTGGAATTGCGCGTTCTCGCTAATTTGCCCTGTTTAGTAAATATGCCCCTAAAACTAAATAATTTATTTATTTTTGAAGGTGTGAAGCTTGCACTTAGGTTGTGGGTTAGGCTTAGGCTGTTGTGCACATGAGCTTTCCATGTTAGTCTGATATGGCTGTACACAGAAAGCATAATCTACATATGGAGAAGAGCAGCACTGTTATTAACTATTCTTAATTCAAGTTACAACTAATTAGCCTGGCATGCCAGACCTACATCAAGATGTTAGGTCTGGGAACTCTCCATTGACATGCCTCAATCCGAGGGGTGGGATAAACGGTTACCTTTCAAAATCCCTCTGCACGCAATAGGATAACGCTACAACCAACCAGAGCAACGAACGGTTGTGGATGAGTGAGTCCCATGCGTTTTTCCACTAGCGGAGCTAATTGATATTTTAAAAATTTTAAACTCCAAGTCCTCCAGAGTCGCGGCCAAAGCCGATTCGAAAGACCGCTGCATCTTCATTGTTTTCAAGTAGCAGGGAAATCACCTATGGAAATCACGCGGAACGTCATGAATTGTGCCGTCATTGTGTTAAGCCCGCCCGCCGACTCTATACACGATGTGATTGGCCTGACCAGTTTCTGTTTTTTCCAGCTCAAAAGCCTATGGAGAGTTGCTAGACCACACTGGCTGTGAAATAATTTTCGCTGCCGCTAGGGTGCGTCTAGATTTCTAGGCTAACAACTAATAGCTAACATGACACATGTTCATTCTAAATGTAACTTTCTAGAGAATGTGAATATTATAAACAAGAAGTTACTTGTCACTGCACTGATGCCAGCATTAGCTACACAATGCTTGATAATAAAAGCAACATACATGATAGTCTTAATGTCGTCCCCACAGACACAGACTCAGACACACAGCCTTCGAGCAGCCATAACCACAATCAAGGGGGAGTTAAATTTGCTCTGACCACACATGTAGTCTTATATTCCATTTGATCATATCCTGAACTAGTTAAATATCATCTTTCATAGCCTACCTCCGTTTTTAGAGAGCATTCTGCTAAAAGCATAATGTGAGCATTGTCTTTTTAACTGCTGCTGTATGTAAATTAGTGCAGTGTTTCTCCACTGGTTTACTTCTCCACTAAGTGCAAATACCCCATCTTGTTGACAGAGGCTATAACTCTGACATCCACACTGTAAAAAACGTAACTCATTATTTTGAGTTATCTTTTTGCATGGGTTTTTATTAGTTTAACTAACTTATTTCGATAAGTTGAGGACAAGAAAAACTTAAAATTTCTTGTTGTCTGGACAATCTAGTTATCTCTACACAAAAAAATAAATTGAAATAACTAAATTGCTAAAATATTTTTTACAGTGCATTGTGTCATTGAGTCAGACAAATTACAAATTAATGCGACCGATCTGAGTTTGAAGCCGCCATTTACCAAACTCATTATTTTCCCATCGCATATCAGCTCAGAGGTGCTTATTTTAAATAAACATTTTTCGAAAAGTGGAAATAAAGTGCCTAGCGAGTATTTAATAGTGGGAATACTGTGTACCGCATGGTGCTGCCATATGGCAACATACTCTTTGTGTTCATTTCATTGCCAATGTCTCTTTAAGAAAAAACATTCTTGTGTGTTTTGCTGGAATGAGAAGACCTTAGTTTAGCCAATGATGTGCTTTGGTTGACAAGTCACATGACATGCAGTTTTTTTCTGTGGCATGATTTTTGACAGACTGCCCTCTCTTGTCAGTAGTTGCTGAAAGCAATCTAAAACGTCAGTAACAAACAAGGACCATCCCATATCACATACACAAAACAATCCAAACATCACTTTAGTTAAGTTACCCAGGTGGAAAAAAAGTATACTTTACTGTATTTGAAATATATTCCATTTTTCAATAGTACATTGCAAATATACTAACAAAAAATGTACTATCTTGAAATATATTAAAAGTATATTAGCATTATGCTTTTTTACCTATTTTTACAATACAACTTTTAACACACTTTAAAATAATTGTATATATATATGTGTGTGTGTATATATATATATATATATATATATATATATATATATATATATATATATATATATATATATATATATATATATATATATATATATATATACAATGTACCAACTTATAATGTATTAGAAACATTTGTCAACTATTATAGCATTGCAAAGCATACCTAAAATTAATGTTGTTCACTTTTACTTGTTTGTAGGCTACTTGTAAAAGGCTTCTTAAAAGGTTGTTGTCCATTGCATGCTACGTTTGTACTACTAAAATTCCCACAAGGATTTCAACATCATATTATTTGAAATTGATCATAGATAAATTTTCCAGAGATGTTACAAAAAGTTTTTACTTGTTTAAATTTAAACAATAGCATAATACACGTGACTAGTCCTGATTGAGGTCCAGAGCCGTTAAATGGTTGTGATTGGTTCTTATGATAATGAACTCGCCTCGCACCTCACCCGTTAATATGCTGCTGCTGTGCTGTATGTTACTTGAATCGTTGAATTCGATTAGATTTAGAATCCTAAATTTAAACTGTTAAAAATATATAGAGTGATCGTGTCTCTTTAGAGGACTAGGAGGAAACCACGAGATTCATATGGATTAGATGATATTTTTTGTGCTTAACTTTTTGAAACGTAGCGTTTTGAGAAAACTAGTGTTTATTTTATCCAGCTTCTTCAAGTTTGCATGGCGTGTGACATTTGGAACCTCATTATGTTGTGATTCTAGGTAAGATTTGTATTACATTAACGTTACTTGTCTTTGCCAGTAGTATTTTTTGACACAAAGTGTAACAGCACGTCTTTTTCAGTTCAGCTACATTCAATTTGACCAATCAGAGCCAAGCTTTTCAAGTCGAAGTCGAGCAGACTCGAAGAGATGAAGATGCTGCCTCAGAAGTTACTGGTAAGTTTTAGTTGCTGTTTGCATAAATAAAAAGCTCACTGTTGAGTTTTTTAATCTTAATAAATCTTTTAAAAATCTATGTGGAGACATTTGTTTGTCTTAAAACAAATATAAAACATTGCTATGCATCTGCAAAAAAAACATAATTAGTCATTATAACATGTACAACATTGCATTAACATTTTTATTTGCAAAAGGAAGCTGTGTATTTATTTCTGATTTCGTGAAAAATTTGGCTTCATTATGCAAATGATTTTTCTTTGAAAAGTTTGGGGAAAAAATGCATGTTATGAACAAAGTTACTTTGTCTTGAGCTGACCAATAATGGTAGTGTGTGTTGATTGGCGTTTATAGTAGTTCAAGCTTGACAACCTTATTGCGTATGTATGCATAATATATAATTCTCTCTTTTTTTTCACATTAATATTTGTTGTTTTTCAGACAGCTGCTATAGAAGAAAAACTGAAATCTGAGTGCAGAGACAAGCAAAGAAGAGAGTAGTAAGTATGGTTTGATCTAATATTACCTCTGTTATAAATATTTTTGAATCTGGCCTATTGAACGGTGGTCGACAGTTAGGAAAATTTTAGCAACGTGTCCATTTCAGGTGTCTAATTTGTGCTGCCTTTGAGTCATTCATGTAAAAATCTGTTTATTTAATTGTTTTGTTTTTTAGTAAAGCTGTAAGTCACTTGTCCTAGTTGTCCTGGCATACAATATTTTGAACAATTTCTAATTTCCTTAAATCTTTAGATCTTTCTTTACAATAGACAGGTTCATGGGAAATACCATAGGTTTTAAATAAACCACAATTATCAATATAAAACATATCCTCTAATACTCACAGGTTGCTTTATTGCTGCAAATAACTATCAGTAACTTTTTGATTGAACTTTGCTCACTGTAAATTGTGTTGGGCTGCTTCTAATCTCATGTTCAATGTAACTCATAGAGTGCTGTACAGTGATGACAGACAAGAGGATAAAGCTTGATGAGGAGGATATAGCCAAAGCTTTTAAAGGTAAACTAGAATTCCGTTGACTTCTCATGCATTTCTATGCAAATTATTATACATATATTCAAACATGGATACAAAAATGTTAATCATTGGTTAATGTTATATTAATTATTCTTCCCTTTTAAAGATCCTCTGATAAAGCTGTCTTCAAATACTACAAGCCCCAGTTGTAGAAAATGAGTCAAACTCAAAGAAGTGACGGTCCACTTGAAGATGAAGATGTGATGCATGTTTAAACTCTTCTGTTTCTTTGGTTCAGCCATTTGTAGGCCTAAGTTTGTAAATAATGCATTATTCACTTCTGCACATTATTTTTCTGAAACTTATTTTTATTTTTCAGAAAATTGCATTGTGATGCTTATTTAGTGATGTAAAATTCATAGTGTACTTTTCAGTAATACATGTATAACTGAAATGTTCTACAAAAAAAATATAAATATAGCTCTGCCATAGCATTTCACTAATCATTTTAATTTACTTTTATTCATTTTTTTACTCTAACACAAGATACTATATTAAAGTTTTCTTGATTTTTAAAGTCTGTGTATGTCTGTTTGCACTTTTAATATACCGTTTTAAATATTGAATAAAACAGCTTTATATTAAGCTATTAGTGTAATGCTAATACACTTTTAATGCTATTTAAATGTTCTTGAAGTAAAATTATGCTTCATATATTATAACTAGTTTAAGACATATGAAAGTGTATTTTTAATGAACTGCAAAGAAATGCACTTAAATGTACTGGAAGTGGTTCCATTTGAGCATAATTTAGTATATTAAAATATAGTACAAATATGTTTCTAAGACACTCATAATGAATTTGTAATGTACGGTACTTGTAACACAAATAAAGTACACTTTACGCATGTAATTAGTCCCTACACCGGCATATACTTAAAGTATACAAAATATACTTTAAGTTGTTCCACTTTAGCACATAAAGTACACTAAATACACTTCAAGTTGAGCTTTTCTACAATTGAATTACTACTAAAATATATTTAGTATAAAATTAGTTGTTCTAGTACAAATTTTAAATTTTAGTACACTTAAGCATATTTATTTTTCACCTCGGTATGATGACATATTCACCACTCGACCACTCACAAATCGATCAAATGTCTGTGTTGCCAAGCGGCAACACTGTGCAATAGTGGAATGACATTATTGCAATGGTTTAGCTAGACAGGTCAACTGCAATCTGTTAAGCTGTAGCAATAACAACATTAATGCTATAATGTTGATTAGTCATATGTTGAGGACTATCAATATGGAAAGCTGTTTGAACTTTTATTCATTTCCAGGATATGAATTCTTGATATCTATAATTGTATTTTCACTAGTAAAATGTCACCATAGGCTGCCATTCAAAATCAATTGCTGATATCAAGAATTGATTTCTTACTAGTAGAAATATCATTTTGATATCAATCATTTCTATGTAGTAAATATGTGAATTCCTGATACCAATAATTCAAATTTCACTAGTTGAAATGTCTATTCTTGATATCAACAATTGAATTGCTACCAGTAAAAAACAATAATTTTTGATATCTGATATCAATATTATTTTAGATAAAGTGTCTAAAATTCTTATTAGTAACAATCACATTCATCATATCAGAAATTAACATTGTCACTAGTGAAAATTAAATTATTGATATCAAAAATGAACATAGTTATTAGTTGCAATTCAATTGTTGATATGAAGAATTAGACATTTCAACTAGTGAAAATTGAATTCTTGATATAAAAAATAAAGGTTTTTACTTGTTGAAATCAAGAATCAGCATTTTTAACTAGTGAAAATTGAATTCTTGATATAAAAAATAAAGGTTTTTACTTGTTGAAATCGTCTCTGGTTACTTACGTAACCTATGTTCTCTGAATAGGGAACTAGACACTACGGAAAGCGCTGTGGGACATCCTCTGGATGTGCCGATTGCCTGAAGCCCTATAGAATCACGCCAATTCATACGCTCTTACGTCGTAGCATGATGAGCGCGCACGCGCCATCCTCTCCTCAAATTTCTCTGCCGAAAAGAAAAACTGTCGGCAGCGCGAGGAGCTTGGCAGCGAACGCAGCGTCTCGTTCCCTATTCAGAGAACATAGGTTACGTAAGTAACCAGAGACATTCTCTTTCATAGGTTCACTCAACGCTGCGGAAAGTGGGAACAAAATACCAAACTCGCCAAGCTAAGCGCTGCCATAACTGATACCAGACCAAATAATAATAACAACCATGATCGGTTCAAGCAGATAGAACCTGGGAACCTGGAGTCATGTCAAGATCTAAATTATAGAACCTCACAAAGGTGTGCGGAGAGGACCAACCTGCCGCCACACAAATGTCTTCCAAGAGGGCTTCAAAGAACGGACCGGGCAGAGCAAGTTAAGTTTCCTTTCTTCTTCAGAGGCAAAAGGAGGAGGGTGGAAAGCATTAAGGTTAACAACCTGAGAGTGGAACGCTGTGGAAAGAACCTTGGGTACATACCCCAACCTCGGCCTCAAGGTAACCCTAACCAGGACAGGAGCGAAGTCCAAGCATGACTCACTAATTGAGAGAGCCTGCAAATCCCCCATCCGCTTCAGTGAAGATAAAGCTAACAAAAGAGCAACCTTAAGAGTCAGAATCCGTTCAGGGGCTGACTCCAAGGGCTCGAAGGGAGCCTCTGTCAAACCCTCCAGGACGACTGACAGGTCCCACGAGGGAACACAAGGGGGGCGAGCCGGTTTCAGGCGCCTAACCCCACGCATGAAGGCCGAAACTAACCTCAGTTTACCCAAGGCAATCTCATCTGATTCTCTATGAGTGGCTTTAGCTGCGACATATACTCTGAGAGTGGTAGCAGCCGCTCCAGAAGCAAACTTTTCCTGCAGGAATTCCAGCACTGAGCCTACTGGGCAGTTAACTGGGTTCCTATCATGTGCTAAGCACCATGCCTCGAACACCCTCCACTTGGAGCAATACAGCCTCCTCGTAGAAGGGGCTCTAGCACTCGCAATGGTCTCCTGAACATCAGTTGGGAGATCCAAGCTTAAAGCTAATGGCCTCTGATAGGCCAAACGTACAGCTTCCAAATGTCGGGGCGAGGATGCCATATCCTGCCCTGAAGCTGGGCAAGCAGGTCCTCCCTGACCGGGATCTCCCAGGGGGAGGATTCCAACAGAGGGATCAGCTCCGAAAAGCATGGCTGGGACGGCCAGAATGGGGCTACCAGAAGGAGGCGGACTCCGCTCTCCCTCACTCTGGACAGAACCGCCTGGATCAGCTTGATGGGCGGGAAGGCATAGAGTTTCTGCATCGGCCAAGGGTGGGCGAACGCATCTATCCCCAACGGAGCTGGAGGGCTCAGAGAGAACCAAAGCGGGCATTGGGACGACTCCTGAGATGCAAAGAGGTCCACTTCTGCTTTCCCGAACACCTCCCAGATCAGGGCCACCGTCTGGCGGTTCAACATCCATTCCTCAGACCTGAGCTTCTGCCTCGACAGGAAATCTGCTGCAAGGTTCAGAATCCCTGGGACATGAACTGCTCTCAGAGAGAGGAACTTGTCCTGGGACCACAGGAGAAGGTGACGCGCATGCCTGTCTAGGGTGCGCGATCGTGAACCTCCGTCTGTTTACATGGGACACTACTGCCATATTGTCCGTTCTGACAATGACATGGTGTCCTTCGAGGAAAGGAAGAAAGTGGCAAAGAGCCAGGAAGACAGCCCTCAGCTCCAATCTGTTTATGTGCCACGAGAGGGTCTCGCCAGTCCAAACCCCACACGCTGGCCTGCCCTCGAAAACCGCTCCCCAGCCAGTCAGAGAGGCATCCTTTGTAACCATCTGGTGACGGAATACCGCACATACCGACTCCTTTCTGAAGGAAGAGGGGGTCCCGCCAGATTGACAGGGCGCGAAAGCAACTGTGCGACACCTTCAATAGGCGAAGGGCTGGCCCCGTGGGCCGAGCCCCTGAGAGCTTCATCCACCACAGAAAAGGTCTCATGTGGAGTAGCCCTAGAGGTAGCACAGGGGAGGCCGCGGCCATAAGGCCCAGAAGTCTGCGGCAGGTGCTCACGGAAACATGCTGGCCTAGCGCAAAGCGGGACAGACATGTCACCAGACTGGAAATCCGTGCAGGAGCCAAACGGGCCTGCATAAGAACGGAGTCCATGCGTACCCCCAAGAAAACCGTGCTCTGAGCTGGAGTAAGAACGCTCTTCTCCGTATTCAACCTCAAACCGAGGGACTGAATATGACGGAGGACAATGTCCCTGTGGTGAGTCACCAACTCTCTGGAGTGGGCTAAAAGGATACCAATTGTCCAGGTAGTTGAGTATATGGATGCCCTGGAGCCGCAGCGTGGCCAGAGCAGCATTCATACACTTTGTGAACGTCCTTGGCGCTAGAGCCAACCTTCTAAAATTAAATCTAAAATCATCAACGAGAGAAACTTACAACACTTAACTGCCAATTTACAGGCCAAATCATGGGACTCTGTCTATGACAGTGTGACTCCTGATGCTGCATATGACAGTCTGATAAAGATCATTCAAGGTTCCATCCAGGATACAATACCTGAGAAGACTGTCAGATGCAGCACTACCCTCCAGAACCCCTGGATTACAAAGGGGATTTTGAAGTCGATTAAATATAAAGGTAAACTTTATAAATCCTACATAAAAAATCCTTCTATCTTAAAAAAAGAGAAATACATTTCCTATAAAAATAAATTAACACAGATCATAAGGATAAGAAAACGAAATCACTATACAGAATTGTTAAAAGCTTCGCAAGGGGACTGCAGGAGGTCATGGAATGTTTTAAATGAAGTCCTAAATAGGAGACATAAATCGACTGTTCTACCTGACATTGGTGATACAAAAGCTGATCTCGCGCAGACTTTTAATAATCACTTTGCTTCAATAGGTGCAAATTTGTCTAAAAAGATAAGCCAACCCCAGGGTATCACCTTCAAGCATTTTCTCTCTGGTAGCTACACTCATTCATTTTTTATGATGCCAACAGATAGTACTGAGCTCCTCAAGATCATATTAGACTTGAGGAGCTCACGCTCCTCTGGTGTGGATGGAATATGTAGTAGGATCATGAAGGCCATAGCGAACATCATTGTAGAGCCACTAGCTCATTGTATTAATCTTTCTTTATCTACTGGTATTGTACCCAAAATGACAAAAATTGCTAAGATAATTCCAATTTTTAAATTGGGCGACAGAAATGATATGAGCAATTACCGGCCCATATCAATTCTACCCACTTTCTCTAAAGTATTGGAGAAAGTGGTATACAATAGACTTAGTGGTTATCTTGACAAATTGAATATTCTTGTTCCTTCACAATATGGTTTTAGAAAAAAGAGCACAACTTGTATGGCAATACTTGACTTAGTAGAACAAATTAACGACTGTACTGAAGAGGGAAAATACGGTGTTGGTGTCTTCTTGGACCTATCAAAGGCATTTGACACAATTGACTTTGATATCCTATTGTATAAATTAAATCACTATGGTATCAGAGGTCTCGCACTTAAATGGTTCAGAAATTATCTAAATGAGAGGGAACAGTATGTCCATATCAGTGATCAAAACTCTACCTATAAGCCTATAATCTGTGGGGTCCCCCAGGGTTCAATCTTGGGGCCACTCTTATTCATTCTATACATAAATGATTTTATAAATTCCTCTGAAATATTTCATAAAATATTTTTTGCTGACGACACAAATTTATTTACATCACACAGGAACTTACACATGCTACAAGACATAGTAAACTCAGAGTTAACCAAAGTTGACTCCTGGTTTAAATGCAACAAACTGTCATTAAATATCAGCAAAACAAACTTCATTTTATTTAATTCGAACAAAAAATCGTCTTTTAAAAAAAATACTTTTCACTGCCAGATTAAAATTAATGGGCAGGTGATAAAAAGAGTGTACTCAACTAAATTTCTGGGGGTTCCTTATTGACGATTCTCTTAGCTTTAAATGTCATATTGACTACCTTGTAAATAAATTATCAAAGTATGTTGGCTTGTTTTATAAGATCAGACATTTTCTTCCTCTGTCTGCCCTTATGATGTTGTATAAAACTTTCTTTGAACCACATCTCAATTACTGTAATGTGATATGGGGCAACACCTTCAAAAGTCATCTTAAAAAACTCAAATCCCTGCAAAAGAAAGCCATACGGGCATTGTCCTGGTCAGAGATAAATTCCCCGACTCGCCCTCTATTCTATCGTTTTAATTTATTAAGACTAGCTGAGCTAAATGAATATCACAATGCTTGTTTAATGTTCCAAATTGTAAATAGCCTGAACCCTAGACTGAGTAACCTTGTTCCTATCTCCAGCCCCCAGCATGCATACCAAACAAGAATCAAACCACTTATATTTGGAAAATATCGCAGACATGTGCGCACCAGTATGAGTGTTGTTTGTAGGGGTCCGCAGATCTGGAACAAGCTTGATGATGGTATTAAGGTGTTGCCCTCTATCTCCAACTTCAAAAGACAATTGAAACATAATTTCATCTTAACCTATATCTAATAATTCAAAACTTGCTTTCATGGATTTACTGGGACGTATGTTTGTATGAGTGAGTATGTTGTTGTAACATGTCATGGTATATATTTTTTTTTTTTTTTTTTTTTTTTTTTTTTTTTTGTGTGATTTATTGTGTCTCACTGTACCTTGTCAGTATACCTACCCACTTAAGAACTATGGGCTCCTACCTATAAGCTTTTGTGCTTCTTGGGAGACCCATTTCACTGTACCCAATCTACTCTGTACCTTTAAAAATGTATTATTGTAATGCTTGAAGAGGTATTGTGAATAAACTGAAACTGAAGATAGAGCGAGGCCAAAGGGGAGGACTAGTGTTGTTTTTGGCGGCCTGTTTTAATTTTAGTTTTAGTCTAGTCTTTGTGTCAAGCTGTCATTTTAGTTTTTATTAGTTTTAGTCACGTTCATACTCTTTTTAGTCTAGTCTAGTTTTAGTCGACGAAAACTGATGACATTTTAGTCTAGTTTTAGTCGACGGAAACTGATGACATTTTAGTCTAGTTTTAGTCGACAAAAGACATAGTCTAGTTTTAGTCAATGAAAATTGTATTTTAGTCTCTTTTTAGTAATTCAATTCTATTTAACCCAGTCAATATGTATACCTAGTAGTAGACAAAAACAACATTTTCTTTTAGCCAAACCCACTTCAAAAAATCTTATCTTATTATTGTTAGTCTATCTTAATATATTATTGTTAACTTATAGACTCAAGAATGCTATTCCAGACACAGAAGACGCTCTGATATGAATTTAGAACATATTTATTTTATTAACCAAACATGTTGCCTACACACGATGAAATTAAAGTTTTTCCAAATGTCATTTCTTCTTTTTCTCCCAAAGACGAATCCCTTTCTCTGTGTCAGACTTAACTGCGTTTGTTGTCGTTTATGCTAACGCCTGTTTCACACATAGCCTACTCCGTTTGCGGTGTGTATTTTTTCCCGCACCCGTTAGGTTAGAGCGCTCACACGGCACGCGGGAGTGGTGCGTGCATAACAGCAGAGCAGAGATCTACACAGTAGCCTACCTCAACAACGCGACATAACGGATGTAGGCTAGAAATATTGATTTGAAATAAAAAATAGAGAATAAATGTTGTGATTGTGGTATTACAGCCGTAGATTAGTTGCACACTGCAAACGCAGCACATGTGAAAACACAATAGCACGAGCTGCTCCTGCATACACACCGCACCGCATACGCACTACACACGGAGTATGTGTGAAACAGCCGTAACTCACGCAGCTGCATCTTCTAAATAATGCCGCGAATGGGGCTTGAGGATGTGATGTCGCCTGCGTCTGCGCAGTGCGATCTGATGCAGCCCCTGAAGTGAAACACAGGAAACAGAAATGCTGCATACCGGTAATAACGCAAGTAAACAAGACGAAATAACGTTAAATAACATTTCGTCTCATCTCGTTTTGGTCAACGAAAATGAAGAGACATTTTAGCATAGTTTTTATTTTGTAAACCACATTTAGTCTCGTTTTTATTCGTCAACGATATTACATTATACATTTAATTATAGTCATCGTCACATGACCAGCATTTACGTTGCGTCTCGTCTCGTTTTCGTCACGTGAAAAAGGTTCGTTGACGACGATATTTCGTCATAATTTTCGTTGACGAAAGCAACACTAGGGAGGACCCTGTACTGGTAAGTTTTTTTCTCCAAAGGCGAACCTGAGAAACTTCCTGTGTCGCCGTACGACCTGGATGTGGAAATAAGCATCCTTGAGGTCTACTGTCACGAACCAGTCCCCCAGTCGGATATGAGATATGATGGCCTTCAGTGTCAACATTTTGAATTTCCCTTTGTAAAGAGAGAAATTCAACCGGCGAAGATCTAGTATCGGCCCCAGGCCGCCTCCCTTCTTCGGGACCAGGAAGTAACGGCTGTAGAAGCCCTGTTCGACTTCCCCCGAAGGAATCTCTTCTATCGCCCCCTTCAGCAGAAGGGATGAAATCTCCTGCTGTAGTACAGAAGCCTGAGCGGCGCTGTCGACTACAGTAAGAAAGACCCCGTTGAAGCAGGGGGGTTGCGACAAAACTGAAGCGTGTAGCCGAGCCGAACTGTGCGAAGGATCCAAGGCGATACCCCTGGTAAACGCTCCCATTCTTGGTAGGGTGTCGCGCTGGCTCCCATGGGAAGGCGTGGTTGACCGTGGAGGAGAGCGCTTGGCGTCCTGACACGTACTGGGGGGTATCACGAGGATGGAAGTAACTGGGTCCGCCTGCTCCAGAGGAAAACGAACTGTGCCTCCGAGGAAGCGATTGGCGGGTGTAACGTGCACCGGGAGCGAGGGGAGAAAGCAAGATGCGTCTCCTTCCTCCTGCGCCGGACTGGGTGAAGAGAGTGAAACAGGACCTGCACTTCGAAACACGCTGGGTGGCGAAGGTGACATGGTTGGAGGAGGAGAGCGGGTTGGAGGAGGGCAGAAACACTTGCACGGTCTGTCCCAACCTCGTAGATCTGGTGAGGCTCTCCTCCTTCTGACCTGCGGGTCAGGAATGGCTCGCGGAGGCTGGAGCGGCCGATTTGTTGGACCGCTTCAGCTGAAGGCGCTTGTGAGGGCGCTGGCGGGGAAACGGATGACCTCGGGCTCCCCAGACCGTAGTTGGTGGGTGGTGAGCCGGGTCACTCCTGCTAGTAGGGAATCCAGCCCTATGAGCAGAGCGTTCTCGGGTTTGAGAAGGGGGATGGTTGGAGTCTCTTGGCTCTCTGGAGATCTCGTGATGCAGATCGCTGAAAAAGGGCCGCTTTCTTCGCTCTGGCCTAGAATTAGGGCCACGTAGGAACCTCTCGTCAAGTTTGGACGATTGAGACTCGCGGGGCTCATCAGGCCAGTCAATAGAGAGCTTCTCTGTAGTGCGCGACAGCACATCAATAAGCTCAGTGTAGGCCGGAGTAGCCGCGCGTCCTGGCCACTTGGCGGGACAACGTCGTTAGTCAAAGCAGGCCCGAAATCCTCTGAGTCGGAAGCTGCAGTGTAAATCACGTCATCCAGACCGAAAGAAACCGATTCGCGGGCTCCCGGGCTGGGGCATAAATAATCATGCGTGAATTCAACCGCGCCACGTGCGTGCTCGGGAGAGGGAGGGAGAGAAAGGGCGATGCCCGTCTGTTCGTACTCAATATCCTCGAGCTCAACATCCAAGCCCCAGGTCGCGGATCCACGAGAGGCCTCAGCAGTCTCGGGAGCGCGACAGGGGGGAACGAATGACTCCTTCTCAAAAACCACGAGTCTAGAGCGGAGGGTTTTGAGAAGGAGATTGTCACAAAATTTACATTTTGATGATCCTAAAACAGCCTCACGCGCATGCGAAAAACCCATACATTTAACACACTTACTGTGAGGGTCGTTGTTCGAGATAAAGCGAACGCATGGCAGAGGACACTGTTGATAATCCATGACACTTCACTGTAAGGAGAACAGAGTTCCACTTACACCAGTCGCTGAAGTTTCGAGACGAAAGCTGTAGTTGAATTTAGAAGAATTCGGGCTCAGAAAAACCAAACGAAGGGCAAGATGTGACCGCTTCGTGAAGGCAGAGAAATCTGAGGAGAGGATGGCGTGCGCGCGTTCATCATGCTACGACGTAAGAGCGTTGGGGCGGAGCCAGCTTTGCGCGAGCGCCATCAGCCAATGAATTGGCGTGATTCTACAGGGCTTCAGGCAATTGGCACATCCAAGGATATCCCACTGCGCTTTCCGCAGCGTTGAGTGAACCTTGGAAAGAGAACAATAATTAGAATTGTTATTAGTGGAAATGTAATTTCTGTTATCAAAAATTGCCATTGTTATAGTAGAAATCTAATTCCTGATATCAATAACTATCATTTTAACTAGTAAAAATTGAACTGACCAAACTAGTGGAACACTTCATTTTCACAAAACCACACTGTATGTTAACCACAGAAACAGAGCAGAAGTCACCAGTTGTAATATGTAAGAACCAAATTATTTAGAACAATTAATTTGCAAGCAAAAAATATATAAATAAGAGAAAAATGTACATTTATTAAGCGTTGTTCGTGTGATTTCCACTCTATTGGGCTGTGGCAATCACTCTGGCTCTGTATATGCCAAATTTCAACCCTGTGGGGTCGGCAAATGCACCGGCGCGTTTTGGCAGATTTTTTTCACATAGCAGAAAAACAGACTTAAAGTACTGTCATGATTCTGCTTTTGTATCCTTGATTTTCCTAGTCGTGAGGCAGGATCATGACAGAATCATGTGTACAAGCGCATGGCCAATTGTTTGGCCATGTGCTTGTGGTGTCTCGTTACGTTACCCCGCCCCCTTGTTATCCTCGTCTTGTCATCATTGTCTAGTCAGTTTCACCTGTCCTCGTCATTAGTGTTCCCTATTTAATCCCCTCTTGTCTTCTGTTCAGTGTCGGTACATTGTCTATTTTGGGTGTGAACCTCTGTGAGTATTTTGTCTGAAACCTTATGAGAATTGTGAGTTTGTTTCCTGTCTAGTCAGAGTCTTAATTTGTCATCTTGTCTTAGTCAAAGTATACTATTTCCAGTCCTGTTTTGCCCCCTCGTGGGTTTTGTTTTCTGTTTTGTGTAGTAATAAACCTTGAGTGTCTGCATATCGTCTGCGTTTGGGTTCTCTCCATCAACTCCATGACAGAATGTACCGACCATCAAAGAACCCAGCAGACAGTATGTCCTTCCAATCGGAGTTCCGGGAGCGATGCTGGTCGTCCGCACCAACCAACGGTGAACGGGTCATTTGCCCTACCCCGTCCCAGGGTGAGCAAATCATGAGGGAATATGCCCGTCTATGGGATCTCTTTTCCCGGGAGGATCTGCAGGCCTCTTCCACGGGCTCCCCACCCTCTGCTAGTCTGCCAGCTATTCCCGAGGGTCGAATGATAGGCGTCGTGACGCTTGGGGATCAGGCTGGCGCCCTCACGACTCCTGGCACTTCATCTACCCCCTTCCGTCTTCGAGGGAAAAGAGGGAGGCGAACCTCGTGGGACTCTCCTTCAGAGTCCTCAGCGTCGGAGTCTATCCTGCCTGAGATAACCCCTTCTTCGCCCGACACTGTTCCCGCCGTGCTTCCCCAACCCGTCTCAGCTCCGGTGATGGTCGCTGCTTCTCGACCTAGGAGAAAGAGGAGGAAGAGGGGAGCCTCCCGTTCTTCACCCGCTGCAGTCCCAGAGCCCGCTGCAGTCCCAGAGCCCGCTGCAGTCCCAGAGCCCGCGACTGAAGGCGTTGTTCCAGAGCCTGTTACTTTCGACGCCTCTAACGTAACTGAGTTGGAGATGGATAGTGTCGAATCCGATTCGACTTCAGGGAGCGCTGGTTCCGAGGCAGATTCTTCATTAGAGAGCGCTGGATCCAGGTCTGTTGCTGAGAGCCTGGCGTCTGTTCCTCTTCTACCGCCTGTTACCCCTCCTGTTTTGTTGCCTCCTGTTTTCCCAGTCAAGTTTCCTGTCCTGTCATCTACAGTACCTGTGTGTGTTTCCCCGGCCATTCCTGTCATTAAGCCCCGGACTGTTTCCCCCAAGACCTCTCCTCGTGTGTCTCCATCTAAACCTGCCCAGAATCCTTGTCCGAAGCCCTCGTCCCGTCGACCTAGGACCCCCAGCACACCCATCCACCCTGGACCACCCCCCATGAACTCTGTGTTTCCTCCGCCACCTCTTCCTTGTTTGTTATTTTTATTGTTGCATCCTAACCCTGTTGTTGTGTTTTCGTGTTTGCCGTTACTGTTATTTGTCATGTTTTGTTGGTTTGTGTCGATGTCTCAGTCTGTCATGTCCCGTGTTTAATGTCCCCTTGAGGAGCGTCTGGTAGCCGCTCCTTAAGGTGGGGGTTCTGTCATGATTCTGCTTTTGTATCCTTGATTTTCCTAGTCGTGAGGCAGGATCATAACAGAATCATGTTTTGTGTACAAGCGCATGGCCAATTGTTTGGCCATGTGCTTGTGGTGTCTCGTTACGTTACCCCGCCCCCTTGTTATCCTCGTCTTGTCATCATTGTCTAGTCAGTTTCACCTGTCCTCGTCATTAGTGTTCCCTATTTAATCCCCTCTTGTCTTCTGTTCAGTGTCGGTACATTGTCTATTTTGCGTGTGAACCTCTGTGAGTATTTTGTCTGAAACCTTATGAGAATTGTGAGTTTGTTTCCTGTCTAGTCAGAGTCTTAATTTGTCATCTTGTCTTAGTCAAAGTATACTATTTCCAGTCCTGTTTTGCCCCCTCGTGGGTTTTGTTTTCTGTTTTGTGTAGTAATAAACCTTGAGTGTCTGCATATCGTCTGCGTTTGGGTTCTCTCCATCAACTCCATGACAAGTACTACCATAATTTCTGGTCATACAGAGTTAAGAAATATGAGAAAATAAACTTGCCCACATACAATCGAAATAAAATATTGTGCAATATACACAGGGTGTGTGTTCTGCCTCTCCGTCTCCGTGAACTTTTTTTCTAGAGCACGTCTCTAAACTTAAACAAAACTCACAGAATACTATTCACCCACTCATTAGCAATATATCTTTTAAATCATTTGAGTTTGTACTTTTAAATGATCTTTCAAAACTAAAATAAATATTCTCCGTTTATGCCATCTATATAAAAAGAGAGACGTGTCAGCCATTCTAATTATCTTTCTCTCAGCTCATTATTTTCCTAATGTGGCACGCCCACGGAGAGCACGCGCTATTCAAACGCTAATGATCTGAAGCAACAAAATGAGACGCGTAAACGCCCATATAAACTCTGTGAACACACTATATGTTTTAGTCAGATTAAGATTCGTCTTGCGCGGCTATGAGGAATAATCCTGGGACATTTACTTCCCTCAGAACAAGTGCTGGTTTATTTTTACTTTGAAGAGGAGCAACAGATTCAGCTGAGAAGTGTGTAAGTGTTTTATTCATTGTGCTTTGTTCTAATCGCGATATCTAATTACGTTAGTGTCTGTAAAAGGAAAAATAGCATACTGTTTAAATTTGAATCATGTTTCTGTGTGTGTGTGTGTGTGTGTTTTGAATGAATAAACGAATGAATGAATGAACACACAGATACGCACCGTTACAGACGAAATAAAAGACAACATTTCGTTGACTAGTTTTGGATAAAGTTTTTACTCTAAAATAGACATCAAATAAGCTTTTGTTAGGAGTTTCTGCTCATATGTTAAATATATAGTATGTTTTGTCAATAAACTAATCAACTAAGATGCTATAGTGTTTGTTCCAATGCAAGCTATATCAAAATAATGAATCCTTAACTTTGAAATATGTATGATCAAATGTATTGGCCTACTAAGACATTTATGGAAAAAGACAATCTTCTTTTCAAGATGTTTCCAACTCTAACTTTGAACCAATTCTGTAGAATGGCCCATACTATGCAGTCATTACTATGCAGGGTCTTTTGTCTTCTCAGGTCTGAACCAACTAATTATTTACAAGGGGGCTGGGCCGTTGACGCCCATTCGCATATTGCCTTGGCAAACAAAAAAATGTTTTTCACAATTTTAATCAATCCATTGTGTTATGTGAATGATTAGGCAGGATGATTTTTAGATCATTTTGAAGCAAAAACTCTAGACGACAACTTCCATTAGCCAAAGTTTTGTGGACACATATTTAGTAGCCTATGTGTTTTGTGGCCTTATTTCAGAAACTTTAATTTTTACTTTTTTCAATAACCATGCATATAAAATATTCTCTCAAAAAATACAAACATGTACATACATGTTGCTCACATATTATGGTAGCCCCGTGACATTGATTGAGAAGCATTAAAAGCATAACAAAAACAATATATTTTAGTTTTGTAAAGAAATTCATATGTAATTTAGATGTATAATGGATAATACTTCATACAGCTTTTACGTGCTGAAGAATAGAGTAGGTGGTCGTGGTCTGATCCTGGCAAGGCCGGTATCGTCTCGAGGGCTTGGCGAAATCAATTTCAGCATACTAGAAGAGGAAGATCATACAAATGAAGAGCCATTACAGTATGTATTTTAACTATCAATATGGATTAAATATCTTGGATTCATCTTAGATTCAAATTTTAATTTTAAGAAACACATTAAGAAAATGACAAAAACTATCAAATACAATTTGGCAAACTTTAGACAGATTAGATCGTTCCTCCCTATGGATGTAGCCAAAATATTTATGCATGCTTTAATTTTTTCACACATCTCATATTGTATCACCTGTTGGGGACAAGCCAGTGAGTCTGCCATTAGACCTCTAGAATCACTATACAAGCAAGCTATAAAAATACTTAATAAAAAGCCATTTCGCTATCACTATTGCAAGATTCTAGAGAAACATAATTTATTGAGTTTTGAAAAGTTTAGACTCTTTGCAAACTTGACTTTAGTGTATAAGATTCTGCCTGGCCCCTCCTTGTTTATTGGTTTTTATTTGCAATCGCCCCGTAACTTCAGTGAAATCTACCAGAATAGCTTCCATTTTTGATTGTAATATACCTTTCTGTCGTTCAACCTTTAGACAATCTGCTTTTTCTTACAAAGCTACTACACAGTGGAATGCAATAGCGAATGATTTAAAGAGCTGCAAATCCATTAAAAGTTTTAAGTCAGAACTAAAATCCTTTCTGAAGACTACTCAAATCTGTACTCACTGAAACTGATGTGGTGTTGATAAAATGTGTTTTTATTATTTTTTTTTTTTATAGAGATTGTTAGTGTTTAGTGAGATTGTTTTTGTTTGTACCCTGCCAGGAGACTGCAGATGTAAAATAGCCTATGGCTAACTCTGGTACAATGCATCAAATGGCAACATTTATGTTATAGATTGTACATGGTCCCTAATAAATAAATAATAAATAAAATAAAAAACGTGTCTTTAATGACTTTTCGGGGCTGTCAGGTTTCAATCTCTTAGAAGCCTATGGAGGAGTGATCCAGCTCTCTGATTTAATCAAAAATATCTTAATTTGGTTTTTTACCATTTAAGGTTTGGGGTCAAAATGACCCCACATTGAAAATGTATATGAAAATGAAAAAAATGCCTTTTTTTCATTTTGTTTGTCAAAAAAAGAAAAGAAAATTATAAATCCATTATAAATCAGAAAATTTCTACATATAAACCAAGGACTGGTCCTAGAGCATAAATAAAAATTGGAACGAACTTTTCATCTCCTACACACACAAACACAAACACACACATGTATGTGACTGCAACAGAGAGCATTTTTACAGAAATTGGCAAATAAAATACACAAAACTGGCATAAATCTAAAAAAAATTACATTTAAATCAAGGTCTGGTTCTAGTGCATAAAAACAAAGTGGAACGAACTATCTCATACACACACAAACACACACAAACACAAACACTCACATGCATGTGACTGCAAATGAGAGAATTTCTTTTAGAAATTGGCAAAAAATCAAAAATCAACTAAACTGGCATAAATCTGAATTGTTTTACAAATGCAACATGGAACATGCATGTTCCCTCACACACTTTAGAAACTTCGTTCGTGACGTTTAGAAACTTTAGAAATTATAATTAAAGAAAGAAAGTGCAATGACCACATATTTTCAATAGAGGTCCATGGACTCATTTCTTTTTCACTTCATTTTGCTTGATGCTTCAACTTCTCACAACTTTGATATATTTTGTGAATATATATTTTTCTGAAATATATAAATATATTTTTGTCAAAGTTAGAATTTGTTGTCATGTCTGATAAATTTTGAATTATTTGCTTTTGCAAATTATTATACATTTGCAGAAACATTGCAAGTCACATTTCCCTCTCTTTCTCAAATTTATCAGACATGACAACAAATTCTAACTTTGACAGATGGCAGTATTTTATCCCTAACACATAGAGCAATGTCCAAAAACTAGTTAGATTTAATTAATATCATAATTTAAGTGATTTTTTCTTTAAAAAATATTTTTTTCATGTGCCAATTTATGGCCTAGTTATGTAATTGTGCAGTAAATTGGTAAACAACTTCAAAATTTCCACAAAAACACAGCATAAATGTATAATTGAGAAGTAAATTTAAAAAATTATATATAGTTTTCCATATAAAAAAAAATACATTTCCTTATGCAATCACTCTTTAAAAGTTTGCGGTCAGTCTGACCCCAAACATCTTAAGCGTTATCCTTTTTTAACAGTGATTAAGGGTTAAGAGGTATCTTACCTGTGGATCATTTGTGTTTTGAGTTGCAGTACTTTGAGGTTTCTCTGAAGTATTTTTAGATCTTCTAGTTGCATCAATGCAGCTCTTCACTAAACCGGAAACAACAGTGAATACACCTCACTGACACTTCTTGACAGTTTAAACTAAGAGCAGATATGATATGGCTTAATTTGTGTATTTAGAGTTTGTCTCCGTGTAGTTAATTCAATGAAATATTACACACCTATCACTGCAATGATCAGAAGCACATTCAGCAGGACAGATATGATGATGGTCATATTTCTCCATGCTATCTGGTGTTGTGGAGCATCTGTAATATTCTTTTGGACAAAGTCTGTAAAAGGTTTTCAATCTTTATTCAGTTTCAGTCTTTAACAGAACAATTAAATTATTATTAGTTCTTCATACAGTATATTCAATATGGAATCCATCATGTGGTTTATAAAGACATGAAATGATAAAATAACTCACCGCTGATGTAGATTTTGGTGCCGTTGTTGAATTTTAGCGGGTCACTAGCTTTCACACAATAATAAAATCCTAATTCATCAATGGTGATATTTTTGATGAACAGACGACTGTTAGTTTTCACTGAGTATTTGTGTTCAAAGATGCTGTTTTCATATTCACCTGGTCCTTCATATGTGCTGCTGTAAGAGCGTAAGATCAACACTGGAGGATTCGGTAATTTCTGTTTGTACCAGTAAATCTCCTCTATATCAAGATCACAGGTTATAATCACATCAGATCCTAAAGTTACTGGTATGTTTGTTAGACTCTCTGTGGCTCGAAACAACATGAACAGATCTATGACAAAGAAAAACACATTTATTGATATATAAAATCAAAATAAAAATCACTCAATCAAATGTGACATGAGAAACTTACAGATCTGCAGCTGTATGATCTTCATGATCTGATCCAGATGAATAATATCTGCTATGATCATTCAAACATCTCGTACTGTGACGGAAACACAAACCTCGACCACACAGACTAAAGGGGAAGTCAGAGATGTGTAGGGCTGTGATGCTATGGGATTTTTTTTCTTACGGCGGTGAAGAAGCAACCAATCTCACGGTTTGGCGGTTAACCGACCCCCCAACAAACAAAAAAAAACTTTTTTAATCATTATAAAGCAGTTTTCTTTATTATTAACAGCAAATTAACATTTATATTAAATTGTAAATAGAAACAATTAACTATTAATTAGGCTAAACATAAACAACCTGTTTTAAAAAGTGCAAAATAAAAGAGCAATATAGTCTGAACAATTTTGTTCGGCTGTTGAGCCGCTTAAGTGAATGTCAAGTCCTGCTGCTTTATTTTTCGGTCTTCACATCTGAACATCTGAACACAAACAACGATCAAATGCACATCGACGGATCTTCTTCTGTCTGTTCTCCAAAATGTAATAAAATGTATATTTCTGCAAGCATGTTTACTGGTTGACTGACAGTGTCTAAGGCAGTCAAAGGCATTTTTTAGTCCCTCCAGGATTTCGCGGGCCTTTTTTGTGATTGTTGTGGCCTAAAATGCCTGATGTTGCGGCCGCTTTTTTAAAAAGTTGCGATGTTCTTCTGCATTTGGTTTAAGGTTAAAACAGCAAATGTGACCCTGGATCACAAAACCAGTCTTAAGTAGCATGGGTATATTTGTGGGAATAGCCAACAATACATTGTATGGGTCAAAATGATAAATTTTTCTTTTATGGGAAAAATCATTAGGATATTAAGTAAAGATCATGTTCCTTGAAGATATTTGGTAAATTGTCTACCTTAAATATATTAAACATTTATTTTTATGAGTGAATGCAGCACAATCGCGAACATAAATGGCCAACTTTAAAGGCGATTTTCTCAATGTTTCGATTTTTTTGCACCCTCATATTCCAGATTTTCAAATAGTTGTATCTCGGCCAAATAGTGTCCTATCCTAACAAACCATACATCAATGGAAAGCTTATTTTAAAAAAAAAATTACCCATAAGACTGGTTTTGTCATCCAGGGTCACAAATGTAGATAGATTTTTACTTAAAGTGCTCATATTATGCTTTTTGGCCTTTTCCCTTTCCTTTATTGTGTTATATATCTTTTTTGTGCATGTTATAGGTTTACTAAGTGAAAAAGCCCAAAGTCCACCCCGAAGGGACTTATTATGTCCCACAGAAAACAGTTCACCATCTGCTCTAGTCCAGAATTTACTTCAGAGACAAACACTTTGTAACACGTTAATGAGAACAAACCCACTAACTAACCTTTAGTAACCTTATAAAAAGGCAAAACAAACGATTTAAAGACAGCAAAATCTAACAAACTAAGCTTTTTTTTTAAACAAGATCTGCACCTGCAAAAATGTAAATGTGCAGAACCTCACAAACATTAAGCAGCATTTATGTTGAAAGATGCCAATACTAATAAAGTGCAAAATACAGTTCCCCTTCACGAAAGTCGCGGAGGCAGCCATTGCTCCCATGTGCGAGCGTGGTGTTCGCATTCTCAACTACCTCGACGACTGGCTTATTCTCGCCCAGTCGAGAGAGCAGTTGTGCGAACACAGGGAAATGGTGCTCAGTCACCTCAGCCACCTAGGGCTTCGGGTCAACTGGGAAAAGAGCAAACTCACCCCCGGGCAGAGGATCTCTTTTCTCGGTATGGAGTTGGACTCGATCAACATGACAGCGCGCCTCACCGAGGCCCGCGTCCAGTCAGTGTTGAACTGCGTGAGCACGCTCAGACGCAGAACAGCGGCTCCACTGAAACTGTTTCAGAGGCTCCTGGGGCATATGGCATCTGCAGCCGCGGTAACGCCGCTCGGATTGCTTCATATGAGGCCGCTCCAACACTGGCTCCACGATCGAGTCCCGAGATGGGCGTGGCAGAGCGGCTCGTGCCGGGTCCAAGTGACTCCGCACTGTCGCCAAACTCTCAGCTTGTGGTCAGACCCTTCGTTCCTGCGGGCAGGTGTTCCCCTAGAACAAGTGTCCAGGCACTCTGTGGTCACCACGGATGCCTCTGCCGACGGCTGGGGGGCCACGTACAACGGGCATGCAGCTTCAGGTCTGTGGACGGGGCCTCAACTGCATTGGCACATCAATTGCCTCGAGTTGTTAGCAGTACATCTTGCATTGGGCCGCTTCGAAACGCCGCTTCGTGGCAAGCATGTACTGGTCCGTACGGACAGCACTGCGACCGTTGCGTACATCAACCGTCAGGGTGGTCTACGCTCCCGCCGCATGTCACAACTCGCCCGCCATCTCCTCCTTTGGAGTCAGAAGCATCTGAGGTCGCTTCGTGCCATTTATATTCCTGGCCTGCTCAACCGTGCAGCCGACGAGCTCTCACGGCAGCAGGTGCTACCGGGAGAGTGGCGACTCCATCCCCAGGTGGTCCAGCTGATTTTCAGGCGCTTCGGGACCGCTCAGGTAGATCTGTTTGCCGCCCCGGACACGTCTCACTGCCAGTTGTTCTATTCCCTGACCGAGGGGACCCTCGGCACGGATGCTCTGGCACACAGCTGGCCCCCGGGCCTACGCAAGTATGCGTTTCCCCCAGTGAGCCTTCTTGCACAGACCTTGTGCAAAGTCAGGGAGGACGAGGAGCAGGTCGTGTTAGTTGCGCCGTATTGGCCCAACCGGACCTGGTTCCCCGAACTAGTGCTCCTCGCGACAGCCCCTCCCTGGCCCATTCCTCTGAGAGAGGACCTGCTCTCTCAGAGACGGGGCACCCTATGGCACCTGCGTCCGGACCTCTGGAAACTCCATGTCTGGTCCCTGGACGGGACGCGGAGGTTCTAGTTGACCTACCACCAGCGGTAGTTGACACCATCACTTCAGCTAGAGCCCCCTCTACGAGGCGCCTCTATGCATTGAAGTGGAACCTATTCGTTGAATGGTGTTCTTCTCACGAGGAGAACCCCCGAACTTGCTCGGTCAGAGCCGTGCTTTCCTTCCTGCAGGACGGGTTGGAGCGAAGGCTGTCTCCCTCCACCCTTAAAGTGTATGTTGCCGCCGTTGCCGCACATCACGATGCAGTTGAAGGTAAGTCGTTGGGAAAGCATGACCTGATCGTCAGGTTCCTGAGGGGAGCAAGGAGACTAAATCCTCCTCGCCCACTCTCTATACCCTCTTGGGATTTGTCTCTGGTCCTTTCGGCTCTTCAGAGACCACCCTTCGAGCCCTTGCAGTCAGCTGAGTTAAAAAATCTGTCCTGTAAAACAGTACTCCTGGTTGCATTGGCCTCCATCAAGAGGGTAGGGGACCTGCATGCATTTTCGGTCGACAAATCGTGCCTGGAATTCGGCCCGGCTAACTCTCACGTGATCCTGAGACCCCGGCCCGGATACGTGCCCAAGGTTCCTACCACTCCCTTCCGGGACCAGGTGGTGAACCTGCAAGCGCTGCCTTCGGAGGAGGCAGACCCAGCCCTGGCTTTTCTCTGTCCCGTCCGCGCTCTGCGTCTGTACGTGGACAGAACGCAAAGCCTCAGGACCTCAGATCAGCTCTTCGTCTGTTACGGAGGCCAGCAGAAGGGAAAGGCCGTCTCCAAGCAGAGGATGGCCCACTGGATAGTGGATGCCATCGCCTTGGCTTACGAAGCCCAAGGCGTGCCTTGACCGCCCGGGTTGAGAGCCCACTCCACTAGGGGTGTCGCTTCTTCTTGGGCGCTGGCACACGGCGCCTCGCTGACAGATATCTGTAGAGCTGCGGGCTGGGCGACACCTAACACGCTCGCTAGGTTTTATAGCCTACGTGTTGAGCCGGTTTCTTCCTGTGTGCTCGCTTCAACCAGCCGGTAACACCGAAGTTTCCGCTCTTGTGTCGGCTTGCTGCGCCACTCCCCTCCACATGGAGCGGATACGTGCGCTTTTTTGCTCCAGTCGAGTTCCCCACTCTGGCGAACCCTGTGAGTTCCTCCGCACCCCTCCGGCAGTCGGACGTTGCGGAGCGTCCGACGCCAGGCCTAGTGCTCGTATGCTTGTGTAACTTGTGCTAGGCTGGGTTCCATATGTGGTGATTCCTGCGGCGATCCCATATGAGTATTCTTCCACGACCAGCTCCCTGCGGTGAGCCCGTGTCTTTCCCTTGGCAGAGTCCGCTCTGCCGTCACTGTCTGGTGTAGCCTCCCCTTCTCAGGCTGGAGCCACCCCAGTGACATTCCATATGTTGCACTGCCCTCTGGCCAGTCCATATGAGTATTCTCCACGTTACCTCCCTTCGGGCAGGACGTGGCTTCCGCAGCGTCCCTCTCCTCTGGAAAGGCACGCTTTCCCAGTGTTATCCAAGAGTTCCACTGTGTGGGTTAACGGAACAACAGTGAACTCCCTCTACGCAGGTCTTCCGCCCCAGCCACTTGGGGGTCTGAGAGTCTTCCTTAGGGCGCTGGATGTGGCAGCAACCGATGGCGTCTTCCATGGGATCCCCTAACGTCGTCACGTCGACGTCACGTCGAACGTGAGCGACTGAAGGGGAACGTCTCGGTTACTAATGTAACCCTCGTTCCCCGAAGGAGGGAACGGGAGACGTGACGTCCCGCTGCCACAGTTGCTGACCATCGCTGTACGGCCGACTCAATCTCGGCTCCTCAGCGAAAAACAATGAGTGCGGCGTCCGCTTCCTGTTTATACCCGCGCTGCGGGGCGGGGCGCGTGACGCGTTTCACGCACGCCAACGTTCATTGGCTTGTTCTTTAGATACTCGAAGTTGATAGGGCTCCCTGAAGTGATCCCTAACGTCGTCACGTCGACGTCACGTCTCCCGTTCCCTCCTTCGGGGAACGAGGGTTACATTAGTAACCGAGACGTTTTCTTAGGAATAGCCACAAAAGTTAAATGGTGGAAAAATCTAGTTTAATACTATATTTTAATAAAATATAATATATAATATAGCCGAATATCCAATAAGGCCGTTCTTGTTTCCTTATTTTTTTTTTTTTTTTGTCAGACAATAGAACGAGTAGCTATTTTTATGAGTAAAATTCTGAATTGAGAGAGTTCGGGAAATGGGTGAACTAATGCACATGTGATAGTGAGTATTACAAGTGATAAACACAAGAAAAGAAAGTAAAATAAAATGGTCAATTCTTTAAATATAAAACAAAAGAGAAGCAGATAAGTGATAAGTCCGTCACCGTGGAAACAACACTGCTCATTCACGCTCCTCTCAGCCGTTCACTGAACAGGGACGCAGAGAGAGATGTGACGGCAGGGAGAAAGCAAACCTCGCGCTCGCAGGATATTGTGCTGGCAACATTTGGTTACTGAGGTTTGTCCAAAAAGTCGCTAGATTTGTCTCTAGTCGCTTTTTTTGTCACTAAAGGCGCTAAGTTGGCAACACTTCTGTTATGTTTGTAGGTAGCCTAAATGCATACCTGCCAACTCTCACGCTTTGGCCTTTGGCATTTGAGTGGTTTCACACGCTCACACGGGCGAGTTCTCACGCTGAAGTGTCAACTCGGTCGGTCAAATGCCGCGTGCATGCATGAGAAAGACTGTTCCAAACTGCGTTGCGCGCATGTGCCCACCGTCCCTCCCGGTTGGAGAGGTTTTATTATAAGGTTTATTTACTTACACTCCCCGCCCCCCCAGAAAAATCTCACGCAAAGCTAAACGCAAAAGTTGGCAGGTATGCTAAATGTGAGACGTTGGCAGCCCACATCTGCTGCGTCTTTTTTTAATTTTTTTTTTTTTATTATTGCTCAAACGTAAACAACAGTATACAAAGTATACAAAACATACAACTTAATAATACCCTTGCCCGGGGGATAGGCATCATATACAATCAAACAAATTGTAAGCAATACAAATATTTCTAGTTTTTATAGCCTTTTTGTTCAACGAACCACTAATTAATTTTATATATGATAACATATCACAATAATAATGTTTAAAGGCCGGTTTTTGTTTTATATATTTGCATTTGTGGATATAGAATTTAGCTTGCACAATTAATACATTTATAATAAAGAACATATCTTCTTTACTTTGTTTTCTAAAAAAACAAAACACAATATTTTCCCACTTCAAAGTAAAGTCCTTGTAAAGTTCTTTCCTAATAAAGCTGCAGAAGTCCTTCCAGAAGGTTGTGGAGTGTGTGCAGATCCAAAACAAGTGCTGGGTGGTCTCAGGGTGATTGATTCACATCAATGTCCCTTTTGAATTTCGTCATGTAGTGGTTAGCAGGGTAGTACTTATGGATAATTTTGAAAGAAATTTCTTTGACCTTATTTGTGACAAAAAACTTATTGGGAATTGTCCATACTTTTTTCCAGTTAATATCATTTACAAAAGAATTCCAGTATGAAACAACATATGGAACAGATATTACTTCTTTCTGAAACAAAGACCGTACATATTTATTGTTATTTCTAGAAGAGGTCAGACAAATTTTACCTATGTCTGAATCGATTGGATTATAGAAAGGAACAGAAGAGCAATTAAAATCAACACTTCTAAATAGTATTTTAACACCAGAAGGTATAGCATCATATACTATTGCATATTCTTTCGGTGTGGCTGGAAACTTATAGGTGTTTAAAAATTCTGAATAAGACATAAGTTGTCCATCACTATTGAACAGTTGAAACACTAAAATAATCTGTTTCTCAATCCAGTTAGAAAAAAATAATGACTTGTTCTTATACAGAATATCCCGATTGTTCCATATAATATATTTATGGGGAGAAAAGTTGTGCTTATATATTCAATCATAGGCGCCGATACCGTGGGTGCTCCGGGGCTCGAGCACCCACGGAAAATACCGAGCACCCACGTGCTAGACTGCCAGTAGGCTACATTCATTTAAAATTAAACATTGCAGTTGGTGCTATGTTAAGCATCTGTCACTGTGATTGGTTATGCCGATGTCAGTCTCGCCTGCTCCATATCCTATCCACCAATCACAGCGTTTCTCGGATGAAAGCGCCTCTGATCGCGGTTACGTACGTGTCAGTTACACTTTTGATCTCCAATCCTGTCTGTAGGCTATTTGTGAGAAGTGGTGCTGTCCTGAGTTGAAAGAGAGCCTACGTTACGGCTTTATTATCAAGTAAATAGGTGTGTGTGTTCGTGTCGACCGCTGTCCATTTCCTAAAAGTGGTGTCATGAACACATATTCTCTATGAGCGTAATTTACACACACCGGCGGCGCCATTCGGCGTCTATCCGCGGCGTCCAGCAACGGCTCAGGACCTTGTTCAAAATCCTGCCGTGCCACAGAGCGCACCGCGATTTACATAGTTTTATATTAAATTTACATTTATTTGTCTCAAATCGTCATTAATGTATACTGACTTCACCCTGTGCTGCAATATACATTTAGTTTTACATTCATTTACAGAAATCAGCTAGGTTGAATGAAAATTGCTGACGAATTTTCAGGTGATATTCTCAATTCATTCAGTTAACTGACTGTAAAGTGTTAAGACTGCAGACTTAGCAAGGTTGTATTTAATTGTACATTACAATCATAACATAACATAGTAGCTACTTACATGATCTTAATTCCATAATATCCTTAAACATAACATTACAATATTGCTCGCAGTAGGGTGTGCGATACCTCGAGGCTCGAGTTGTGATGCGGCGCATTGTCTACTATATTTGCTTGCTTATTAATTAATCCAGGCAATTTTTTGATAAAACATTTATTAAAATGAAGATACAATTTATACAAAACGAAATTCACTTTCAGCAGTAGAACTGATAAGAGTAAGGTTCTGAAATGCAAACATTTTTTGACTAGACCTACTTTTTTTTATTATTATTATTATTTTTTTTATTAAAGGGCCAGCGCCCATGAGCACCCACGGAGTAAAACATAAATCGGCGCCTATGTATTCAATTCAATTCAAGTTTATTTGTATAGCGCTTTTCACAATACACATTGTCTCAAAGCAGCTTTACAGAAAGTGCAATTCAGAAATGTACAAAGAAAAATACAGTTAGTTAATCATGTATAAATTTAGGCATAACATATCGCCGGTGTTTAGTCGTCTCTTCACAGGCGTCGAGTCGTCTCTCCACAGGCGTTTAGTCGTCTCTCCACCGGCGTTTAGTCGTCTCTCCACAGGTGTTGGGGCATCTGAAGTCTGAATATATGAGCAACCATGCTAACAAAACTTGTTTGTGAAATAAAGAGAGCTTTTCTGGTATTTTGTCTACATTGTAATTGCAACCTAATATGAAACTCAAACCACCAAATCTAGAAAATATAAAGTTAGGAATAAAATTCCAAATGGAAACAGGATTTTTAAGAAATTGTTTGGCCCAGTTGATTTTAAAAGTATTGTTTAGAGTATTAAAGTCTAACACATTTAGCCCACCATGTTCATAGCTATTCATTATGACATTTTTCTTGATGTAATGTGTTCTATTCTTCCAAAGAAAGTTAAATAGCATACAATCGATATCCTTACAAGTTTTGTTGTCTACATGAACAGAAAGAGCTGCATATGTTAGTCGAGACAAGCCTTCTGCTTTTGAGAGCAAGACTCTCCCTCTTACTGTTAGGTCTCTCTGCAACCATTGATTTAATTTGGTTTGTGTTTTTTTAATAAGTGGTGGAAAGTTTAATCGAATTCTTCTCTTTTCATCTTTACAAACAATTAAGCCTAAATAATTTGCTTCCTTTCGGCTGGGAATCTTACAAATATTCTGATCCTTACAATCTTTGACAGGTAATAATTGACATTTGCTTAAATTTAAGGTTAAGCCAGAAGCTGAGGAAAATTCTTCAATAATTTTTCAGGCAATAGGCACCTGACTGGCATTCTTAAGAAAAATTGTCGTATCGTCAGCTAGTTGGCTGATGAGTATTTCTTTGCCTGCTATACTAATACCTTTCATGACGCTATTAGAAATATGAGAGGCAAGAATTTGCATGCAAAGTAAAAACAAATAAGGGCTGATTGGGCATCCTTGTCGGATCCCGCGTTTAAGATTAAATCTTGACGTTGTGCCATTTTTCATTCTAACGGAGCTATTAGCATTTGAATACACGGCCAAGACAGCATTACAGAACATATCACCAAAGCCAAATTTTTTAAGAGAGAGAAATATGAATTCATGCTCAATAGAATCAAAGGCTTTGTAGAAGTCTAAGAGGAGGACTTAAGATATAATAATAGATAAAATTATTATTATTATACGCGGAATAGATTAAAAAACACTACAGTCCCATTCGCAGACACAGACATGCTCCCCATGACACAGCGAATATAAAAATTAATCATAAATCATTTTAATATATGTATAATAATTATACTATGGGAAGTACTTAGGCCTACATGTTATAAACTTAGATGTTAACATATCCTGAGGATGATACCAACGCAGTCTCATGAAAGTGCGTATCAATACCACGAATGTTATTTCTCGTGCCATTTATACGGCAAAAATGTTTTTTGCGTGTATATGCTACGCACTGAAAACCCCTTGGGTAGGATTAGGGGGAGGGGGGAGGGGGGGGGGGGGGGGGGTGGGAGGGGGTGTGCGTATTACACGCCATAAAGTGCGTATCATATGCACGCGAAAACTGCTTATCATCATTTACACGCAAAAACTGTTTTTGACGTATTATGGCACGAGAAATAACATTCGTGGTATTGATACGCACTTTCATGATGAGATCGGGCTCGATGACACACACACACACACACACACACACACACACACACACACACACACACACACACACACACACACACACACACACACACACACACACACACACACACACACACACACACGACAACACTTAGGCCTATGTCAGGAAACACAGATTGGACAGTGAATTCAGATAAACACTATTTGGACACAGACACGGTGAACTGGTGAGAGGCAGGTTACTGACGGTGAAGATAAGCAGAAAGATGATAAACTCAGTGTTTGTCTTACAGATTGTCCGGTTGGCGGATGGATAGACGGGTAGACAAAACACACACCTCTACAACTTGACACAGGAGCAGGAAAGTAGTGTTGGTATTAATCCACAGGGAAGCACGAGGAGAGAACACGGTAATCTCGTATCTGGAATCGTAGAGAAATCGTTTCCCAGTTGAAGGACAGACGCTGAGTGAACTGAGGTGCTTATATGTGGTACAGATGATGAGTGATTAGTGACAGGTGAGCGAGGTTAGAGAGAGTCTGATATGATTATCCTGTGACAACTGTATGGGATTTGGCAAAAGACAAAACTTGTAGTCCATTGTGATAATGTTCAGAGTAAGGAAGGAAGAAGACAGTGTCGACTTCTGAAATCCACACGAGTCTCCAGTCCAGTCTCACTCTGCTCGCTTCCCGGTCCTCTGTGGTTTTATCGTCTCTTTTCACACCAATCACTGCAACAAGACACGGGTGTTTGCCATTCTGCACTTGAACCACTTAAACCACTCGTCTCTATGAGGTGTGATTTGTGCATTTACTTTACAAACCAAGCAATCATCGTGTCGATCGTCCTTGCTGTGACCAATCACGTGTGATGAGAATCGTGACACTTTCGTCGCCCCCTTCTCACTGAAAAGAAGTGTGCAGTGAATAGGGGCGCCAGTATGGGGCGCCGTTTGTAAAGCGGCTCACGCTGAAAATAACAGCAACATTTTGTCAAATTTAGCTTCAAACTATGTTTAAAAAACTGGTATGAATTTTTGACGGTCACTTTTTAGCACATTTACAACAATATTTGTCAACTTAGAGATATTTTAAATAGTTCAATCTAAATATTAAATGTTACACCTAAATGTTAAATGTTAAATCTAAATGCTAAATCTAAATGTTAAATCTAAATGTTAAATCTAAATCTAAATGTTAAATCTAAATGTTAAATCTAAATCTAAATGTTAAATCTAAATATTAAATCTAAATCTAAATGTTGAATCTAAATATTAAATCTAAATCTAAATGTTGAATCTAAATATTAAATCTAAATCTAAATGTTGAATCTAAATGTTAAATCTAAATCTAAATGTTAAATCTAAATCTAAATGTTAAATCTAAATATTAAATCTAAATCTAAATGTTGAATCTAAATGTTAAATCTAAATCTAAATGTTAAATCTAAATCTAAATGTTAAATCTAAATCTAAATGTTAAATCTAAATATTAAATCTAAATCTAAATGTTAAATCTAAATCTGAATGTTAAATCTAAATATTAAATCTAAATCTAAATGTTAAATCTAAATCTAAACCGAAACATCTAAACCGAAATTTAAACCGAAACATTTAGATTTAACATTTAGATTTAACATTTAGATTTAGATTTAACATTTAATATTTAATATTTAGATATAGCAATTAATATTTAATATTTTATTTAATATTTAATATTTAAATTTAGCATTTAGATTTAACATTTAACATTTTAGGTGTAACATTTAATATTTAGATTTAAAGCTGCAGTCCGTAGCATTTTCCCTTTTTGTCGCCATCTCTGTTCGAAATCTGTAACTGCAGTGATTCGCGGAATTATAATCTTTACGTGGGTTGTAAATCGGCATGAAACAGCGCGGATGAACACAGTGTTTTGAGGCGAGTGCTGCTGTCAATCACCACGCTGTGTGGATACTCTCATTCACAATCACAGATTCACTTTTTGAAAGTTTGACTAACATAAGAATTTTCACCGGAAAATGTCTTCTGAACAAGTAAGTAACATCCATTTTTGTTCTGATCAACTAAGGGGGAAAAAGCATTCGACATGACAAGCGATCGTTAGATTTAATCAGCGCGATTTACAGCAACCGTGCAAATCATAGCCTACTTTGTTCTCAAATTGTTCATGTTAACAACATCAGCATTGCGTGACTAACGTTATTTAATGTGTTTTATGATTACCTGTGTAGTTCAGAAATCATATTCTCCATAATAGCTAAACGAGAAAGGCACAACAAAGAAAACTCCATAACTGTGTGAATTAAGAAAACGTACTGTTACACGATTGAACTATTGAAATGTCTTACTTGTTCAGCAGAGAAAGCTGTCTCTTCTTCCGTTTCGAACCCCTTCGGGAGTTCACGCACCTTTCTAAAGCCCCACCGATGTGTATCCTTGTGTTCGCATGAGACGGTTTCTTTCTCTTTCCACCTTAAATCCAAAGTACGAAGTCTTTTGGGTTTTATAACTGGTTAATCTCCAGTTGACACTGATGATTGTTGTTTGGATCTTTCTGGATCCGCCATAAGTTTAATCATGTAAAGTGCTGCGAGAAAAGCCTATCTCTACATCTCCTCACACGCAGTTTAGCCGGCTAGCCGAAACTCCTTCTTTATGTGTACGGATGTGACGTAATGACGCAAAGACATGCTCGAATTTCCCGCGAAAACCCACCAGTACAACTGGAATTAAAATCATTATTACAAGCTAACCGTTGTGAATCTAGCTATGTCAAGCAGATAGTTTTGAACACTGGCTGAAGATGTTTTTTTTAAAATAATTAATTTGAATTATTTTTAACTTAAAAAAGTTACGGACAGCAGCTTTAACTATTTAAAATATCTCTAAGTTGACAGATATTGTTGTAAATGTGCTAAAAAGTGACCGTCAAAAATTCATACCAGTTTTTTAAACATAGTTTGGGAAAACATTGCCTTGGCGCTCATTGAAATACGCGACAATCATGCCGAAGAGTTGTTTTGTCGTTTTCTGTACTGCCAATATAAACAAAAATTATAAATTGAAGTTCTACAACCAACAAACCCGTTGGTAAAAAAGGTGTGAGCCTCCAGGGACTTGTAATTTTTGAGATTACTGTGTGAGATCCCTGTGTGATATAGTAGTGGGTGTTAAACTCGTATGAGGCAGTGGGCCAGATTTGTCTACTTCTCTTACGAAAAAATAATTATAGTAATCCTATAAGATTTGTATTATAATACTTAATAATTCCTATAAGATTTGTATTATAATACTTCTGTGATGTTCTGTAATACCTCTACTTCTATAGTTTGTCCCAAAATACTACAGTATTCCTATAGGATTGCTATAATATTTTATCCTAAAATACTACAAGATTCCAATGGTTGTTTTTCATAAGGGATGTCTCATTCACATTGGCGTTATCAGCTGAAGATTGTCTTGATAGGCCAATCGCTATATGACCATAGACAGTAAAATAAATGTAATGGCGCCAGCCGTGAACCTGTCAGCACAGTCCCTCGTACTGATCACCGTTTTACAAAAGCATTAAAGTTTGGAGTGAAGATTGGTATTGGTAAGTGACAAGGTTTTATGGAGTTATAGTGCCAACATATGATTGAGTTATAGGCTAATGTTACCGGTAGCTATACCGCGATGTCTTACCTGGAGATTCAACCAGATAACAGAATATATCTCGAAATGACACCTCCGGCCATTTGGTTGGGTCATTGACCCAGTTTTTAATTAAATAAGGGCAATCATATCCTATTGCAGTTAATTTTGCAATGCCGGTCGGCAGGCGTCAATGCCTCACAATAAGACATTTTTGTCATTCAAATACTGTCACGTTTCAGTTGTGTTTTGAGATCTTGTTTCCCCATGTCTTTGTGGTTTTTGGTTTAGTCCTGTTTAGTTTTCCCGCTCCTCGTTTGTGTTCAGTTTTATCACCTGTGTTCTGTTAATTATCCTATTATTCCTTGTATATTTAAGCCCTGTGTTTTCCCTGAGTGTTTGTCGATCGTCGTCAATGTATGGTTGTATGTTAACCCTGAAGTCCTGGAGTTCTGTTCTTTTGTTCTCGGATGTTTTCTAGTTTGTTTAATAAATCTATTATCTTGAAGCCCTTGTCCTCGTCTTCAGCTACCTGCACCCAACCCTGACAGAACGATCGACCGTAAACTGAAAATGGGCCGAAGGAGGAAAGACAAAGAGGTGAGCCCCTTCGAAAACCCAATCCTCTTCCAAGAGGAACGCTCACTCGAGGAATACGCTGGTCTATACCTTGAGCTCTATGATGATGTGTCGTTGGAGGAAGAGGAACTAACAAGGAGTTTCTGGGGTGGACTGAAAGACCCACTAGCCCAAATAATTCTTGTCAAGGATCTCAATTTGTCATTTTTGGAGTTTGTGGATCACACACTGTGGGCGTGTGGATCCACATACCACGTGGAAGATCTCCCACTCCAGCCAGTGCCAAGCCCGCCAGCCCCTGAGCCCATCACCTGCACGCCAGCCCCTGAGCCCATCACCTGCACGCCAGCGCCTGAGCCCATCACCTGCACGCTAACGCCAGAGCCTGAGCCCATCGTCTGCCCGCCAGAGCCTGAGCCCATCGCATGCCCGCCAGAGCCTGCACACCGCATCAGCCCTGCCGCCAGATCGGTCCCTGGACTTCCCCGGCTGATATCCTGTATGACTGATCCCCCGCTGATATCAGTACGATTAGCCAAAAGGATGGCTGCCGAAGCTGGGTTCACGTCAGCCACATCCAGCCAGAGACCGTCCAGCCAGAGACCGTCCAGCCAGAGACCGTCCAGCCAGAGACCGTCCAGCCAGAGACCGTCCAGCCAGAGACCGTTGCCTGCCCGCCAGAGCATGAATCCAGCCCCAAGCTCCCTGATGTGCTGGCCCCGTCCAGTTCCGAGTCCCCTGATGTGCTGGCCCCGTCCAGTTCCGAATCCCCTGATGTGCTGGCCCCGTCCAGTTCCGAGTCCCCTGATGTGCTGGCCCCGTCCAGTTCCGAGTCCCCTGATGTGCTGGCCCCATCCAGTTCCGAGTCCCATGATGTGCCAGAGCCAGAGCCCGTTGACCCAGCGCCAGAGCCCGTTGACCCAGCGCCAGAGCCAGAGCCCGTTGACCCAGAGCCAGAGCCCGTTGACCCAGCGCCAGAGCCAGAGCCCGTTGACCCAGCGCCAGAGCCAGAGCCCGTTGACCCAGCGCCAGCGCCAGAGCCCGTTGACCCAGCGCCAGCGCCAGAGCCCGTTGACCCAGCGCCAGCGCCAGAGCCCGTTGACCCAGCGCCAGCGCCAGAGCCCGTTGACCCAGCGCCAGCGCCAGAGCCCGTTGACCCAGCGCCAGCGCCAGAGCCCGTTGACCCAGCGCCAGCGCCAGAGCCCGTTGACCCAGCGCCAGCGCCAGAGCCCGTTGACCCAGACCCAGAGCCCGTTGACCCAGACCCAGAGCCCGTTGACCCAGACCCAGAGCCCGTTGACCCAGACCCAGAGCCCGTTGACCCAGACCCCGTTGACCCAGCGCCCGTTGATGTCAAGTCCGTTTCCGTTCCTGAACCTGTCCTTCTCCCCAAGAAAATTTTGGGGGGGGGCTATACGCCTTCGCCGTGGCCGGCCAAAGATCCACGGAGGCCCGAAAAAATAACACCGCCGTGGCCACCTGATAGGTCTTCACCGCCGTGGCCACCTGAAGGGTCCTCACCGCCGTGGCCACCTGAAGGGTCTTCACCGCCGTGGCCACCTGAAGGGTCTTCACCACCACGGCCGCCCGAAGGGTCCTCACCAGCACAGCCACCTGAAGGGTCTTCACCGCCGTGGCCGCCTGAGGGGTCTTCACCGCCGTGGCCACCTGAAGGGTCTTCACCGCCGTGGCCACCTGAAGAGCCTGCACCACCCTGGACGCCCGAGGGTCCGACAGCTCCGCCCTGGACGCCCGAGGGTCCGACAGCTCCGCCCTGGACGCCCGAGGGTCCGACAGCTCCGCCCTGGACGCCCGAGGGTCCGACAGCTCCGCCCTGGACGCCCGAGGGTCCCACAGCTCCACCCTGGACGCCCGAGGGTCCCACAGCTCCGCCCTGGACGCCCGAGGTACTGCCTGCTCCGCCGTGGCCACGCCCACAGCCTGCACCGCCGTGACCACGCCCACAGCCTGTTCCGCCATGGCCACGCCCACAGCCTGCTCCGCCATGGCCACGCCCACAGCCTGCTCCGCCATGGCCACGCCCACAGCCTGCTCCACCGTGGCCACGCCCACAGCCTGCACCGTCGTGGCCACGCCCACAGCCTGCACCGTCGTGACCACGCCCACAGCCTGCAACGTCGTGGCCTCGCCCACAGCCTGCACCGCCGTGGCCACGCCCACAGCCTGCTCCGCCCTGGAGGCTTCCTGGACCTGCACCATGCCCTCGTCAGCCTCCAGGGCGCCCACCCTCCCACCCCTTTGGATATTATACGGCGCGAGGATGCGCCTTCGGGGAGGGGGGAGGTACTGTCACGTTTCAGTTGTGTTTTGAGATCTTGTTTCCCCCTGTCTTTGTGGTTTTTGGTTTAGTCCTGTTTAGTTTTCCCGCTCCTCGTTTGTGTTCAGTTTTATCACCTGTGTTCTGTTAATTATCCTATTATTCCTTGTATATTTAAGCCCTGTGTTTTCCCTGAGTGTTTGTCGATCGTCGTCAATGTATGGTTGTATGTTAACCCTGGAGTTCTGTTCTTTTGTTCTCGGATGTTTTCGTTTGTTTAATAAATCTATTATCTTGAAGCCCTTGTCCTCGTCTTCAGCTACCTGCACCCAACCCTGACAAATACACACGATGCTCAGTGTTTTCCCCCACGCCGACCACGCCCCCCAACTATGACGTGTTGCCGACTGTATGTATTGTGCCAAAATAATTCGTTGAAAATCTCCTTTAGCCTAATACAACTTTATAAATAAAGAAATGTTTGTTAAAAATATGCAAGGAAACATTTTTATTTAACTATTGTTTAACATTTAAATGAATTATTTTATTAGGCTATATCAATATCAACCGCTCACCCTCCGACTACTTTAAGTCTGTCCCGACTACTTAAGCTTTCTGGGGCACAGAGCAGAAAAAGGTGAAGATAAAATAATGAGGTTAAAGGAGTAGTTCACTTTTAAAAAAACTTTTGCTGATAATTTACTCACCCCCATGTCATCCAAGATGTCCATGTCTTTCTTTCTTCAGTCGAAAAGAAATTAAGGTTTTTGATGAAAACATTCCAGGATTTTCTCCATATAATGGACTTCATTGGGACCCAAACGGTTCAAGGTCCAAAAGACAGTTTCAGTGCAGCTTCAAAGGGCTTTAAACGATACCAGACGATGAATAAGGGTCTTATCTAGCGAAACCATCGCTCATTTAAAAAATAAATAACAAAGTTTAAGTTGTATAAGCACAAATGCTTACAAATGCTAATCCTTGTTCTGTGATGAGCGTTCGTGACTCTCCTGTTCGAACTCGTTCATCAAAATTAACAAATCTTTTTTCAAGTCATGACACAAAGGCAGGGGCGTAGAATTTAGTAGGGACGCTAGGGACGTGTCCCTACCAATATCCAGTGACACTGAAATATCCCTAGCAATAATTTCGATCAAAACTTAAAATATATTTATTAGGGCTGTCAGTTAAACGCGTTATTAACGGCGTTAACGCAAACCCATTTTAACGGCGTCAATTTTTTTATCGCGCGATTAACGGTCTTTTTGACCTAGCAAACTTTGTAGTTTTCTTTCACATGCTTTTGCAACAGGACGCGGCATGCGCACGCTGCGCTATGAAACCCATTCATTTCAATGGCTTGCGCCGCGCGAGTGCTTCGTCGACCAAAGCGCAAGCGGATCTAGACCGTAAACAAAACAACAGGCACGACGCACACACTCGTTTGGGCTTGCGAGCCGGCCAAATAGTTAACCTTTTGAGTGGATGACGAGACGCCGAAATTGATGCCAATAAGATTCTGAATGGAAGGTTTACTTTTAAAAAAGTTGGCAAATGGTTCCATTGACAAGACCAAAGTGATCTGTGTGTTTTGTCGTTGTGAACTGAGATATCATCGCAGCACGTCCAGTCTGAAATACCGCTTGATGATGGCCAAGCACACACACACACACATAGCTGATGCGAATTCTCCGCCCCCTCGTCAATATCAGGACCTCGTCAGTATTTATTTCACCTTTTTATTGATGGACAGTGTTACATTGTGTGTGAGATTATTTGCTCTAAGTGAGAATTTTTGTGTGAATTTGAACACAGTATATGCCAATGTTGTTTTCAATAAAAACATTTGCACAAAGCAAGCCGATCCACTTTACTATGTTGATAAGAGCATTAAAATGAGAAAAAAATAATGGGACAAAAAGAAATCAAGAGACATTTAGAATAGATAAAAATGTGCGATTAAATGCGATTAATCGTGAGTTAACTATGACATTAATGCGATTAATCGCGATTAAATATTTTAATCGTTTGACAGCACTAATATTTATATATTGATGTCCCCGTCCCCCAGGGGCGTCGCACCCGTGGGGGATGTGGGTGTTTTAACACTCACATTTTTCCCGGTGAGAGGGTTCAACACCCGCACTTTTTCTGCAGTTTTCCCGCAGTTTTGCACAAACGCGCTACTACAGTCGCTCCTCCGTTTCTCTGGCGCTCTGTGTGTGCGCTCGCTGGCTGCGGCTGCCTCCTCTCCTCTCAAACATGACACCGGCTTTGAGTGTGAGCGGCTGATGATTGGCTGTTATGCCTTAAGTCCCGCCTCTTTTGATGTGTTAGATTTATCGGTCAGCTCGCTCTGAGGAAGCGGGGACTTATGGTTATATAGTTATTTACATCTCCCTTTTCCAGGTACTTTGAATGAGTGTTTATGCTTTGAACGAGGTTTTTAAATAGGCTTGATATGTGTTAGGGAAGATGTTTGTTTTGTTGACATGTCGAGTGTTTTCGGTATTATATTTCGTTTTTTTTGGGCAAAACAGCACAAGACTTTAATTAAGTAACGTTAGGCATTCTGTTTGTGCTGCCTGATTTAAAGAAAAGTGCGCTCTTGCTCACACGATCAGCATGGTGAGCTGGTGTTTTCTCCTAAATAAAAGCTCAAGGGTTTATTTCATACAAGTGAAGAAATTGGGACAAAAGTAATTTCAATTTTCCTATTCTATAGCGTAATACAAAATATAGTGTAGCCTAACGTAGAGAGAGACTCTATATCATAACTAAAAAGATGTTTGAGCCCTCTTTAGGTAGGCTACAAGTCAATGCTTTTTCTTTGTTCAATGTGCACAGTTCATGGGTCGAAGCTGGTTGAAGCTCTTAATTTTGTGCACCAGATTGATGCATTTAACCTTAAAATGTACAACATTTTCTTACGGGGGAGCATGCCCCCCAACCCCCCTAGAGGGAGGGCTACGCCACTGCCGTCCCCACCAATTTCAAAATCAAACCTATGCCTCTGCACAAAGGGTCCAAGATAAGACCCTTATTCATCGTCTGGAGTCGTTTAAAGCCCTTTGAAGCTGCACTGAAACTGTCTTTTGGACCTTGAACCATTTGGCTCCCAATGAAGTCCATTATATGGAGAAAATCCTGGAATGTTTTCATCAAAAACCTTAATTTCTTTTCGACTGAAGAAAGAAAGACGTGGACATCTTGGATGACATGGGGGTGAGTAAATTATCAGCAAAAGTCTTTTTAAAAGTGAACTACTCCTTTAACCTATTATTATTAATCATCACTATAAGTATTTAAATTTTATCAACATTTAATAATGGTTAACTTTGGTTTAACTTTGCATTTCAGGGCTTAACATTTACGCTTGTTTGCTTGTCCGGGAGAAGTGTTTTTTTTTTTTTTTTTTTTTTTTTGAAGGGGCAAGTGAAAGAGAATTTTACTTCAGTTTATGCTGTAGCTCTGTATATTTCTATGGCATCGCTGTCAAAGAGTAATTAACTGTAGTAATTTATTTATTGTAGAGTTAACAAAAGTTATCATGAGCATTGTAATGTTTGAAGTGGATGTTTTTAAAGCACAGTGAACAAACAAGGTTCACAACACAACGGAAATGCAACTTGGTTTATTTTGTACATTTATGGCCAATATAGTCAATGTTTTTGATTTATTGTCAGTAAAAAAGTTTTTTTTTCCTGCTCAACACTGCTGTCTTGTGGTCAGGAGGCATTTCTTTTGTGCTGTGGCTTCATTTTTTGTTTCAACAGAAATGAACAAATTACAAAAACATAGAACAAAGCCAGCAGAAAACATGAAAACATTATTTCTTGTTACATATTTCTGATATTATGAAAAAATGAAAGTCTCACATGCATAATTGGGTATTATGTTTTTTATATTACTTGCCCCTAAACAGCACATGATGAATAAATCAATATCAAGCTCTCAGTCGCACTGTTGGCCAGAATATCAGCACATCTGCATAATTATAACCATAGCTTTATACTTTAACAGAGAGAAAGACATGTTGTTTTACTTTATATTTTCATGTAACATATCAGTGTTTGTGTTGAGTCTTGAGGTTTTTTGAAATCCATATGTTGAAGATTTTGTAGGTCTGTATGTAGAACTTGTTTCAAGTCGTCTCTGTTTCTTGCATGAACAAACACCTTTAATAATCCTTAAAAGTGAAATCAGATTTAACATTAAATTAGTAGTTCAGACAAAAACATTATTTATTCAAACACATTTCATGGTTTTGTTCTTTCTGTAACATAACAATTACTCACTATAAAGAGCTGTAACTGCAAGAGCTGTTAAAGTATTCTTTAAAAAATGTAAAATAGCATACAGATATTATAGTGAGAAATTCAAGAGCACAATGTCCACGTTTGGAGAAATACATGTATAATTTCACAGCTCACCTATCGTGATGATGATCAGAACAGCGTTCAACAGAGCAGATATGAAGATAATAATCTGCCAATGTGTCTCATTCTCCTCAATGATCTTCACTGCTGTATGATTCTGGATCTCTGGAGTTGGTACTGTGTAATCATTGAAGGGGTTTACTATTAATATTTAATATCTATTTCTATTTGTCTAACAGTGATTAAGTGTTTAGATTAATGATCACTGAATGTTCACTCACCAATGATGTGTAGTCTGGTGCCGTTGCTGTATTTTGGAGGACCGTCTTTGGTCACACAGTAATAATCCCCTAAATCATCAAGTGACATTATTTATGAACAGGCGATGATTACTGTGCACTGAATATTTCTGCTTAAAATCTTTACTGTAGTGAAAAGTAGCTGATGTTGTGGAAGAGCGTAATAGCAGAACCGGAGAATCTGGAAGTTTCAGTAATAACCAATAAACCTCCTTTACATCAAAATTACAGTTTATAGTCACATTTTGACCCAAATCTGTTAGTTGATCAGTTAAAGTCTCCGCAGCTTCACACCATATGATCAGATCTGTGAAATAAACACCATACACACATAATATGGATTATTATTATGTCATTAAACATTATAAATTATCTTACAAAGAGCAATAAACTGTTCATAAAGTACAATTAACTCACAGAGGTAAAGCTGCATGATCTTCATGATGTTAAAACACGTGTTTCTTTCACACGACTGTAGAGATGAAACTTTACCTCAGATCTTTCAGAAGAATAGGGTGATTTAACCACAGTCAAGAGGAAGTTAAAGGCAGGTTTGCTCTGGCCACACGTTTAGTTTTGTTGTCTATTTGTTCACAATTCAACAATTGTCCTATACATGATTTCTTGTCTTTAAAAAATATATTTATCTCTAATTCACTGCAGCAAAAGGACCCAAGACAGATAACAGCCCAGTTTTCTTTTCTTCAGTGTCATTCAAACACAAATATGATGTTTTCTTCAACTGTATTCTCATTCTCATGATTATTAACTCATACGTTTAGATGAGGTTTTTAGTTTCTGTCTCAGAGTTATCCACTAATTCACCAACATTAACAATATTTATCCTCGAGGCAAGTGAGTACTCTATGTATTTTAATTATTTTGGATTGCAATTATTTTTGCCTAGTTCTTCTTATAAAGACATAGTAGCCTAGGAAGTGTGAAGCTTATTTCTAACATTTGTTATATAATTTATTCATCTTTGTTAATGTTAGTTAATACAAATTCAGCTGTTCATTGTTAGTTCATGTTAGCTCAGGTTCATTAAATAATAATAACAGATACAGCTTGTGTTTTTAATAATGTACTTCAATAAATTTCAATACAAATTAAATGAGCATGAACTAAAATTAATAACTGCTGTAGAAGTATTTATTTTTTATTATTGTTAGTTAATGATAAGTAATGAGGTTAACTTTAACAAATGGATCTTAATTGTAAAGTGTTATCATGGTGTTTCATGTCATGTTCACTTGGTTAAAGTTTAAATGTGATCGTGTTCATCAAGTGACCAAACCAGTGGAACATTCATTTGCACGAAAACATGCTTGTGTTAACCACAAAAAAAGAGAGCAGAAGTTAGATGTTTTTAAATATGTGAAAAAATATTAAAAACAATTAATATGCATGCCATAACCTTAAACTAGCAGAAAATGTCATGATTCAAAAAATGTTTAATGTTATTTAATATCAAGAAGAAAAAAAAAATTCTGATAAAAAAAAATGTTTCAAAAAGCTCGATTTGCCATGTGGTTTACAACTTTTACTGTTGAACATGTCAGTGCACTTATAACAGAGAGAGAGAATTATTTTTATTACTTTATATAAGCAAGATCTCCACTTAAAACAGTACCAGCAAAAAGTGTTACTATCATACACACTGCATATTTACATAGAAAACTCATAAATGGAAATTAAAATCCACACATTTAACATAACTTTTTTATTAAACCCACAATTTTATTGTGTAAAATAAAAAGCATATGTAGGTACACTTTGTATTCATAATGTGTGTCACATCCTACATTGGCTGTAGACAGTAGTGCTCTGCTCCTGACTAGGCCTGGTGTTACTGGAGCTCATGAAGAAATCAACTTCAGCACACTGAAAGAGGAACATATTATATATGAATGGACATATACAGTATATTAGACATAATGTACAGTCAGCTGGTCATAAACATTTCAGATAAGTTAATGAATCTTGTGCATGAAGCTTGAAGTTGCACTGTAAGAATCACCAGGATAATAGAGGACAAAATAAGATAACAAATTAATATTGAAGATGATCTTACCTGTGGATTATTTGAGTTTTGAGCAGCAGATTTTCCAGTTGCATCAATGAAGATCTTCACCATACCTGAAACAACACTGAATATGAAACATCACTGAATACACACATTGTAACAGTCGAAGAGCTGATTCACAGAGAATGTGTTTTACTGTGAAAAAAGTGTCTAGAGAGATGTGTTTATTAAAAAGAAGACAGACGAGCGGAGCGGTTTTTAAACACGTTTAGTGTGTGTTTACGTTGAAAAACAATGCAAAAGTATCGCAGTGGAATAGAAAAACACGTTCTGTGTGAACCGGCTACATTTGTGTAGATCTAGAGTTTGTCTCCTTGTAGTTCACTGACACTTTTACTGTAGTAAAACAAGAACAAACCTATTAATGCAATGATCAGAAGCACATTCAGCAGGACAGATATGATGATGGTCATATTTCTCCATGCTATCTGGTGTTGTGGAGCGTCTGTAATATTCTTTTGGACAAAGTCTGTAAAAGGTTTGTAGTTCAATATTTATTCATAAAATTATTACTAGTTCTTCATACAGTATATTCAATATGGAATCCATCACATGGTTTACAAAGACAAATGATAAAATGATAAAATAACTCACCGCTGATGTAGATTTTGGTGCCGTTGTTGAATTTTGGTTCGCTAGATTTCACACAATAATAAACTCCTAATTCATCAATGGTGATATTTTTGATGAACAGACGACTGTTAGTTTTTACTGAGTATTTGTGTTCAAAGATGCTGTTTTCATATTTTCCTCCTTCAACTGTGCTGCTGAAAGTGCGTAAGATAAACACTGGAGGACCCGGTAATTTCTGTTTGCACCAGTAAATCTCCTTTATATCAAGATCACAGGTTATAATCACATCAGATCCTAAAGTTACTGGTATGTTTGTTAGACTCTCTGTGGCTTGATACAACATGAACAGATCTATGACAGAAAGAAAAACACATTTACTGAGATATAAAATCAAAATAAATCTGACTCAATCAAATGTGACATGATAAACTCACAGATCTGCAGCTGTATGATTTTCATGATCTGATCCAGATGAATAATATCTGCTATGATCATTCAAACATCTCGTACTGTGAGAGGAAACACAAACCTCGACCACACAGACTAAAGGGGAAGTCAGAGCTGGGCTTCTCTGAGAACATGGTCATTCTTACATTTTTTATTAAATCAACATCATATGTTGAAGTAAGTAATAGTGTAATGTAACTATGCCAGAGCTACAAATTATTTTAGAATAATATTTAAGATGGTAATCTGCACAGTGTCCAATGTCCATTCTAAAAGCTACATCTACTGTGTATCCCTTTAGAATATTTACCTAGGGGGGCCATATTGTAGTCTTCAGAAAAGAGAGAGAGGGGGGGGGGTGCTTGACAAATGCATTCACAACCTTGCAACTACATTATTGAAATTTAATACATAAAGTAATACATAATTTCCATTCAACTTTTGGCCCGCAACTAGCCTGACGTCGTCATACTTAGATTCTAGTCATAATGTGAGTCTGATGCTCCATTGGGCTGTGATTATGGGGTGTGTTTTAACTGAACCAGGAAAGAAAATGCCTCTGCACTCAATTGGATCGACAAATCGCGGTTCAATGTTCCTCTTTTAAAATGAATCTGTTGTCTACATCTTCTATAACAGGAACAGGATGGCTGAATCTACACACGAAAATTCTCCAGAGGCAGCCATTCTTTGTTGTAAACGAATTCAACCCAAGCGCTCTTTGGTGACGTGGATAATTACGTTATGGTTGATCATCTGTCCATCATCTGATAAAGCCCACCCTGACAATTTGATTGGTCCGAACTGCTTTGGTTTGGGCATACTTGCTTAACAACGGATCAAGTCCAGACCGAACTCCCCATCCTCAAATGTTGTGGGAAGAAGTTTGGCTGGCATCCAGGCTAGCCCGCAACAATAGAATAATGACAAACAAATAAAAAAAATAGGGTAACACTTTACTTGAAGGGGTGTGCATAAGCCTGACATGACACCTTCATAACCATGGCATGACACATGTCATGAATATGAAGGAGGTTTTATGCATGTTTATGATTGCTGTCATTAAGTGTCATTCGCTCAATTATGACATTTTTAATGCAAATATGACATTGTTTGAGATGTCTTTGTTATGACAACTTGACAACTTGACATAAACCAAAACACCATAACCTGTCAGTGTCTTTGTCACCACCATGTTATTTCTCACCTTGCTTATTTTCGGTTTTAGGGTTGGTCGTTCTGTCAGGTTTGTGCAGGTTGCTGAAGACGAGGACACGGGAACTTCAATGTAGTTAATTCATTTACAAACTAAGCTTCCAGAAACATACAGGAACAAAGGAAAAACCTCCAGGAATTCAGTACACAGAACCATACATGGACGACGACCAACAAACACTGAGGGAAAACACAGGGTTCAAATGTACCGGGATAATAAACAAGACACAGGTGATGAGAATTTCTAATTAAACAGACAGGGAAAAACTAACAGGACTAAACCAAAATCACATAGACAGGGGGAAACAAGATCACAGAACTGAACTGAACACATCAAAACTGTGACAGAAATGAGGGAAGCTCTGGGTTTTCTGTTTCAGAATGGGAGGTATGTCAAATCAGAGAACGCCCATTTCTGAAAGAGAGGTAACTTATAGTCCTGCTCAGCTGCTCCGCGCTTTGCTCTATCACTTTTATATTTTTATATTTAAATTCTCCTTTTATCACCTAATTTTAACTTCAGCAAATCAGCACAGTGATCAAACACTTGGATTACTACAAATAAAGCAGTATTCTTTTATTCGACCAGCCTCCCACTGAAAGCTTACATTTCAGGGAAGAGAAAACACAACTGCCTACATTCATAAGGATAAGAAAATGCCTCTTCTAGAATCTACTTGCTGCTCTAACTGTCACAGACTTTTACAAAGGATTTGCAGTTCTTGAAACAAAGTTAATTGCGGGACCACCAAACCAGATGGAGAACACAACAGAGCTTCATCATGGAGCATCATGAGTCCCATGAATCTAGTGCTCCTCGACAGGCCACTGAGTGTAGAGAAACAAGCCAATCGACTTACAAATCGATGGCACAGACAGGGAGCGAGACCCAAAGGCAATCGACACATCAGATTGTCACGAGCATCACATATTGACGCAAGATTCAGCACCCAAGGACGACTTTCTAGAAAACAGCCAGGGAAATCAGCACAGCATATTACAGCCTCCGATAACACCAGAGCAACAACCCCTCTCACCAGACACGTTATACCTCTCTCCAGCATCTCCACTTCTGTGCTTTTCAGAGAAAATGGAACAACTGGTGTATGCTGGAACCAAACTATCCCACTCTTTCGCTGCAAATTTTACTTATCATTGTTTGCAGACCTCCAAAATACTCTCCAGCCGTTGCTGAGGACTTTACAGAACTGTTATCAACAGTTTCCTCTGAGTTTGACTGTTTTGCCCTTGCTGGAGATTTTAACATTCACATAGATAATGCAGAAACCAATATGGCAAAAGAAATCAAAACTGTTTTAAAAACCTTTGATCTGATTCAGCATGTACATGGACCCACACATAATAGTGGACACTCTCTAAATTTACTTATCAGTCAAGCCACTCCTGTAGATCAAGAGGCAAGATCATTGAAAAAGTTGTCTTCAATCAGCTGAACAAATTCTTAAGCTCAAATGGATACTTTGACAATTTTCAATCTGGTTTCCGATCGCATCACAGCACAGAGACAGCGCTAATAAAGATAATAAACCATATTCGCTTAAATACTGATACAGGCAAATTATCAGTGCTGGTACTTGACCTCAGTGCTGCATTTGACACTGTCGATCACAACATACTTCTTGACAGGCTGGAAAACTGGGTGGGGCTTTCTGGGATAGTCCTAAAATGGTCCAGTCCCTCAAGGCTCAATTCTTGCACCACTCCTATTCAACCTGTATATGCTCCCAATGAGCCAAATAATGAGAAAGACCCGAATCTCTTACCACAGCTATGCAGACGACACACAGCCCTACTTAGCCCTTTCTCCTAACGATTACAGCCCCATTGACTCCCTGTGCCAATGCATTGATGAATAAACAATTGGATGTGCCAAAACTTTTTTCAGTTAAACAAAGACAAAACTGAAGTCATTGCATTTAGAAACAAAGATAAAGTTTTCAAGGTGAACGTATACCTTCACTCTAGGGGTCAAACAACTAAAAATCAAGTCAGGAATCTTGGTGTGTCTCTAGAGTCAGACCTTAGCTTCAGTAGTCATGTCAAAGCAATAACTAAATCAGCGTACTATCACCTGAAAAATATTGCAAGAATTAGATGCTTTGTTTCCAGTCAAGACTTGTGCATGCTTTCATCACCAGCAGGGTGGATTATTGTAATGGACTCCTCACTGGCCTTCCCAAAAAGACCATAAGACAGTTGCAGTTCATACAGAATATATGATATGCTCACTGAATATAAACCCAACAGATCACTCAGATCATTAGGATCACACAAGCTTGAAAAACTAAGGGTTAACTCTAAGCATGGCGAGTGTGCTTTTCGCTACTATGCTGGAACCAGCTTCCAGAAGAGATCAGATGAGCTCCTACAGTAGTCACATTCAAATCCAGACTCAAAACACTTATGTTTAGCTGTGTATTTACTGAATGAGTACGTGCCACTGTTCGTCTGATTGTTTATTTTATTTAATTTTTTTATTCAAAACTGTTTCAATTATTCTGATTTCTTTCGTTTATTTTAATTTCTTCTATGTAAATCACTTTGAATTACCATTGTGTATGAAATGTGCTATATAAATAAACTTGCCTTGCCTTGCCTATGCTGATGTCGGTTACTTAAAGTGGATGTAATGTTGATAAAAAAAACATTTATAAAATTTATAAAAAAGTGCTAGCAACCTGTTTGAAATATTGGTGTTTGCCTTCAAACCTCAAACACCATAAAGAACACAAAGGCCCATAGCATAACATCAAATGAGAATAATGGATTAAATAATGACATTTTGGAGTGAGAACATCACCAAACTCTTCAACTGTACATGACAAAAACTCAGAAACTAAGAGATCAAGAGTGGGAAGCCATTCTTTTTTTTTTTTACAACTGTTGCCAAATTTCATGACAAAGTAGACATGCCAATACCTACAGCTGTCCGGGATTCTGTGTGCTTCCAAAAAGGACAGTAGGTAAAATAAACACCATTTGTGAGACAGACCCTACTACATTCCAGTTGTTTAGAAGTTTTCAGAAAGAGGACAAGGTTACATACATATCCGAGACATTCCCTCTCAAGGCTGTGGGAACGCTAATACCCACACCGCCATAAAAGCAAGTGTCTGTGTGAAATCAATGGGCATATTCAGACGAGAGCACCTGCTCCCTGGAGTGGAGCCGAGGTCAAGGTCATAGAACCTCACGAATGTGTGCGTTGAGGGCCAGCCTGACACATAACAAACATCCTGACAGTAATGGTTTGGAAGCAGCCATACTTTGGTTTGGAAGCCCGCACAGTCAAAGGTTAATTTCATTGTAAATATTCTGCTAAGATTTTAAATTTCAAAATAATTCCTGCAGAAATCCACATTTTATCATCATTCTGATTTGAATGTGCTTTTATTAGTTTTGAAAGCAGCATTCGAAAAATGTGCTGCAAATATATAGTTTTTTGCACAGTTTGAATGACAAAAGTGTTTATGGATTTTGCTAAATGTGGTCAATGAATGCATTTTGTGTGAAATCAATTTAAAAATTATTCAGAAATGTAAGTTCCTTTCCAGGATACTCTTGCTATGTCGACTGACGCTGTGTGAACTCTCTGCATGATTGCACAGCGAAGTGAAATCAGTCCAATTGTGTGACAAGGTGTCACAGGAGGGTGACGTCACCAACCAGGAAACTATAAAGCCTGCCCAAACAGTCTAACACTAGCATCTGTGTCTTCAGCAAGCGCTGTATGTAAATTGTGTGTCTTATTTGGTGGTGTTGTCTGTCTTTCATATACAGGTGCTGGTCATATAATTAGAAAATCATCAAAAAGTTGATTTATTTCATTAGTTCCATTCAAAAAGTGAAATTTGGAAATTATATTCATTCATTACACACAGACTGATATATTTCAAGTGTTCATCCCTTTTAATTCTCATGATTATAACTGACAACTAGCCTGGTTAAAACCAGACCATTCTCAGTAGTAACTGAGTTACTAAGACTGAGGTCTGGCAAAGCTTCATAGACAAATAATTTCCAAAGGGGCGTCACTAACGGACGTCGCTCAAATGCCTCTGGGGGCAAATTGGATAGACCTAAAACCAATCAGAGCAATGAAGGAAATGACGTATGCAGAGCGACGGAGAAACCCTGTTTCTCCGAGGGTTGTTCTTTGCTCGGGTTTTAACAAAAAGGAACCGTTCAAATTGTTTAAAACAGAAGCGATAGCTGATTCGAACCATTCAAACAAATGATGTTCCACCATCTTTGTAATGTACAAAATCTGCTTCACTGTCGCTGCGCTGTCGTCATCGTGTAAAGCCCGCCCCAACATTTCTGATTGGTGCCTCAATTTCGACGGATTAGAAATGGGCTTGAATGAGCTCTTTGCCAGACTTACTTGCAGAGCAAACTCTAAATTTGCCGGAAGTTGTCTAGGTTTTCCCAGGCTAACTGACAACTAATGAAAACCCCAAAATCAGTATCTCAGGAAATTAGAATATTGTGAAAAGGTTCAATATTGAAGACACCTTGTGCCACACTCTAATCAGCTAATTAACTCAAAACACCTGCAAAGGCCTTTAAATGGTCTCTCAGTCTAGTTCTGTAGGCTACAAAATCATGGGGAAGACTGCTGACTTGACAGCTGTCCAAAAGACGACCATTGATCTCTTGCACAAGGAGGGCAAAACACAAAAGGTCATTGCTAAAGAGGCTGGCTGTTCACAGAGCTCTGTGTCCAAGCACATTAATAGAGAGGTGAAGGGAAGGAAAAGAGATGTGGTAGAAAAAAATGTAAAAGCAATAGGGATAACCGCACCGTGGAGAAACAAAACCCATTCAAAAATGTGGGGGGATTCACAAAGAGTGGACTGCAGCTGGAGTCAGTGCTTCAAGAACCACCATGCACATACATATGCAAGACATGGGTTTTAGCTGCCTCATTCCTTGTGTCAAGCCACTCTTGAACAAGACACAGCGTCAGAAGCGTCTCGCCTGGGCTAAAGACAAAAAGGACTGGACTGCTGCTGAGTGGTCCAAAGTTACGTTCTCTGATGAATGTAAATGTTGCATTTTCTTTGGAAATCAAGGTCCCAGAGTCTGGAGGAAGAGAGGGAGAAGCACAGAATCCACGTTGCTTGAAGTCCAGTGTAGTCAGTGATGGTTTAGGGTGCCATGTCATCTTCTTGTGTTGGTCCACTGCGTTTTCTGAGGTCCAAGGTCAATGCAGCCGTCTACCAGGAAGTTTTAGAGCACTTCATGCTTCCTGCTGCTGACCAACTTTATGGAGATGCAGATTTCATTTTCCTACAGGACTTGGCACCTGAACACAGTACCAAAGCTACCAGTACCTGGTTTAAGGACCATGGTATCCCTGTTCTTAATTGGCCAGCAAACTCGCCTGACCTAAACCCTATAGAAAATCTATGGGGTATTGTGAAGAAGAAGATGCGATATGCCAGACCCAAAAATGCAGAAGAGTTGAAGGCCACTATCAGAGCAATCTGGGCTCTCATAACATCTGATCAGTGCCACAGACTGATCGACTCCATGCCACGCCGCATTGCTGCAGTAATTCAGGCAAAAGGAGCCCCAACTAAGTATTGAGTGCTGTACATGCTCATACTTTCATGGTCATACTTTTCAGTTGGCCAACATTTCCAAAAATCCTGAAAATCCTGAGATACTGAATTTGTGATTTTCATTAGTTGTTAGTTTTAATCATCACAATTAAATAAAATTAACATTTGAAATATATCAGTCGGTGTGTAATGAAAGAATATAATATCCAAGATTCACTTTTTATATGGAATTACTGAAATAAATCAACTTTTTGATGATATTCTAATTATATGACCAGCACCTGTACATGATAGTCTTAATGTCGCCCACCCAGCCTATGAGCTGACATAACCACAATCAAGGGGGAGTTAAAGTTAAATTTGCTCTGACCACACATCTAGTCTTATATTTCATTTGATCATATCCTGAACTAGTTATAATTTTTCATAGGCTACCTTCGTTTTTAGGAAGCATTCTGATAAAAGCATAATGTTAGCATGTTTTATACAGTTGTTGTCTTTTTAACTGCTGCTGTATGTAAATTAGTGCAGTGTTTCTCCACTGGTTTACTTCTCCACTAAGTGTCAACTACAAGTAATATCCCAATAAGCCAGCATCTATGTATGATTTTAATAAATATATTCATATACACTTAATATGTTGTTATTATTGTTTTATGAGTCTAAGTGCAAAGAAATACTGCCATTTTCAGTTAGTGTAAATAGCATCTATTGCTTAGAAAATCAAGCATTGTTTTTACAGGTTTGCCTGAAATATTGTAGTGTTTTGTCTGAAGTTCCTTGATTTCACCACTAGATGGCGTTATTTCTGATTATTTCTCCTTGGTTAAATGGTTGTCATACTCTCACCTGTGTTGAATCAATCATAATGATAAACGTCTCGGTTACGAATGTAACCCTCGTTCCCTGACTGAGAGAACGGAGACGTTCCGTCAGATGAGGACGAATGGGGTTTCGCTTAGAACACCTGTCGACTTCGAGTATACAAAATGAGTCAATGGCAACTAAATGCCATGGGTCTGCGGAATTTGCATGACGTTACTCCGCCTTACCTCGTGGGTATAAAGGAGGACGCCGGCAATATGCAGATATGTTTCTTCGCTGAGGAGCCGAGACTGAACTCAGGCGATCCCCGCGGTATACAGCGGAAGTGGCAAGAAGACGGAACGTCTCCGTTCCCTCACTCAGGGAACGAGGGTTCCCTTTCGTTCGTCACTCCGAGTTCCGTCGGATGATGACGAATGGGGTCACCAGTCTAATCAAGCCACCTTCACAGCTGTCTTCCAGTGCCCTGCGTAAATCTGAGATCCCTGTCGTAAGACAAGTAGGACTCCTACTTAACACAGGAATACCAAGGTACACTGGGGAGCATATCTCATAGTTTAGAGGAAATATGCAAAATATTGCCAGCCCAAACGGGGGGGGGGGGGGGGGGGGGGGACTTAGAGAATGCACATATGACCCGAAGGATGCATATGCGGAACACTGGGGTATCCAGCCGCAGGTGGAAAAATGTTCAACCCCAGGGGGTGGCAAGGTGGCTTGCCAAGGGAAAGACACATGCTCAGAGAGGCTTACAGTGGGAATACACATGTGGGGGTTGCTCCGGAGAGGGACCATGCACACGGGAGGCACCTAGCCGACGCTCAGGCAAGAGACACTGGCGCCGACGTCAGGAGTGCAGGAGGAACTCAGGGCTTTCGAGGAAGCTCACCTGAGGAAAATATCGCACACATCCAGTCCGAGGAGAGGAATGGCGAGCAAGCGAAGACACCTGAGCGGGTCCGATACTAGCTGGTTGAAGCGAGTACATGAGAGGACACAGGCTCCACTCGGAGATTATAGAATCTGGCGAATGTGTTAGGTGTCACCCAGCTTGCAGCTCTGCAGATGTCTGTTAGCGAGGCGCCATGCGCTAGAGCCCAAGAGGACGCCACACTCCGGGTGGAGTGGGCGGTTACACCAAGGGGGCACGGTCGGCCTTGCTGCTGGTATGCCAAAGCAATGGTGTCCACTATCCAGTGAGACAACCTCTGCTTGGAGAGAGCCTTTCCCTTCAGCTTCCCACCATAACAGACAAAGAGCTGGTCTGAGGTCCTGAAACACTGCGTCCTGTCTACATAGGTGCTGAGAGCACGTACTGGACAGAGCAGTGCCAAGGCTGGGTCTGCCTCCTCCGAGGGCAGCGCTTGCAGGTTCACCACCTGATCCCGGAAGGGAGTGGTAGGAACCTTGGGCACATATCCAGGCCGGGGTCTCAGAATCACGTGAGAGTAAATCGGCCCAAATTCCAGGCACGCTTCGTCAACGGAGAATGCGTGCAGGTCCCCTACCCTCTTGATAGAGGCCCAAGCAACCAGGAGCACTGTCTTCATTGACAGGAGCTTAAGCTCCACTGTTAGCAAAGGCTCAAGGGGAGCACTCTGCAGGGCAGTTAGAACCACTGAGAGGTCCCAAGAGGGAACGAGAGGAGGGCGAGGAGGATGTAATCCTGGCTCCCCTAAGGAACCTGATGACCAGGTCGTGCTTTCCCACAGACTTACCTTCTATCAAGTCATGATGTGCGGCGATAGCGGCAACATAGACTTTGAGGGTGGAGGGAGACAGCCTTCGCTCCAACCCATCCTGAAGGAAGGAAAGTACAACGATGATCGGGCATTTCCGGGGGTCTTCTCGGTGAGAAGAGCACCAGCTGATGAAGAGGTTCCACTTCAACGCATAGAGGTGTCTCGTGGACGACGCTCTAGCGGAAGTGATGGTAGCCACCACCGGAGGTGGTAGGGTACTCAAACCTACCTGGTCCCGTCCAGGAGCCACACGTGGAGGCTCCACAGATCGGGACTAGGGTGCCACAGGGTGCCCCGTCCCTGAGAAAGAAGGTCCTTCCTCAGAGGTATGGGCCAAGGAGGTGCTGTCGCGAGGAGTATGAGTTCGGAGAACCAGGTGGGCCAGTAGGGGGCAACCAGAAGGACCTGCTCCTCGTCCTCCTTGACCTTGCGCAAGAGCTGCGCAAGAAGGCTCACTGGGGGAAACGCATACTTGCGGCCCCGCGGCCAGCTGTGCGCCAGTGCATCCGTGCCGAGCATGCCCTCGGTCAGGGAATAATACAGGGCGCAGTGGGTCGAGTCGTGGGAGGCAAACAGATCTATCTGTGCGTCGCCGAACTGGTCCCAAATCAGCTGAACCGTCTGGGGATGGAGTCGCCATTCGCCAGGGAGGGGCTGAAACCGTGAGAGCTCGTCGGCTGCACAGTTCAAGGCTCCGGGAATGTAAATAGCACGAAGGGACCTCAGATGCTTCTGACTCCATAAGAGGAGGTGGCGAGCGAGTTGCGACATACGGCGCGAGCGTAGACCACCTTGATGGTTGATGTATGCTACTGTGGCGGTATAGTCTGATCGGACTAGTACGTGTTGACCCCTGAGCAGCGCTCGAAAGCGGTGCAGGGCAAGGCGTACGGCCAGCAACTCGAGGCAATTGACATGCCATAGGCGCTGGGGTCCTGTCCAGGAGCCCGCGGCAGCATGACCATTGCACATGGCACCCAGCCCGTGGCGGAGGCATCTGTTGATACAACAACATGCCTGGACGCCTGTTCTAGGGGGACACCGGCCCTGAGAAAACTGAGGCTCAACCACGGGCTGAAGGTCTGACGGCAGCTCGAAGTAACTGGTACTCAGAGCGTTCCTTGTTGCCATGACCACCTCGGTACTCGGTCGCGAAGCCAAAGCTGAAGCGGTCTCATATGAAGCAATCCGAGCGGCGTTGCCGCGGCTGCAGATGCCATATGCCCCAGGAGCCTCTGAAAAAGTTTCAGTGGAACCGCACTCTTGTTCTGGATTTTCCTCAGACAAGTCAGCAGTGACTGTGCGCGCTCGCTCGTAAGCTGTGCAGACATGGTGACCGAGTCGATGTTCATACCGAGAAAAGAGATCCTCTGCGCGGGGCAAAGTTTGCTCTTTTCCCAGTTGACCCGAAGGCCCAAGCGAGCTAGGTGCCGGAGTCGAGGAAGAATGGAGACGTGAAAGTAGGCGTCCTTCAGGTTGATCGCTGCAAACCAATCCTGGGGCCGCACGCATTCGAAAATGCGTTTGGCAGTGAGCATCTTGAACGGCATCCTGTGTAAGGAGCGATTCAGCACGCGCAAGTCCAGGATTGGTCGTAACCCACCGGTTTTCTTGGGGACAATGAAGTAAGGGCTGTAGAAGCCGGACCTCATCTCGGCTGGAGGGACAGTCTCGATTGCACCCTTCGCCAGCAGGGTGGCAATCTCGGCTCTCATGATGGGGGCATTGCCATCGACCAGAGTGGAGCGGACTCCCCTGAAGCGGGGAGGAGACCGTGCGAACTGAATCGCATAGCCGAGCCTGATGGTGCGGGCGACCCAGCGGGACAGACGGGGAAGCTCTAGCCAGGCTCCCAGGTACTGAACCAGCGGGGTCATGCGGGCCACAGGCATCCCCCGGAGGGGCAGCGAAGCGGAGTAACTGGCCCGGACGTGGGTGGCATAGCGGCCCGATGTGGGGGCACAGTTAACATCCGCGCCCGGACAGAGGAGGCCAGGGAAGGACCAGCGTTCCACGGGGGCCTGCTCTGTCGGGGGTCTGGCGACAGAGGGGGACAGGGCGAAACGGTCCGTGGACGCCACCTAGTGTCAACCACTTCTGGGACCTGGTTTTATCTCTCTGGACTGATGTTTAAGAAGATCTCTTATGTCTGGATTACCCTTTTTTGGGACAGAGGGGGACGAGGAGAGCACGGCTTGTGGGCGGCGCTCTGTGTCGTCTGAGAACTCTGTAGGCTCAAAGACGAGAGAGTCAGTTCTTCTGAATATGGAAACTTATGAATATATCTGTTTTGTTCTTGGATGGTATGTTTTTGTTACCTTTTTGTGTATTCCTGGTTTTATCTCTCTGGACTGATGTTTAAGAAGATCTCTTATGTCTGGATTACCCTTTTTTGTATTTCTTCTCAAGGAGAGTTGTTTGTGTAATGAACAACCAGAGACAGTTAGATCCAAGTGCAGCGTGGGTTTATTTACAGGGTAGTCAGACAGGCAATGGTCACAGACAGCAGACACAGCATAGGAGACAAGGCAAGATCGTGGTCAGTAAACAGCAGGATATCAGGGTAGGCAGCAAACAGACAGGATACAGGAATCAGGCAAAAGATCAGGAACAGACAGGGTCTCGACAGGTAGGATAAATCTCTGGGAAACGCTCAGAATGTACGCAACAGTGAAAACAAGACTTCGCAAAAGGTAATAGTGTGAGTGGGGTTTTAACTATGAGTGGAGCTGCGTGTGAAACTAGATGCAGGTGTGAGAGTGATCAATGGGAACAGGTGTGTGCGTAATCAGTCCAGGGTGTGTGCGTGAACGTGTCGTGGCACTCGAGCCGATCATCACATAACCCCCCTTTAAGGTGCGGCTTCCAGACGCTCCAAAAAATATTCAGGCGGGGGGGGGGCGGTTGGGGTTGTAGAGCAAAGGAAATACTGGGGGAGGGACGGAGGGCCAGGCCCGTGCAGGGGAACGGGACCAGGACACGGGCAAGGCGGGCCTGGGCCGTAGAGCGTGGGCGGACCAGACTGGGCCGGTGATCAGGGCGGAGCAGGATGAGGTGAAGGCCAGGGCGGAGCAGGATGAGGCGAAGGCCAGGGCGGAGCACGCTTGGCGGGGCCAGCAGGGCGAGGCGCAGAGGCGGGGCCCCAGGCGAGGCGTCTGGGAACGCCCTCCGGAGCCTGGCGAGGCAAACGAGGCCTCCTCCTCCTTCTACGACGGCGCGTCACTGGGCTTGACTCGGTAGACTCACTTGACTCGGTAGAATCACTTGACTCGGTAGACTCACTTGACTCGGTAGACTCACTTGACTCGGTAGACTCACTTGACTCGGCGCTTGACTCCCTTGACTTGGCGCTTGACTCCCTTGACTTGGCGCTTGACTCACTTGACTCGGCGCTTGACTCACTTGACTCGGTGCTTGACTCACTTGACTCGGCGCTTGACTCACTTGACTCGGCGCTTGACTCACTTGACTCGGCGCTTGACTCGGGAACAGGCAATGACTCGGGAACTGACACTGACACAGGAACTGTGGAGCTCCTTCTCCATCTTACCCACGGTGAGAGCTGAACCACTCAGTAGAAGGGCCGTGTCTATATTATACTGCCTTAACGTGCTGTCAGGCTTAGGCTCGGGCATCAATGAGCGAAGCGGTTCAGATAACCCTCCGCGGAACAGGAACGTTAGGAAAACGTTGCTCATGGACGTGTCATGTGAAAGTTCAAAGAATTCCTCCACATACCACTCAAGAGATCGATCCTCTTGACGAAGTCGCATGATCTCAGCTCCCGTATCCGTGTTGCACTTCACTGGGTGAGCTTCACGTGGGATCTGGATCGGTTCAGGGCTGACAACTGTGGAGACGGGTTGAGTCTGCGATGGCCCCGGTGTAGAAACGTGAAGACCGCGAACCATCTTGGCCAACCTCTCCAACGATGAGGTGAGTTGCTCAGGGCTGACAACTGTGGAAACGGGTTGAGTCTGCGATGATCCCGGTGTAGGAACGCGAAGACCGCGAACCATCATGGTCAAACTCTCCAACCTCAAGGTGAGTTGATCCTAATGTACAGCGCCCTGATCCGCAGTGGCTGACTGGAAGGCATACAAAGGTGACATGCTGCTGGATCTGGTTTTGGCGAAGTCTTCTGTCATGAACAACCAGAGACAGTTAGATCCAAGTGCAGCGTGGGTTTATACAGGGTAGTCAAACAGGCAATGGTCACAGACAGCAGACACAGCATAGGAGACAAGGCAAGATCGTGGTCAGTAAACAGACAGGATATCAGGGTAGGCAGCAAACAGACAGGATACAGGAATCAGGCAAAAGATCAGCAACAGACAGGGTCACGACAGGCAGGATAAATCTCTGGGAAACGCTCAGAATGTACGCAACAGTGAAAACAAGACTTCGCAAAAGGTAATAGTGTGAGTGGGGTTTTAACTGTGAGTGAAGCTGCGTGTGAAACTAGATGCAGGTGTGAGAGTGATCAATGGGAACAGGTGTGTGCATAATCAGTCCAGGGTGTGTGCGTGAAACAGTCCAGGGATAACAGAACAGGAGTGGAGCGCCCTCTCGTGGCACTCGAGCCGATCATCACAGTTTGTTTCCCTGTAACACATTCAGCTAAAGTGCACTGAAAAAATATTTTCATTCATCCAATTAAAAATTTTTAGGGTAATGGTTCACATCTATATTTTATTACTTGATCCAATGAAAAATAAATAACTTACCCTAACCAATATTTTCTATGTCTATGAAAACTATTTTATATAACTTGGTACAAAGTAAATTTTTCATGTTGAAGAAAGTCAATTAATTTAAATTCATTTTTTGATCTAAACAAAAATATATAGATTTAATCAAAACAAAACTTCTCATTTAAGAAATGTGTTATTTGTTTTCTCCAATCACATATATATATATATATATATATATATATATATATATATATATATATTATATATATATATATATATATATAAAAATGTCACGGGTGTGGTGCGGGCAGAAACAGACTGAGGCAAAGAGCTCCAAATTAAAGATTTACTTTCAAACAAAACAAAGAACTGAAAAAGGTACAGGCAGGTAAATGGGAAGATGATCAGCAAAACACATCGAAACATATACAAGAACCGACCAAGACAGACTGAACAGAGAGAACTAAATACAGCTACAAACGACCACAAACTAGGTGAAGACAGGTGACACAGATGATTAAGACGATGAACAGGTGGATGATTGAGGGAGTGAATACAGGTGTGGAGACAAGAGGGATTCTGGGAAGTGTAGTGAAGACAAAAGACAGACAGGTGCAGACGAGGACTGTGACATTACTCCCCCCTCCCGGTAGGCGTGACCTCACGCCTTAGAACAGGGGTGGGAGGGTGGGCGCCCTGGAGGCTGAGAAGGGCGTGGTCTGGAGGAGGCCTCCAGGGCGGGGCAGGCTGAGGGTGTGGCCAGGGCGGAGCAGGCTGAGGGTGTGGCCAGGGCGGAGCAGGCTGAGGGTGTGGCCAGGGCGGAGCAGGCTGAGGGCGTGGCCAGGGCGGAGCAGGCTGAGGGCGTGGCCAGGGCGGAGCAGGCTGAGGGCGTGGCCAGGGCGGAACAGGATGTGGGCGGGGCCACGGCAGAGAGGCCCCTTCGGGTGGCCATGGTGGTGAGACCCCTTCGGGTGGCCATGCCGGTGAGACCCCTTCGGGTGGCCATGGCTGTGAGACCCCTTCGGGTGGCCATGGCGGTGAGACCCCTTCGGGTGGCCATGCCGGTGAGACCCCTTCGGGTGGCCATGGCGGTGAGACCCCTTCGGGCGGCTATGGCGGTGAGACCCCTTCGGGTGGCCATGGCGGTGAGACCCCTTCGGGTGGCCATGGCGGTGAGACCCCTTCGGGTGGCCATGGCGGTGAGACCCCTTCGGGCGGCCATGGCGGTGAGACCCCTTCGGGTGGCCATGGCGGTGAGACCCCTTCGGGCGGCCATGGCGGTGAGACCCCTTCGGGTGGCCATGGCGGTGAGACCCCTTCGGGTGGCCGTGGGTCCTTGGGCGCCCACGGCGAGGGCCTATGGCCCCCCCCAAAAAAATTAATGGGGAGAGTGACAGAGTCTGATAACGGGTCGGGGACAGGGTCGGGAATGGTCTCTGGCTGGACGGCGGTCTCTGGCTGGACGGTCTCTGGCTGGACGGTCTCTGGCTGGACGGTCTCTGGCTGGACGGTCTCTGGCTGGACGTGGCTGACGTGAAGCTCTGGCTGGACGTGGCTGACGTGAAGCTCTGGCTGGACGTGGCTGATGTGAAGCTCTGGCTGGACGTGGCTGAAGTGGACCAGCGGTGAGGGCTCGGCAGGGCTGGACGGGACCAGCGGTGAGGGCTCGGCAGGGCTGGACGGGACCAGCGGTGAGGGCTCGGCAGGGCTGGACGGGACCAGCGGTGAGGGCTCGGCAGGGCTGGACGGGACCAGCGGTGAGGGCTCGGCAGGGCTGGACGGGACCAGCGGTGAGGGCTCGGCAGGGCTGGACGGGACCAGCGGTGAGGGCTCGGCAGGGCTGGACGGGACCAGCGGTGAGGGCTTGACTGGGCTGGACGGGACCAGCGGTGAAGGCTTGACTGGGCTGGACGGGACCAGCGGTTGAAACGGTCTCTGGGGGAAGAAGCTCAGGAAGGTCGTAAAAAGGGTCTGGCTCGGATTGGCTGGATAGAACCAGTGGTGTCGGCTTGACTGGGCTGGACAGAACCAACCCAGGATCGAAGAGGGACCAGAGTGGAGAGTGGTGTCGGAACCCCTCTCGACCACCGCCTCTACTGCGGCCTCCACGGGTCCCGCGAAATATTGCCAGACGGGTTCCCTCAAACTAACGTCTTTGGGCTGAGAGTGGGAGATTTTGGCTCTCCTCGGCCAGGACGACATTACTGACCCTATCGTCCATTTTAGGGTGGTCGGTTCTTCTGTCACGGGTGTGGTGCGGGCAGAAACAGACTGAGGCAAAGAGCTCCAAATTAAAGATTTACTTTCAAACAAAACAAAGAACTGAAAAAGGTACAGGCAGGTAAACGGGAAGATGATCAGCAAAACACATCGAAACATATACAAGAACTGACCAAGACAGACTGAACAGAGAGAACTAAATACAGCTACAAACGACCACAAACTAGGTGAAGACAGGTGACACAGATGATTAAGACGATGAACAGGTGGATGATTGAGGGAGTGAATACAGGTGTGGAGACAAGAGGGATTCTGGGAAGTGTAGTGAAGACAAAAGACAGACAGGTGCAGAAGAGGACTGTGACAATAAACAATTATGTATCATTTAAAAAAAAATAAAGGTTAATAGAAATTATTAATTTTAAACGAACAAAAAGATATGGATTTAATAAAACATGTTTCCCATCAAGGAACATTGCTTAATATTTGATCTGATCCAAAATCTAATAAATAAAAAAAGACAAATAATTTACATTGCATAAAGATTTATTAACTTATTTCCACACATTCACAATTTCAGTGCTCAAATGTCATATTTTAACTTCAAGGGCTGGCAAACTTAACCGAGAACGATGCAATGAATTAGGGAAATGCAAGAATTTCTCAGTTTTAAACACTACCAGAAATGTAGCTGTGATAAGTATTTCACTATCTCTGCTACAAATGATATCCAACTGTAAAAAAAAAAAAAAAACACATCGTGTCAGACATTGGAATGGAAGTACAGAGTTGTTGCTATACACCGCTATAATACTGAATATCTGGATATATTCAAATGTCAGTTTCAGTGTCTTGGGATATTCCAGATTGAAGGCATAAAGAAGGCTCAGGAGAATGGTACCAGCATTTGCGACAGGGCAAGCCGCTCAGAACCTCTTGTCCCTATAGATTAGAATGATGCCAATGTTTGTGGGTACACCTTGTGCATCTCTGATGACAAAGATTGCCATGGCTTCTTGCTGAAGAAATTCTTCAGCCTCTTTCTTTTCTGATACCTGGAAAATAATTTAGGAAGAAAAAAAAAGAGAGAAAGAAAGAATAAGGAATCGATACAGGTTGGGTTTCCCCCCAGATTAGAGGCTAACAACAGAGCCCAAACTATTAGACGACATTCAGATGCTATTTTTTATTTGGATAACAAAAAAATAACTTAAACCAAATTGAATGCAAACACAAATGCACAAAATTGTATAATTAGCATCTACTTCTAACTAATTATAAAAATCAGTTTTTACTCCAATTCATTTTTGAAATATAAATTAGGGCTGTCAAATGATTAATCGTGATTAATCACATCCAAAATAAAAGTCTTTGTTTACATAATATATGTGGGTGCACTGTGTATAATTATTTTATATATATAAATACACACATCCTTGTATATATTTAAGAAATGTTTTCATGTATATACTGTATATAGATTTATTTATAATTTATATTATATATAAATATAAATATTTTATATATAAATAATATTTTTTTCTTAAATATACATGCATGTGTTTGTATTTATATATATACAAAATAATTATACACAGTGCACCCACATATATTATGTAAACAAAGACTTTTATTTTGGATGTGATTAATCACGATTAATCATTTGACAGCCCTAATATAAATATAACATAAACTTACCAGCGCAAGGGACTCTGGTTTTAGTGGAAAGGTATCTCTATTTGAACTTTGCTTACAGGACTGTTTTCAGACATAAATCTGAACATAGTCTGATGGCTAATTTTGAAGTTGACAGCCTTAGCTAGCATTTTCGCATCGCTAAATTAATCTTGTCTTACCAGGAAATCCTTGATGAGGTCCTCCACTGCTTCTCCCATGTAGAAAATAAGACCTTTTAGTGCAATCTCCCTCTTTACAGCAATGTCAGTATCCTGCATCAAGATAGTAAAACATATAAAAATGAAACTAGTTAAGTCGATCCATGCATTTACTGTGAGTCTGTCAAAGTTTGCTCTAAGTGATGTTCGGTGACGGCTTATGCCAACCAGAATGCCTATTACCGCCGCGGCATCTACCGCGGCAAATCCGCCAAGGCAAAAAAAAACCCAGTCGCATTTCAAAGTCATTCGCGAAATGACCGCCAGGTGGCGCAAAGGGACATTAACTCTAAAAGAATCACTCACATGGCTGGGCACTTGTAATGACACATCACGGATGTTAAGAGGCTAAAAGCAGGTTTAAAACGTGCCCCATTGAAGTCAACAGGGTGCAAATTTTAAAAAGAGAATAACACAGTGTAGGCAACACCGATTTTTGTCGTTGTTCTCTGTATTGACAGCACTCCAAATTTACAAAAAAAAATTAGCTCAATGTTAAAATTGACCGGAGTTCTCCTTTAAAACCTAAATGAGCGGAAGTATGTAGAAAGGCAGAGCCAGGCTATTTCCACCTGCCCTCCCCACACACATGCTCTTTCTCTCCCTCCTCACTCTCTCTATGCTTTGGTTCCTTCTTGCTCTCAGTCTCCATCCCCTTACTCTTATCTCTGCCTCTCCCCCCCAGTCATTCACTTTCTCTTGCTCCTTTCTTCTCTCACTCTCCCTCACTTTCCTCTCATTCTGTCTTCTCCCCTTCTCTCTCCCCCTTCTGTCAGACACACTGCACACTTTCTCCCCCCTTTCCCTTGCTCTCTTTCCCTCTCTTCTCACTTGTTCCCCCTCATACCCCCCCACCACCACACACACTTTCTCTCCCTCCTTTCCTCCCCTCTATTGCACTCACTATATCCCTCACTCCTATCCTCTTACTCTCTCCCTTTCTCAGACATACTTAGTCCCTTCTCGTTCCTCACTTTATCTCCCTCCCTCTCACTCTCCATCCTCTCCTTTCTCTCACTCCTTTGCTCACCCTCTCTTTCCTTCTCTCTTACACACCCATCCCATCTCTCTTTGTAGACCCCTCCCTGTCTCTTACCCATAATTTCATGTTAAATGTTAACAATATTGTTTTTGTGTGTTCTTGTAGGACAGTCCAGTTTTTCTGCCAGAAGAATGATGCTTAGTATTGACCAAGTTATTGTAAATGACCAAATGACAACCTTCATCCAGTCATTATGCACGATATTTGGAAGTTATTACTCCTATAACATTCATTACCCATCAAAGCTCGCATCCACCTTGGAGTTTCTTCAGAGGTACGTCCTGTTTGTTTTTTTAAAGTGGATACCCAACAGTTTTGCTTTATTGAATAACTAACTCCTCCTGACTTTGGTCTGAGGGAAATATTTATATTTTGTTTTCTTTTATGACGTGAATGATTTTATGATTATATTATTCTGTTAAATCTGTTTGTCTCTTTCCTCAAACCCTCTTCCCCTAGATGTTTCTTCTCCATTAACCCTGATAAGGGATCAAAAGTGGAGAAGACCAGTACAGCCCACATGCAGGTCAACCCTTGCGTACTCACTCTGATCCCAGACCTGGCAGACTACGAGTGGCGGGACGTTTAACAATGTAAGAGTTCTTGTTCAACTTTTAAAAAAGTATGGAATTTTGAAAAGGAAAACGTGTAGGAACCCTGAAATTAGTACATTATTAGAGATAATGCCCAATTTACATATTTTAAAGGCCCCCTGTGTAAGAATTTCTCCTATCTAGTGGTTAGGTGTTGTATTGCAACCAACCTCTCAAGCGTGGCCTCTTTTAGAACTACGGTAACTGTCGCATATCAAAAACTGGCACTAGTTCCGGATTCCTAGGCTCGTCAAAACAAACTTTTCTCTGAATAAGCAATAACAAAATATTAATATAATGTTGTGTATAGGGATGTCAATTTTCACAAATTCCCATGATCGATCGTTGTTTAAATTAACGATCAATTAATCGATTAATCGTTAACCTTAATACTGCAATATGCGTCTGCTGCAGTGGCATATAGCCAACAGCATGACAGGGTCTGCAAATGCTGCTCAAAATGCTGTTCCTCACCAAATTAATGAGAATGGTTTTTAATCTAGATAAAGGGCTAGTAAGGATGTTTCGATGTGATTGATAATTAAATTAAATTATTTAATAATCAAACGACTAATACAACGTGTCACCAACGCCACCTCAGATGCGTGCTTGTCAGAATGTGTGACTGTTGTGGACGTGCTCTTCCTGGAACAACGCGCTGAAAACGACAACTAAACCCAATAAACGAACAGCTGTATTTTTATTAACAAAGAATAATAAATACAGTAACAAATGTATTGCTCATCATGGTTCATTTATATTTTACTGCCTTTTTCTCCTTTGCCAATCCTATGATAATTATATATACAGTATAGTGTTCATCCAGAACAACATGTAACTGTGTAACCCACCCTAGCAACCGTTTAAAGCTACCTAGCAACCACATTGCAACATATAGAAGCCATATTGCAGCTCCACAACATCGTTAAGATATTGTTGTTGGCTCATATGCAATCATGTACAACATTGTAGCAACTATCCTAGTTTTGCCACTGCAAGCACCCTCCATTATTTATATTATTTAGTTGGAAAATACAATTCAATTTCAGAATGTTAGGAAGATATGTGGCTTGTAGAAAATGAGTTCGTAACTTACCTTTGCTGAATGTAGGGAAATTCTGCAGACACCAAAGACCGAGCTGTATTTCGCATTGGCGCACGTACATCGAGAGTCGCCCCTGCACTATGTAGATGTAAATAAAGGGTTTCTAAGCCAATATGTATGCTTCAAATTAGTGGTGGTGGTAATTAAACATGAATGGGGCCACATTTATGAATGGGAAATGTTGATTTTGTTAACAAACAACTGAAAATGTTACACAGGGGACCTTTAACATTAAATTTAACATCTTGTAATAATAAAAAAAAATTACTTAATGTCGGCCAGACAAGTTTCATGGAGATATCGCAGGGCTGTTAGAGTCAACGCATCAGTACGCAGCTAAGTTTCAGCTACCCAAAAATATTGACAGTACTTAGCTGGTTGAGCGAATTTGTGAAGCATAGGATTACGGAGTCAAAATTTTCAATAGGCTATAATCAACAATGCTGTGTGCCCTCCTCAAGAGGCTGAAATAGCCGATGGCAGGAGAGGGAGAGAAAGACAAATGTATTTCCATCTTATTAAAACCTGCTAAACCATGTTTTCAATGTGTTTTTCAAAATATATCTGTAGTCTAAAAGCACTTTGCGAATACTGACTTGGTCAGGATGTTTGAAACCGGTATAGGCCTAAAAAGTTTTTTTTCTGTCTACGCAGGTGAGGGCTACGATGATGATGAGTCCAGGGAGATCAGGCACCATCTACCCCCAACCCTTCCTCAAGAAGCTCCCATCCAAATAATGTTTGTTTAAACATTTACTATGTTAATGTTATTTTCAAGGGGTGCTATATTGTTAATCTAACTTGCTGTTCTTAATAATACTTGATGTATCTCAAACACCAAAAGCAAAAGTTTGTAAAGGTTCAACATATAAGCCATTGCTTCAAATTTTCTAAACTACTTATTTTAAAGGGTTAGTTCACCCAAAAATGAAAATTCTGTCAGTAATTACTCACCCTCATGTTGTTCCAACCATGCAAGTCTTTCGTTCATCTTCAGATCACAAATTAAGATATTTTTGATGAAATCTGAAGGCAGTCTCACACCTCCATAGGCTTTCAGAGGGACCCAAACTAGCCGGCCCAGAATAGTTATTAAAGCATCGTTACAATAGTCCGAGTGACTACAGTGGCTCTGCATTAGTTTATCATGCGACGAGAATACTTTGTGTGGAAAAACAACAAAATAACGACTTTATTCCACTATTCATTTCCTTCTCTCTGGGCCTCGAGTGAGTTCACGTAGTGTAACAGCGCCGTGCTTCTGTGTTGCGCGTCACCACGCATCACACACATGACCAGCATCGGCCAATAGTGAGTCTATGTGGTGAGACACAGGCAACACAGAAGCGCTGCACTGAAATGCTACGTGAACTCACTCGAGACCCAGAGAGAAGGAAATGAATAGTGGAATAAAGTCGTTGTTTTTCCGCACATAGAGTATTCTCGTCGCTTGATAAACTAATGCAGAGCCACTGTAGTCACTCGGACTATTGTAACGATGCTTTAATAACTATTCTGGGCCGGCTAGTTTGGGTCCCTCTGAAAGCCTATGGAGGAGTGAGACTGCCTTCAGATTTCATCAAAAATATCTTAATTTGTGATCCGAAGATGAACGAAAGACTTGCATGGTTGGAACGACATGAGGGTGAGTAATTACTGACAGAATTTTCATTTTTGGGTGAACTAACCCTTTAAATATATTTCTGATTTCAACAGTTCAAAAGGCATTTGTTCAACCACCTGTTCCTCTTGAGCAAGTTACTGTACATGCTTGACATGTTAATTAATATTTATAATGTTAATAAACATTTAATAAAAATAAAAAAACTTTGTCTTTTTCCCCCAAAATGATACTGTGCCTACTTCAGAGGGCACTGTTCCCACCTCTTTTGGGGCCTACCTTCAAAATGCTTCACGTCAGCTGAGACCCTGTAGTTTCTTAGGAAACAATCAGAATAGTTGTGTGAAGTACTGGCACAGACTTACAGAGGCTAGAATATTGTTTTTTCTTTCTGCCGGATTACAAGCAACTCTGAACTGACCACATTTCAACCTCCTAGGTCACTTGATATGATTTTAGAAGCATTTACATTACATTTGGCTGACACATTTCTTTAACCAATTCAATTCAACAGTTTAAGCTTTCTGAGCCCTAGCACCAGTCTTGTGAAGCCGTGTGGAAAAGTATATCAAATTCTTACTGAAGGAATGTGTTCATTAACTTTATGGGCATGTCAATGTTGCTGAAATCCATTGTTAAATATACCAGTTTTAAAATGTAAAACTTACATGCTGCTCTGTAAAGGTGATTACAGTTTTAATGTATTTTTTACAGAATTGTTCTGGCAACCACATTTTTGGAGTGGAATCTACATACAAATTCAGCAAAAAAAATTGTTACACAATGAATATTTCACAGTGAAATAACGTAAATATCTTTTTTTTTGTGAAATCAAATGGGATTTTATGTTAAAAAAACAGTGGTTGAATGAAGGAATTTGTTCAATAACTTTATGGGCATGTCAATATTGCTGAAATTAATTGTTAAATATACCAGTTTAAAATGTAAAACTTACATGCTGCTCTGTAAAGGTGATTACAGTTTTAATGTATTTTTTACAGAATTGTTTGGCAACCAAAGTTGCCAGCATTATTCCGTAAAAAATACGGAATTTTTTTTACAGTGAATATTATATTCAAAAAACGTCCCTCTGTTTTAGGGCTACACTGTATATTTACATACAAAGCAGAAAACTCATAAATGGAAATTAAAATCCACACATTTAATACATAACAATACATTTTATTGTGTAAAATAAAAAGCATATGTAAGGACACTTTGTATTCATAATGTGTGTCACATCCTACATTGGCTGTAGACAGTAGTGCTCTGCTCCTGACTAGGCCTGGTGTTACTGGAGCTCATGAAGAAATCAACTTCAGCACACTGAAAGAGGAACATATTATATATGAATGGACATATAGTATATTAGACATAATGTACAGTCAGCTGGTCATACACATTTCAGATCATTTAATGAATCTTGTGCATGCAGCTTGAAGTTGTAAGAATCACCGGGATAATAGAGGACAAAATAAGTTAACATATATTAATATTGAAGATGATCTTACCTGTGGATTATTTGAGTTTTGAGCAGCAGATTTTCCAGTTGCATTAATGAAGCTCTTCACCATACCTGAAACAACACTGAATATGAAACATCACTGAATACACACATTGGCCCTCATTTATCAAAAGTGCGTACACCAAATTTCGAGCGTACACCTGGCGTACACCCAAAACCACGGTGACTTTGAGATTTATCAATTTGGACGTTGGCGTACGGCACGCTCAAATCCCACGCCAGCTCAGGAGGTGGTGTACGCACGTTTGAGTTAGTGCGGAAATGCGCAGAAAAAACAATTCCTAACACCACAAAACGCACTGACAAACTAAATGACAAAAAAAACAAAAAAAAAACATAGTAGGCTAATTATAAACTTCAGTGTAAAAATCTGTCACAAAGAACCGGCAAAAGTAATGATTATGAATATGTAAAATATAGCAAGGAGATATTTTAATTGTTTATTAATAAAGAAGTGTTTTCTTTGTGTCGGCTCCAAAGATGAAGTTGAGATGCTGACTCGCGATCTTCGCAGTAGTGAACGCGCCAGAGAGAAATGCACATTTCAGATTACATAAGCAGAGAGCAGTCTGCAGTCTGTTTTCTTTCGTTTTGAATTGTTCTGTTTAAAAGTAGACATGTCTGAGGCAAGTAGGGTACCTTATACGCCGAGTTTCGGTTCATTTATGAGATGAGCTCAGTTCACGCGTCCTCCGTTTCATGATTATCTATCATCTGCTATTTACTTCTTATTTGTTAAATCTAGGTAATTGGTTGATGAAACTTAAAGTAAAATTAAGATACAATTAATACAAAACGAAATTCAGTTTAAAGAAAGGTTTTGTGCTTTATGTTTGATGTCTCTGTGAAAGTTTTAAAATATATTTTAGTGCCGCTTTCAGAGCGCTCACGTCCGTATCATTGTTTTTTCCTCATAAATGAGAACACGGATAATAATAAGAATAATATTACAAATGGACATGCAATTATTAATGTGAATGAATGGTACTCCTCATCATCACTATTGTACGTGATACGATATTAAATGCTAATTGTTTCAAAACACGTGCTGTAAAATAATGCATTGTGATAGGTCATTTGATCTCCACGTCGGAGAAGTTTCTCTTCTTTGCCGTCTTCCGTGTGTCCATGGCGTAAAATGAGGGCGTGGGGGAAGCGGAGACTTGAATATTTAGAGGCGTGTTATTCTAATGACGATAGTTTTCAGCCGCTGCATTTATCAAGGACAGGTATTGCGTACACCAGGATTTCAAAGGTACGCACAGCTTCATACATCAGGCGGTGAGAGGAGTGTAAGCATAATCTTACGCCAACATATACGCCCGTTTCTACGCAATAATGATAAATGAGGGCCATTGTAACAGTCCAAGAGCTGATTCACAGAGAATGTGTTTTACTGTGAAAAATGAGAGATGCAGAAAAAAGTGTCTAGAGAGATGCGTTTATTAAAAAGAAGACAGACGAGCGGAACGGTTAAACACGTTTAGTGTGTGTTTACATTGAAAAAACAATGCAAAAGTATCGCAGTGGAATAGAAAAACACGTTCTGTGTGAACCGGATACATTTGTGTAGATCTAGAGTTTGTCTTCTTGTAGTTCACTGACACTTTTACTGTAGTAAAACAAGAACAAACCTATTAATGCAATGATCAGAAGCACATTCAGCAGGACAGATATGATGATGGTCATATTTCTCCATGATATCTGGTGTTGTGGAGCGTCTGTAATATTCTTTTGGACAAAGTCTGTAAAAGGTTTGTAGTTCAATCTTTATTCAGTTTCAGTCTTTAACAGAACAATAAAACTATTATTATTTTGAGTATATTCAATATGGAATCCATCATGTGGTTTACAAAGACATTAAAACATGATAGGATATAATAAAATAACTCACCGCTGATGTAGATTTTGGTGCCGTTGCTGAATTTTAGTGGTTCGCTAGATTTCACACAATAATAAACTCCTAATTCATCAATGGTGATATTTTTGATGAACAGACGACTGTTAGTTTTCACTGAGTATTTGTGTTCAAAGCTGTTTTCATATTTTCCTCCTTCAACTGTGCTTTTAAAAGTGCGTAAGATCAACACTGGAGGATCCGGTAATTTCTGTTTGTACCAGTAAATCTCCTTTATATCAAGATCACAGGTTATAATCACATCAGATCCTAAAGTTACTGGTATGTTTGTTAGACTCTCTGTGGCTTGATACAACATGAACAGATCTATGACAGAAAGAAAAACACATTCATTGAGATATAAAATCAAAAGAAAACTCAATCAAATGTGACATGAGAAACTCACAGATCTGCAGCTGTATGATCTTCATGATCTGATCCAGATGAATAATATCTGCTATGATCATTCAAACATCTCGTACTGTGACGGAAACACAAACCTCGACCACACAGACTAAAGGGGAAGTCAGAGCTGCTTCTCTGGGATCATGATCATTCTTAGTGCTTTAAATCAACAAGTAATTAGAAGATACAGTGTGTGTAAATGAGCCAATGTGTTTTATTTGAACATACAGATGTGTGAATTTTGATTTGCTCCTCAAAAAAACACATCATATAAAATTGTATTTATTTAACCATACCAGGTGACATATCAGATTGACCTTTGACTAAAATGCCATTGCAAAGACTCATATCATCAGAAGTTTTCTTTAAGCATCTTTATGAACAGATGAAACCAAAGCCATCAATGTGCATGTCTGACTGTGTGTGTGTTCAGATATTTAGTGGAAAAACAAACACACGTGTGATGTTTCCATATTTTCATAATGCAAAAATTGTCTCAGAATTTAGTTTAATTTAAATATATTGTGTGGTTTGCTTATATTATTAATTGTGAACATTGCTACTGTCAGTCCTACTCTTATGCTCATAACAAATCTAATCTTTGAAGATTTACCAGAGAAATAAACACTACAGTGCCGTTCGCAGCCACAGACATGCTTGTCGTAATGTGGGTTTTGTGTCTTGTCTTGTTTTGTCATGTTCAGTGGTTCCCTGTCTTGTTTATTAGTGATCCCAGGTGTTTCCCATTTCCCACGCCCCCTTGTTATCCTGTTAACTCATTTGTACTCATGATTTAAGCCCTGTGTTTCTGCCCTGTCCTTGTGGGTTGTTAAATGAATGTTTCATGTCTATGTTGGTGTTTCCAGTTTATAGTTCTTGTATCTTGTTTCTGGCTAAAGTTTTAGTTTGTTAATAAAGACACTGCGTTTGGATCCAGCTTCATCTCAGTTTCATTGCACTTCATGACAGAACAACCCACCTAGACAGGATCCAGCAGTTGTCAGCAACCGGGCTCTGGGAGAATATCTGTCGACGTTAAAGCAAGAGGTATGATGATGGAGGACGTATTCTACCAGAATGGACGGTCGCTTGAGGAGTACGTGGGGGCTTACCTAGAGTTTTATCATGAGACAAATTTGAGTGAGGAAACACTCAAGTATAATTTCTGGAGTGGGATGGACGACACGCTCGGGGCAATGCTTCTGTTAGATGCGGAGCACCTCTCTTTTGTGCAGTTCCTGGACCGAGCGTTGTGGGTGTGCGGTTCGTCACTCACTGTAGGACTTGCTGAGGAAATCAGCTGTGTTCCCAAACCAGGGCATTTCGTCAAGACCGTTCAAGGTAATTCCAAGCACAGTTCAAGTAAGAGAGTTTCCAACCGAGCTCTGAGGAAGCCGCACCGCATTCGCACTGCCGAGACCGCGCTCCACAAGCCCGCGCTACTCGTCTGCCCCGCCGAGCCCTCGACTCACGTCTGCCCGGTCGAGTCCGCGGCGCTCCACGTGAGCCCAGCCGAGTCAAGTGAGTCAAGCGCCACCGAGTCAAGCGAGCCTACCGAGTCTACTGAGTCAAGCGAGCCTACCGAGTCTACTGAGTCAAGCGAGCCTACCGAGTCTACTGAGTCAAGCGAGCCTACCGAGTCTACTGAGTCAAGCGAGCCTACCGAGTCTACTGAGTCAAGCGAGCCTACCGAGTCTACTGAGTCAAGCGAGCCTACCGAGTCTACTGAGTCAAGCGAGCCTACCGAGTCTACTGAGTCAAGCGAGCCTACCGAGTCTACTGAGTCAAGCGAGCCTACCGAGTCTACTGAGTCAAGCGAGCCTACTGAGTCAAGCGAGCCTACCGAGCCTACTGAGTCAAGCGAGCCTACCGAGCCTACTGAGTCAAGCGAGCCTACCGAGCCTACTGAGTCAAGCGAGCCTACCGAGCCTACTGAGTCAAGCGAGCCTACCGAGCCTACTGAGTCAAGCGAGCCTACCGAGCCTACTGAGTCAAGCGAGCCTACCGAGCCTACTGAGTCAAGCGAGCCTACTGAGTCAAGTGAGTCTACTGAGTCAAGTACGTCCAGTAGTGAATCAAGCCCAGCGAAGCGCCGTTGCAGAAGGAAGAGAGGGAGGACTCGTTTGGCTCGCCAGGCTCCGGAGGGCGTTCCCGGACTCCTCGCCCTGCCGGCCCCGCCTCTGCGCCTCGCCCTGCCGCCCCGCCTCTGCGCCTCGCCCTGCCGGCCCTGCCTCTGCGCCTCGCCCTGCCTGCGCCCTTCAAGCACCTTCCTCCCGTGGATTTCCCCAAGTATTTTTTTGGGGGGGGCAGGAGGTACCCTGTGAGGGCCATGGAGACGACGTCGACATGGACCTCGTCCGAGTCTCCTCCGCCCTGGCTCCCTTTCGAGTGTGCTCCGCCCTGGCTCCCTTTCGAGTGTGCTCCGCCCTGGCCTCTGCCTGGTCCTGCTCCGCCCTGGCCTCTGCCTGGTCCTGCTCCGCCCTGGCCTCTGCCTGGTCCTGCTCCGCCCTGGCCTCTGCCTGGTCCTGCTCCGCCCTGGCCACCTGTTCAGTCAGGCCCGGCTACGCTCCACGGCCCAGGCCCGCCTTGCCTAGGTCCAGGTCCTGTTCCCCTGCATGGGCCTGGCCCCCCATCCCTCCCCCAAGACCGCCCTCCTGGACTTTTTTGGTGTTATTGGGCGTCAGGAGCCGCCCTTAAGAGGGGGGTTATGTCGTAATGTGGGTTTTGTGTCTTGTCTTGTTTTGTCATGTTCAGTGGTTCCCTGTCTTGTTTATTAGTGATCCCAGGTGTTTCCCATTTCCCACGCCCCCTTGTTATCCTGTTAACTCATTTGTACTCATGATTTAAGCCCTGTGTTTCTGCCCTGTCCTTGTGGGTTGTTAAATGAATGTTTCATGTCTATGTTGGTGTTTCCAGTTTATAGTTCTTGTATCTTGTTTCTGGCTAAAGTTTTAGTTTGTTAATAAAGACACTGCGTTTGGATCCAGCCTCATCTCAGTTTCATTGCACTTCATGACAATGCTCCTCATGAACAGCAAATATAAAAAGTCATCATAAATCCTTTTAATATATGTATATATAATATTTGGAATTACTTACATGGTATAAACTTAGATGTTAATATATCCCGAGGACACACACACACACACACACACACACACACACACACACACACACACACACACACGTTCCTGCATCAACATTTTTTTGTTGACATTCCTGTCCAGAAACCTAAAGCAAACGTCAGGCGAAATTAATTGAATCCCATTTCAAATTCTGTCCGTCTATTAGCTCTAAACCAAATTTAACGACAGGCTCCTTTACTGTATGTATCTCCAGCGTCATCTTCTGATCAGGGTATTTTTTTAGAAATATGAAATGAAAATGGGCTACTAGGTTAGTGCTTTTGATGTTTGTTTTTTAGTTATCTTCTTTGTTATGCTTATATTTAGTTCACTTTGTGGACTTATTTTAATAGAATGGTAAAGTTTTCATACTTCAGGAATGAATGCTCCAAATGTCCTAGTACTGAAAATCAGAGATGGGACCTATACATTTAAAAAAAAAAAATACCTGTTACTGTTTTGTTACCCATGCCATGAGTGCTCCATACACACATACATATTTACTCATTTACATTTGTAATCTTAACCTAGCTTGTGCCCATCAAAAAAAGCTGAAACACTTTTTCATACAATCTTAAGGACTGACAGTTTATGACATTTGAAGCTCACCATGTCTTCAGTGATTGTAATGAATACGGAACCAGATTTGTGAAATTCTGCGACTTTTGAGTTGATGGTAAATGCAGATATTCTGGATGTAGAACATTTGTTTATTCTGGGAAAGCAATGTGAAATCTGTGGGGGAAAGGTGGGTTTCTTTTGGGTGTCCCATGTGGATGAATATGTCCTAAAATTGTGACAAACATCCAAATTCAGATGTACTCAAAATGTACATTTTCCACTAAGAATTTGTAATGTTTCAGAGTAATGTCACACAACATATGATGTATTGATTTCTGTATTACACTTTAGACTTAACAATAACTAAATATCACCATTTAAACTGTAAGGCCTGTCCAATCGGTCAAACGACAGTTTCCGATAAGAGAGTGAAAGTTTACTGCGAGTTACTGTCTTTTCAGCAAGGAAAATTAATTAAATTCCAATTAAACTTTTATCTGACACCATTTCATCAAGACCTTGAATTTAGGCTGGAATGCCAATTGATTATTGGTCATTTATATAATAGTTTATTTAAACCTTTACTTTTATTGTACTTGTTCATTCAGATGCATTTTATCAGTTTTATTTTTTCGTCTAATCATTAGAATTACTGTTTCCCCCGTCTCTGGTGTGGTGTGTGTGTGTGTGTGTGTGTGTGTGTGTGTGTGTGTGTGTGTGTGTGTGTGTGTGTGTGTGTGTGTGTGTGTGTGTGTGTGTGTGTGGGGTGTGTGTGTGTGTGTGTGTGTGTGTGTGTTTATGCACAAAAGCGAAACGAACGCCGCGTGAGAGACCGAGGGCCCTATCTTACACCCGGCACAACACAGCGCCAGACGTGACACAAGTGTTTTTTGCTAGTTTCAGGCTGACATCATTTTCTCGTCCTGCACCATGTTGTTTAAATAGCAACTGCATTTGCACCCATCTGTGCGCTCATGGGCTGCTGGTCTGAAACCGAGGTGTGTTTAGACGAATTGTTGGCGTGTTGCTATTTCAAAGCTCCTGAAATAGTCATTGACCAACAAAAACCTGGTCGAAAGTCATTGGCGCAATATTTATTTTGTTATTTAAAGAGTGCGGTAGTAATGTGCGCCTATTGGTGGGTCCACAACGCGCGCACACTCTGCTTATTAAACACACAGGGCATCAGCACACAAACATGCCAAATATTAAAAATAAAATGAATACAATGCAAAATATTATTACTGTGTAATAATAATGGAAATGCCTTAAAGGTGCAGTGTGTAGCTTTTTGGCGACATCTAGCGGTTCGTTTGCGAGTTTACACTAAGGGCTCAGCCCACTGCTCACCCCTCCCTTTCGAAGAAGCTACGGTGGCTAAAACGGGACAAACATCGTCGTAGTGAGCCAGAGTAAAACAAGCCACAGCTAACATGGAGTACCACAGTCCATTATAAACCACATCATGGATAAAGTTTACAAAGCCATAGTCAGGTGAGGATCAAGGGTCTTAATACATAATATAATAATATTGGTCTGAGCTGTCGACACAGATCTCGTCACAGTTGTTGTAAATAATAGTAATCAGCTGATTGTCTCACGATCGTAACCAGCGCATTCTCCCCACATAGCAAACCCATAATACAGCGAGGGAGTAGAACCACATGAAACTATGCAACTATAGATTTTTTCTAACAGGGTAGTAAAAGTTTAGCTGGCTAATATGAGCTGGTTAAAGCCTTGTTTATACTCGACGCGTCCGCATGAGCCCAAAGGTGCGTGCGGCAAAAATGATGTGATTGTAATAACAGCACGCGTGCCTACGCATCCCAATAGACACCATTTATTACACACAATAGCCTTTTTTCTCTGATTTTGGAAACTCGATCGACTTAAAATGCTTCCAAGATCGACGGATTGGTGATTCCTGTAACTGTTTTACGGTCAATGACAAGAGTAGCCTACTAAACAGCTGTCTCACGAACGTAACCAGCATCTATCCCCACATAGCAAAGCCATAACACAGCGAGGGTGAAGAATTATGTTATATGAAACAATCCAACTACATATTTACACCACTGACAAGGGAAAACACTCACGGTGTTTATGACTAGCTTCTTCTAGCTTTCTGCGGCTTCTCTTTCAAGGTAGTGACGAAACGCGCTCTGTAACGCTGTTTGTTCGCTGTCGGCTACGGTAGAAATATGACGTCATAATATGGCGGCCTTCATATAAGGGCCGTCCCGCGCTTATGTAGATATAAATGCCTAATTCTAAGGTAATAAAAACATTACGGTTTATTAAGTAAGTTCTTTATACACAACTGAACACATAGTTTTGGATGTCATATTGCATTTCTGTTAATAAATAGTCAAAGATGTTACACACTGCACCTTTAACTGCACTTGCGCCATGCGCTTTAGACAATTGAGCCCATTTTAGCCCTTAAATCTGCAGCGTTTTAATTAGTTTACATGGTTATAAAATAAAACCCGAAAATAACCAGCAGGGAACGTTCCCAGAAAACATGTTTGACTGTGAACACGGAGGCAAACACACCTAGAATTTGGCTTAAATAACCTCTGATGATGACGTTCTCTGTAGGTTATAAAAACACTCTGTAGGTTATATTTTTGGTACATTGTTCATTATTTTTGTCACGGTGTGGTGTAGGAAGATGAAGACGATTAGTCAGAAGCAGAGCCGGACAGTAACGGAGTACATTTACTTGAGTACAGTACTTAAGTACAATTTTGAGGGATCTGTACTTTACTCGAGTATCATTTTTGGGGAGTACTCATGACTTTACTCAAGTACATTTGAGAGGCAAATATTGTACTCTTTACTCCAATACATTTCTATCCATAACCGTGAGTACCGTGAGTAAAAAAAAAAGAAAAATCTTGGACACCCTCAATTTGTTGTTTCCCTCTCAAATGTGATTGGATTGTGCAGGCGCCACTGATTGGGACAGCCTATCAGCAATCACCTTCAGCTTTCCGCCAAAACTCAACTCCATGGTCAGATTTAGATAAGAGACCATGGATGAAACAATGGATGAAGACGCAGCAGGTCCACCCCGGGAGCGATATTTTTTTTCCAAGGATGGTAGGGGAAGACTCATGAATATTCATTAGGGAACTCATCCCTGATTGGTCTGATGACCTACCCCTAACCCCGCCCCTAAACCTACCCGTCACTGGGGTTAAGACCAAGATTGAACCCCGCCCCTAAACCTACCCGTCACTGGGGTTACGACCAATCAGGGATGAGTTCCCTAATGAATATTCATGAGTCTTCCCCTACCATCCTGGGGAAAAAAATATCGCATCCCGGGAATGTGGCGACCCGTGGCCCCGCCTCATTTCAATTTTCTGCAATGTTAAAGCAACATGGTAAATATATGAAAATGATTTTTCTTTCAATTCCTTTTACATTCTCCAAGGTATTAATATTATCATTTTTTATAACTCCATGTAGGACGTTTCTGTACACAAATGTAAGCACTGTGGCAGTAGTATAATGCAATATTTAGAAAATTTACTCTTGTACTCTTGATACTCAAGTACTTTTAAAACCAAGTACTTCAGTACTTTTACTTAAGTAGACATCTGACTGTAGTACTTTTACTTGTACTTGAGTAAAATTTAGCAAGGGGTATCTGTACTTTTACTCAAGTAATGAAACTGTGTACTCTGTCCGCCTCTGGTCAGAAGGCTCCAATACAAACTTTTACTAAATATAATAAGATTACAACAGGTACAGACAGGCAGGATGAACACACACAAGCAAACGCACACTAATTATAACTAAGAACCGACCAAGACTGGCTGAACTGAAAGGAACTAAACACAAACACAGATGAACAGAAAACAGGTGACACAGATGAACAGTGATTGGCAGAACACAGGTGATGATGATGATGATGATGATGATGATGATGATGATGATGATGATGATGATGATGATGATGATGATGAGTGCTGGCAGGTGCGGGTAATGATGAAGGAGGTGCAGGTGTGGGCCAAGGAGGATGATGGGAACTGTAGTGCAGACGGAGACTAACACATGACAGTGACAGAGACGATGACAGAGACGATGACAATTAGGTGGTGACTCTCTGTGACAATTATATTGAGAGCACTTCTTGTTAAACTGTACTTTTGTGAGGAAGAAAATACTTCAAGGCTACAGTATGTCTACCAGTTGTGTGACAGTTTTATCATTTTTATTTGCACTACAAAGAGTGTATGTATATATTTATTATTATTATTTTAGTATTTTTTGGTACATTTCTTAAGAAGCTTCATTTATTTTTAGACTCATTTGTTGGCCAGTTTTGGTCTGTGCAATAAATATAAAAAGTTTGGTAACACTTTACTTGAAGGGGTGTGCATAAGCCTGACATGACACATGTCATGAATATAACTTAAGTGTCATTCGCTCAATTATGAAATTTTTATTGCAAATGTGACATTGTTTGAGATGTCTTTGTTATGACAACTTAACATAAACAAATACATCATAACATGTCAGTGTCTTGGTAATGACAACTTGACATTACCAAGACAACATAAATTGTCATAAATATGTCATAAATATGACATAGCGGATTAATTATCAAACTTAAGAAACCACTTAGCTTTATGGGTTAACATTACATTAAACTGTCATGTGGAGGCCATTATAACGGTGTCATGAATATTTTTCTACAGTGGTACAAATTGAATTTGTCATTAAAATGTTATAATGGCTTCATGACAGCCAATGTCAAAACCAAATGAAACTTAATGTCAGTTGTCATAAACATGCATAAACCTCCTTCATATTAATGACATGTGTCATGATTATGAAGGTGTCATGTCAGTCTTATGCACACCACTTCAAGTAAAGTGTTACCAAAAGGGTTAAACCATATATTGTGTTTTATTGTTCCACTATAATAATGATAATTGTAACAATATATATTGAATTTAAAGGCATACTCCACCCAAAAATGAAAATTCTGTCATCATTTACTCACCCTCAAGTTGTTGCAAACCTGTATGAGTTTCTTTCTTCTGCTGAACACAAAGCAAGATATTTTGAAGAACGATTGGAACCAAGCAGTTGTTTGGCACCATTGACTTCCATAGTAGAAAAAAAAATACTATGAAAGTCAATGTTGCCAAAGTTCCAATCGTTCATCAAAATATCTTGCTTTGTGTTCAGCAGAAGAAACTCATATAGGTTTGCAACAACTTAAGGTTGGGTAAATGATGACAGAATTGCTATTTTTGGGTGGAGTATCCCTTTATTAGGTGTCTTACATTGTCCCACAGCAAATGTTTTATAATAATAATTTATTCTGTAGTGTCCATTTAATTGATTTAACATTTACGGTCCTCGGTCATTAATGACCGGAAAAATTTCTGTCTTGAATTTCTAAAAATCACAGTTTCAAAATCGAATATTTGTGTGTACAATCAACAAATCAGCCACAATGCTAAAAAAAAGTACACAGCAGTAAAGGGGTGACACTCTACAACATCAAGAGTGCAAAACAGACACACCCACACACACACAAACACACTTTTATACACATACACACCAATAAATTCTGATTACTAAAAATCTGTTTTGAATTTTTTAAAATCACAGCTTCATCGGAATGTTATGAAACTTGGTGACTTTTATGGCATTGGGTATGTGAACACACACAAAAAAAATTCGGTCATGATCCGAGCATGCTAAGTGGTCGTAAAAAAAATAGTGACGTTTTTGGTCTTCGGTCAAAAATGACCCCCATAGGAAATGAATGGGAAATTGACAAAACACAAAAACACTATTTCTAAAATGTATGGAAAAAAAAAGAAGTAAATGTGTCCATAAACAGCTGGGGAATTCACATGCCTCTCCATAGAGAGCCATCTAGTGGTTACACCATGGTCCTACTCTTTCTCTCCATACTCCCACCAGATGGTGCTAATCTGCTTAATTTTTTTTTTTGAAGGCCTAGACTCTATATTAAACTAAAATACTGCATTTAAAAAAAAAAATTAATTAAAATATATTAAAATTTGTATTAATTTCAATGGCAAAAAATAGACCATAAATATTGCATAAATATTAATAAATTCAATCAAATTCTCTCAAAATGCAAAATTAAAAAGAATAAATATTATAGAACAAAAATAAATTGCATTGGTTTTACTGGGATGGAGGGAGTTTCATTTTTAGGCCTCCGGTCACTTTTGACCGGGTAGGCTCAGCATGTGACTCCGAAAGGAAGACCGTCTGACTGTTAATATCGGGGGCATCGAAGTTATTTGACATATGTGAACTTTTTTTTAAAGTAACTCAATAGTTACTTTCCCAGATAATTAGTTACTTTTATGATTATGTAATTCAGGTACTAACTCAGTTACTATTTGTGAGAAGTAACTAGTAAATATAACTAATTACTTTTTTTAATTATCAATGCCCAACACTGCTAGTATGTAGTTAACCCTGTACACAGCTTTGCGGAAACAATGGATAAAACAAACTACTAAAGTTAATAATTTCAGAGTAAGTCAGAATAAATGCAAATGTAACAATTTATTATTAGTCAGGTATCATGCCAATTACATAATCAAGTCAAAGATAATCAATACAATAACATCAAATCCTCAGAGATAAAGAGTGAAAGATGCATACCTGACATTAGATAAAATACATAATCCGACAACAAAATCACACTCAGCCTCTTGCAACATCTCTTTAAATAATCAGCCCAAGACAGAAACCTCTTTCAAATGAAAACGTGGTAACAATGGGAATTTTCATTAATCTTTCGAGTTCACACATTTTGAAAGCAGGATCACATTTGCATGAAAGACCCATCCTCCTCTGTAAAGAAGAAGATATCTCTAAACTCATAAAATGTTATATCATGGTTATCCCCGCACGAGGAGAGAAGGGATGGATGATGAGGAGACTGTAAGGGTGAGGTGTTAACTTCTGCTCGGTCTGGTTCTTCTCGGCTGCGATGTTACTTGTGCAAGGGAGTGTTTAAATGTCAATTCCCAGGAGAATATTTATTTCTTCGAGGAGTCGTCGTTTCTTCCGTCCGTTCAGGCCTACAAAACTTAGCTCAATGCTGTCTCTAGAGATGACAGCAGGCTCCATGGACAAGTCAATCCCAGTATATTCCCGTACTTTGGCTAAAATTAAAGGGTCACAACAAAAGAACAATTTTTTGGGATGTAATGAATGCTGCCATGAAATTATTTTTGTAATCATTGTATCAGTGGTTAATAGTGTTTATTCACCATTTAGCGGGGGGTTAAAATCAGCAATGGCGGTTGTCATCATGGAACAGATCTGAAACAGCAGAGAGTTAATATTGACATGGAAAGAGACTCTTGTGAACAGTGAATGTTCAGTGATTGTCTTACCTGATTGCCAGCAATACTGGGGAAAGCTGAATTAACCCCCTGCGCAAAGTTACCTCCAGATGACGTAGTTTCAACGGTGTGCTTGTCCGTCCTATGTCGGTATCAGGAGGGTGCAGACTGTGACGCCAATCAACGTATTTTTCCGCCGTCTACCGAACTTCCTGTATCGACTTCCACAGGACTTCTGTTTAAGGGCTAACTGTAGTCCAGATATGGTCGTTGTGGACGTCTCATTTTGGTCCCCTATGGGTGCAGACTGTAACGCCAGACGACGTCTTTTTTTGTCGTCTAATGATCGTCCTGTACTAACGACCAGAGGACCTCTGTGTAAGGGCTAATTGTACTCCAAATGTGGTCATCCCACTGCGCAATGTGACGTTAGAGTGACGTCTTTTCTTTAATATTGACGTCGGTGGGACCAAATGTGGTCGTTTGTGGACGTCTTTTTTAACATCAAATTTAGTATATTCTATAACTTCTATAACTGTAGTCCCATGTTTCAAAAAGGTAGAGGACATTTTTAAAGGATGTTATCTGTACCATGTATTTACATTTATGCATTTGGCAGACGCTTTTATCCACAGTGACTTACATTGCATTACATATTTACATTGCATTACACTTTTACATTCCTGCTTTCCCTGGGAATCGAACCCATGATCTAGGCGTTGCACTAGGTGGCCGTTACACAAGCGCTAACACTCTACTGTTTGAGCTACAGAAATACACCTTTGCATGCTTGAGACAATCAAATGCAGTTTTTGGAAAACTATCTTAAATATATAAAAATAATCTGTAGCCTATTCATATGTATTAATCATGTTGATAACAACAATGTTGATATTTGTAAATAAAAAAAATATTGATTATTAATCATGTAAATTTCCTGTACCTGTAATAGACGTCCAAATGAGGTCCAAAAACATGACCCAGTTCAACGGTCAAATGTTGAACGATAGCATGACGTCCAAGTTGGGTCATGGTTGGACGTTCAAATAGTGGACCTAGTTTGGACGTCGAATAGATGTCCAGAATTGGTCATGGACTGACGGACCCAATATAGACATGATCTGCATGTTGACGTCTATCCGACGTCCAATGTTTAGTGGGATTGTGGACATCCCATTTTGATACCTTAAAGGTGCAGACTGTGACGCCAAATTACGTCTTATTAGTCGTCCAACAAACGTCCTGTATTAACGTCCATAGAATTTCTGCATAAGGGCTAATTATACTTCAAATGTGGTCATTGTGGACGTCCCATTTTGATACCTTAAAGGTGCAGACTATGACGCCAAATTACATCTTATTAATCGTCCAACAAACGTCCTGTATTAACGTCCAGAGGACCTCTGGAGGTGCAGACAGTGCTTTTATACTGCACTGTTCATAACCTTTGTCTCATTTCAACTGTTCCAGTTAATTTTTCTGTTGCCTTATTTGATTGCCTTTCCACCACATAAACTAAGCCAAACAAAGCTACAGGAAATTTAACTGGTACAGAAAACAGGCCCTCCACCTTCTGGAAAGGGCATTAATCAGCATGTCAATGATTAATGCCTCAGTCAATCAAACATTTCCCTACATTCATTGTTCATGTCAATTTCCTGCACCTGAGACGCCCACATGGCGTCAAAGTCTGCACCTTCAGGGAACCAAAATCTGACTTGCAAACATGACATAGAAAATACCTCATTTGGAGGTAACTTTTCAAACCTATATCATGTCAATTTCCTGCACCTGTCTTAGACGTCCACATGGCGTCACAGTCCGCACCTTCCAGGAACCAAAATCTGACTTCCAAACATGACGTAGAAAATACCTCATATGGAGGTAACTTTGCAAACCTAGATCTTGTCAATTTCCTGCACCGGTCTTAGACGTCCACATAACATCCAGAAAATTACCTATTCCGGCGTTAAAATATTGAACATTATATTGACGTCCAGGTGGGGTCATAGTTAGATGTCCAAATAGCGGACCTAGATTGCACGTTACATAAAGGTCAGAAATTGGTCTTGGACCGACTGACGCAATATAGACACGATCTGCCTGTCCAATAGACGTCTGATGTTTAGTGGGTTAGGACACAGGTGAGCCGAGGAAGCTCAAGTAACGTAACCTCATATCCATTTTATCACAATATGTTTCACCTATATCACCATGCATCTGTTATTTTCTTATTTCTCAAATTGATATTTTTTTATTTGTTTATTTTAAGAAGGTTTTGACATCCAAACATAAGTTACACTGTATGAGCAAAATTAAAAGTATAAGTAAACCCCAAAACAAATTCTGTTATCCTAGTTAAGAAATTATTTTCTGTATATTCTTTAAATTCTTTCTCTTTTCTGCATTTCACCTCTGCTGTAGCTTCTTTCCTTTTAATAAACCTGGCATTGTATAATTATATTGTTGGCTCTGTGACAAATGGCTTGTTGTGTTCCTAGATCCTTCAGTGCTGATGCCCTGCACCGTAGCAGAGTGGAGCTGATCTTCATCTCTATTGATGAACCATATGATTAGTAAGTAAAACGTCAAACATACATACACTAATGTCAAACATACACTAATTGTCTTGGTACAAATGTTTATGTCTCTTATGTTCACCAAAACAACATTAAAAACTGTAATAATGTGAAATATATATATATATATATATATATATATATATATATATATATATATATATATATATATATATATATATATATATATATATATATATATATATATGTTTTCTATATGAATATATTGTAAAATGTTATTAATTCCTGTGATCAAAGCTGAATTTTCAGCATCACAGCTTCACATCATCCTTCAGAAATTCTGATGATTTGATGCTCAAAAAACATTTATGATTATTATCAGTGTTGAAAACAGTTGTGCTGCTTCATATTTTTGTGTTTTTCAGGACTATTTGATGAATAGAAAGTTAAAAAACAGTTTAACAATTTAAAAACAATTTAATGCATCCTTGCTGAGTAAAAATATGATTTTTATTTTTTTTTTAAATCTATTATTGACCCCAAATGTTTAAACATTAGTGTAAACTACCGTTTATATGTTTTGAGTCTATTTAACAATAAATCCTGGAGGGGAAAAAATGGGTTAAACTGTTACAATGGTTTACACAAACACAATTAATCAGCACAACTGTTTTCAACATTGATAATGCGCTCTCGCCCCCTATGCATTTTGGATAGACTTTTCTCAAAGCTGAACAACCTTGTAAATGACAACACTGTTTCTGTTGTTATTAAAGATAATTATTTAAACATTTCTATTCTAATTAATTCACAACATCCTCCCCCCCATGAACAAATGTTCATCAACTTAAATCTCTAATGCATAAAGCAATTGAATGGGTCTCTTTAACAGTCCTTGTGGATGTGCGAACAGCACAGGATTTAACTTTGCCATCTCGCCTGGAAACAGCTCTTCAATTTTTCCTAATTTCCAGGTTTGTCTCGGCATGTTGGCATCTCCAATGAGAACAATGTCACCCATCTTCAACTCAGTAGGTTTCTGTGTGTTGCAGGAATGTGCAGATTTCAGGTCCAGTAGAGAGTCCTTCCTCCAGCGATTCCACAGGTTGGTCATGAGTCGGTTCCTGCATCTCCACCTTTTTGTCATATCCTCTTTACTCACAGTGGGAAGATCATAGTCTGCCGGAAATGGGTTTGGAGGCAGTAAAGTGACTCGTTCATCAACCAAGAAGTGTGCTGGTGTTAGTGGCTGCGGCTCGTCAATCTCATTGTCACTTCTCCGGCCTCAAACATTTCATCAGCAGTCAACTCACCTCGCATCTTGGAGCTTGAACTTTTATTGTGCACAAACCGCTTGATCCAAGCGGTGACTCGCAGAACTCGCTTCAGCTTACTGTACTTCAGTAAATCCAGCACAGGTTCCATTCCCTTTTCGTCACTGCCGCTACTGAGTTGCACGATGATCTGCTGACCTTGCTTTAGCTCACTAGTCACAACTTCATCGCTTTGATCTTCATCGCTCTCTTCCAATTGATTCAGTGCAGTCAGAAATGAAGGTCCTTTCCACCACAGTTCACTTTCCTTCAGGTTAGTTGCAGTCTGACCTCTGGTGGGAAGGTTCGCAGGATTGAACTTGCCTTTACAGTGAGACCACATTGCAGGATTAGTTAAAGACTGGATTTCTGACACTCGGTTTGACACAAACTGTTTCCATTTGTGAGGTGGACTGCAAATCCACTGCAGCACAATCATCGAATCCGTCCACATGAACTTGATGTAGAACCAGATTCAGAGGCTTTAACAGACTTTCCTAGTCTTGCTCCAATCACTGCTCCCATCAGCTCAAGACAGGGCAGTGAGATCTTCTTCAGGGGGGCAACAAGGCATGTGGTCTTTGCTCCATCATCAGCTACTCGCAGCAGGTAAGTGACAGTACTATAAGCTTTCTCGCTTGCATCACAAAACACGTGGAGTTGATGTGCGTCGTGTCTGTGCACTGATTTTATTCCATACCAATGAAGAATGTGTATGTGGTGGATCTGTGGAAGTTCTGAACACCATCCTTTCCATTCTTGTGCAAGATCAGTGGGCAGCTCCTCGTCCCAGCTAAGGCCTCGTATCCACATCTCTTGGAAAAGACATTTTTGGGGTAAGAAAGCCTATTGGGTCGAATATGCGAGAAGAGAGCTTTAGAAACACTTCTTTTAGTATCCTCTCTTTTAGCTACAGCATCCAGCAGTGCAGTCAGGTCAAAGACAAATTCATCTGTTTTAGTTCTCCATACCAAGCCTAGTACCTTCAGCACTGATCCATGCGTTTCTGTCTCCTCTGCAGGTTCACTCATTGTCGTCTTCCATTTCTCCTTCAATGCAGCACAGTTGGTTGTCCACTTGCAAAGGTCCATGCCAGCTGCAGACATAATCTCCCTTGCACCAGTAGTTCTGGAGAAGGCATTTTCAACATCACTTGCACTTGAGATTAAGTCATCAACATAAAGTGATTATTTTATTATCTTTACTACCTCCGGAAGTTGGTCTTCATATTCCTTCAGATGCTTTCTCACTGTAGCTGCCAGGAGGAATGGGCTGGGGGACACTCCAAACACCGCTCTCGTCATCCGTAGCACACACAGCATCTCACCTGCGTCTTCATGGGGTGGTGCAGTGAGCCAGAGGAACCGCACTGCATCTCTGTCCTTCTCAGCAAGAGAAATCTGCTAGAAGGCCTTCTTGATGTCTGCGGTAAATGCAATATCATTCAGTCTGAATTTTATTAGTATGCTGAGCAGATCTGGATTCAGGTTAGGACCAGTAAGTAGACAGTCATTCAATGATGGAGAGCCAATGTCATGTGATGTAGCATCAAACACTACTCTGAGCTTTGTTGTTACCTTGTCCTCCCGAAGAACAGCATGATGAGGCATGTAATACTTTACAGTGTTTGGAGATGATCCATCCTCCATCACGTCTTCGACGATGCCTTGCTTAAGGTAATCATTCACGACTTCATTATATCTGTGATACAACACTACATCTGACCGCCACTTTCTTTTAAGTCCTTCAAATCTTTTCCTTGCGATTCTGTAGTTATCTGGGAGTTCTGGTTTGTCAGGTCGCCATGGCAGCTCAACTTCATATCGCCCGTTTTTGTACTGAGTAGTTTTTTCAAACATGTGAAGAGCCTCCTCTTCTTCAGGGCTGTCTGTCTGCTGCATGGTAATGCCAAGGGACTCTATTTCCCAGAAGGCTTTCAGACGTTCTGAGACCAGCGTGTCTTCATTGATTTGTATGTGCATGCATGCTGTGTCAGAAACACTGGACATTGTGACTGGGCCCTGCACTGACCATCCAAAAATGCTCTCAATGGCCACAAGTGCATCTGTGATTCTTTCCACTTGGCCTGACACTATATGCCAATAATAGTCTGCACCAATCAGCATGGACAACTCTGTATCACAAGTGCTGGGGTCTGGGTAGTCTGCCAACTGCAGGCCTTTTCGTTTCCACTCTGCTTGGATGTGCTCACCTGTAATCTTCATCACAGCAGTGCGCACTTAGGGGGTCTCGAGGCGAGCACTTCCACCTTCTGCTCTTTGTTCCAAATGCTTTGTGAATGACTTTCACTGTGTTGCGCCTTGTTGTTACTGGTGCTGCAGAGCCAAAAATTATGAAGAGTGAACGTTTCTTGCTTTGTCACAGGCAATTTTAAAGCTCTTACTGTGTTCTCACTGATGAAGCTTCTCTGACTGCCCCCATCCAGTAGGCAGCGAATGCTTTTACGTCCACCAGGTCCTTCTGCCCATGCTCTTACAGTCTGAAGAAGCAGTGTTTTGTTTATTGGGCTGTATCTTAACAGAATGTGAAGCAAATGAAGAAAGTACATCATCTTTGTTGTCAGTGTTTAAAGTGTTTGTTTCTCCTTTCTCACAAACAGCACTATGATGTCTGCCTCCACACACATTACAGCACACCTTGGCCTTACAGAATCTTGCAATGTGTTTCTGCCCAAGACAAACAAAGGATCGTCCCAGTTTCATCAATTTTACTTTGAGCAGCAATATCAGTTCCTGGACACAGTTGTGTTTTGTGTACTGCACTGTCACAGAAAAGACATATCTGTATTCTTTGACTGGTGGTTTGCAGTACTGCAGCTGACGGCATGTGATGCTTTTCCTGCTTCATTTCAATTGATGTGTCTGGTCTTTTAAATGGTTTTTGATAGCTCTGGCTGTCTTTGCAATTACCTGGCTTAATCAGTTGCATGGCTCTTTCTCTGCTCAAAATCTCTTTCTGTAGAAATTCCATAACTTCTGAGACTTCCATTCATCACTGGCTCCTTTTTGGCCACTGTACTGGAGAGTAATGTCGTCTGGAATCATCTGCAGCAGAACAGGGCATAGCAGGCTGCCGTATGCCTCTGATGCAACACCCAGCGATTCTAAGCTACGGATCTGTACTTCACAATCATCATAAAGTTGTCTCAGAGCACTCGCATCGTTTGATTTCTTTACTGGGCACAGATTCAACAACTTGGTCATATGCGTATTAATGAGCAGATCCTTTCTTCCGAACCGATTTTGAAGCAGATCGATCGCGTGATCGTAATTGCCATCTGTCAACATCAGTCCCATGGGCGTCTGTTTGGTTTGAAATGTGCTGGGGACAGAGATGCATTCGGAAGTGCATTTTCAAAAGTGCTGGGTACAATGACACATTTTTTTTTCTCTTTCGTTTCTGTGAATGGCGGTTTCAAACTGATTCCAAAAGTCTTGCCACAAGCTAATTTCACCGCTGAACTTGCTGATAATTAACTTGGGTAACTTAACTGTTTGTCCGCACTGAATGTCACTGCATCAAACGGCCTGCTGTTAGTGCTTTCCGGGATTCTCTGCATCACGCACTGCACGCGAACCTTCGCGCTGACAACTCGCTCTCCATACTCCTCTGCATCAACAACTTCATTTTCCAAATCATCCATTTCTGTACACTCCTGTATTTCGCGATCTAACTCCAGTAGTGTTTCCTCTTTTGCAGATTGTACACTATGATGTCATGAAACCTGCGTCCTCTGGGTGTTCCTTAGTTCCTGCGTCCTTTAGTGTTCTAAAACGGTAATGTGGCTAAATGCATTAGATAGTGGTTTTAAAAGAAATAATTGAAATGATCAAACACCATACTAATAAAGCCTACTATGTACAGAAAAAAAACGAGCACAGATTATTAACGCAATGCATTTAATTATACATTTAGCGTTTACCTCCCATAGAAAACCAACTAAATGCTTAAGGCTTAAAGGATTAGTTCACTTTTTAAAAAAACTTCTGCTGATAATTTACTCACCCCCATGTCATCCAAGATGTCGATGTCTTTCTTTCTTCTATGGTAATGTAGGCTACACACTGCACAAACAACTGCATTTATGTGCAGGAGTAAATCTCTGTAGACTCCCTGTGGCTCGATACAACATGAACAGATCTATGACAGAAACAAAAACACATTTATTGAGATATAAAACTAAAAGTAAACTAATGTAATGACAAAATCAAATGTGACATACTCACAGATCTGCAGCTGTATGATCTTCATGATCTGATCCAGATGAATAATATCTGCTATGATCATTCAAACATCTCGTACTGTGACGGAAACACAAACCTCGACCACACAGACTAAAGGGGAAGTCAGAGCTGCTTCTCTGAGAACATGATCATTCTTAGTGCTTTAAATCAACAAGTAATTAGAAGATACAGTGTGTGTAAATATGCCAGTGTGTTTTACTTGAATAGACAGATGTGTGAATTTTGATTTGCTCCTCAAAAAAAAAAAAAAAAAACACATCATATAAAAATTGTATTTATTGATTTATTTGCTACTATACCAGGTGACATATAAGATTGACCTTTGACTAAAAAGCCATCTATGTGTATGTCTGACTGTGTGTTCAGATATTTAATGGAAAAACAAACACATGTGTGGAGTTTCCACATTTTCATAATGCAAAAATTGTCTCAGAATTTAGTTTAATTTAAATATATTGTGTGGTTTGATATTTTGTTAATTGTGAACATTGCTACTGTCAGTCCTACTCTTATGCTCATAACAAATCTAATCTTTGAAGATTTACCAGAGAAATAAACACTACAGCAGGGCCGTGCACAGACCTTTTGAGGGGCATGTGCTGAAACTAAAAAAGGGCACCCCCTCCCCGTTTTTCCCCACCAAGTAATCAAAATTCAAGTAGAAAAAATAGTTATATCAGTTATGATTTTTTTTTATATAAATGTTATAGTTATAAAAAATGTGTGTGTGTATATATATATATATATATATATATATATATATATAATTTTTTTTCTCTGCTTTGCACACAAAGTTCAATAAAAGTTTTTGCATTATTTTGGATCAAATAAATTAAGCATTGGAATGAATTAAATCATGAATTACATTCTGCATGATAAAATATAAAGATTTCAAAGTGATATTCTATAATGTTTTTTTTTTAGTAACTAGTAACTACTACAACATTACTGTAATAAAACCATGTTTTAGCCTACTACATTTATACATGTGAGGACGAGCGGAGTATAGAATACTATAGATTTAAAAACTATATAGCGAATACGTGCATATCAACAGCCTTGAATTAACCATAATTTAATAGTATTACCATAACAAGATGAAATGTTAATAAATTAAGTGTATTAACAATCATAAATCAAAGAAGTACATTTCTTAGAATGTTACCTAGGTGACGAGGATTCGGTACTAAACAGCACGGGGGCGCGCCTGTGCTTATGATTTTCCAATGGTAAAAACAAATTATATGTTGTTGTATTATTTACTTGAATATCTTGTTAATATTTTACAAAAGTCAAACTCAAATACAGTTACGGGGTTTTTGACCATATGTGTGCAAATGTGCATTTTGTCCGTCATTAAAACGGTGCCGGCGGCATCACATTACATTTTCATCAACGGGTTACTAGTTTGTTGTAGCGTTATAGGCGCTCAGTTTTTCCTGTTGTAAAATACATTTGGCCAAAATCGCATTTAAAAAGATGAAATGCTAGCCTACTGTATGCACACAGCTATTTAAGTGTAGGCTACTTATTGGCTATGACTAGATGGGAAATTCTAGCCTAGACCTCTCTCTCAGGTCCCACATGTCCCAGTCAGACATCAAATAAATAAAATATGAGCTTTTTACACAAAGCGTTTAGTACTTATTCAAACAACAAGATCTTTATTTACCCTTGCAAAACTTCGTTCAGCTGCTGTCTGCTGTGCGTCTGCGGCGGAGCTTCAGTTCATTCAGTCATGATCGAGGGGGCGGAGTTATCAGGCTTACTGACAGTTTGAGGATCGAACAAGATTTACATAAGATCTTTTAGAGAACTTTCATTGGCTAAATATTTTTAAAACAGACAGACAGACGTAAAGGGTGACCAATAGCATTGATTTATTGAAGAAGAAAAAAATACCACCACCAAAAAAAAAGGGGCACTTCGAGTGTCAGAGCAAAAAGGGCATGTGCTTTGCATAGGTTGAGCCCTACCTGTGCACGTGCCTGCACTACAGTCCCGTTCACAGCCACAGACATGCTCCTCATGACACAGCGAATATAAAAATTCAACATAAATCATTTTAATATATGTATATATAAATAATTATACTATGGGAACTTCTTACGTGTTATAAACTTAAATGTTAACATATCCTGAGGATGACACACACACACAACAACAACACTTCTGTCAGGAAACACAGACTGGACAGTGAATCCAGATAAACACTGTATTTTGGTGAACTGGTGAGAAGCAGGTTACTGACGGTGAAGATAAGCAGAAAGATGATAAACAGTCTTTGTCTTACAGATTGTCCGGTTGGCGGATGGATAGACGGGTAGACAGAGCACATACCTCTGCAAATTGACACAGGAGCAGGAAAGTAGTGCTGGTATTAATCCACAGGGAAGCATGAGGAGAGAACACGGGGTAGATAAACTCGTAGCTGAACAGGAATCGTAGAGAAATCGTTTCCTAGTTGAAGGACAGACGCTGAGTGAACTGAGGGGCTAATATGTGGTACAGATGATGAGTGATTAATGACAGGTGAGCGAGGTTAGAGAGAGTCTCCTGTGACAACTGTATGGGATTTGGCGAAAGACAAAACCTGTAGTCCATTGTGATAATGTTCAGGCCGGGGTTTCCCGAAACCTTCTTAACGCTACGTCGTTCTTAAGTTACACCTTAAGCTGTACCTTATCGTTAATACGTGTTTCCCGAAACGCTCTTAGTTAAGTATACCTTCTGTAAGTCATACTTTCGGAAGGTTGGTCTGGACCACTCTTAGCTTTACCTTATCACTGTTAAAGGTCGATATTAATATAATTCTGAAGTTTTAATACACCCAGACAGTGTTCAATTAGGCTAATTCAAGTGTTTTCATGCAAAGAATAAAACTGTCATTACACTGATTGTTGTTAGAATTTTAATTATATTATTATATAGGCAATAATACAATTTTATAAATTTATTTTAATTAAAGAGCGCTTTTAAAGGCGGGTACTGTCAGTTAAGTCCTATTCGGACGCTAGTATTGTTTATCATGGGCTCGTACGGTATTTAAAACATTTACAGGGGTAAGTCGGTTATTTTAGTGCCGTCCGAATCCATAATATCAGTGTTTTTTCTCACTCAATCTCTGTGCAAATTAGTACCTACTGATTTTTGACAAACAGGTCGTGTGGTAATTTATTGCCGTCTGAATCCACATCTCTGAGTTTACAAGAAAAGATTCAAAATTCACTGTTTAAATCCTTTTTGATCACTACCGAGCACCGTAGCTAAGTGACGTACACTTTTATTACTGAAATGCTTGAAGGTATTTACAAGAACAATATTTCATCGCAGCTCACCTCAAAAATGGGGAAAAAACAAAAATGGGAAAGAGAAGAAAGCACATAAAAATGTAAATGGTTATTATGGCAGCAATATATGATGCAATTTTAAAATATGTAGGCAAGGCTATTATAGGCTGTTATAGTTTGGATTGTTTTTTATAATATCCCATGAGTCCTAGTAAATGCAATTTCAACTATTTCTGAAGTGCTTCTTTTATAAAGAACAGCGCTTTCTCACATAAACAGCCCCTGCACGAGAGAATAATTGATTCTCGAGTCATCGATATCAACAGATTCAGCACCATCGCCACGGACAGCACCCGGTAACGTCGCACGTAAGAAGGTATATCTTAAGCAGCTTTCTAAGGTATAGTTCGGGGAACACCCCTAGAAATGGTATACCTTCAGTTAAGTTATACCTTAAGAGTCTTCGTAGCGCGCTAAGAGACAACGTTATCGGGAAACCCGGCCCAGAGTAAGGAAGGAAGAAGACAGGGTCGACTTCTGAAATCCACACGAGTCTCCAGTCCAGTCTCACTCTGCTCGCTTCCTCTGTGGTTTTATCGCCTCTTTTCACGCCAATCACTGCAACAAGACACGGGTGTTTGTCATTTTGCACTTGAACCACTTAAACCACTCGTCTCTATGATTTGTGATTTGTGCATTTACTTTACAAACCAAGCAATCATCATGACCATCGTCTTTGCCGTGACCAATCACGTGTGATAAGAATCGGGACACTTTCGTCGCCCCCTTCTCGCCTGAAAAGTAGTGTAGGCTATGTATGCAGTGAATAGGGGCGCCGGACGCCATTGTGGCAATAATTTTTTGAAAATCTCCTTTAGCCTAATACAACTTTTATAAATAAACAAAAAATGTTTGTTAAAAAATATGCAAGGAAACGTTTTTATTTAACTAATGTTTAACATTTAAATTGATTATTTATTAGGCTATATCAATATCAACCGCTCACCCTCCGACTACTTTAAGTCTGTCCCGACTACTTAAGCTTTCTGGGGCACAGAGCAGAAAAGGGTGAAGGTAAAATAATAAGCTTAACCTATTATGATTATTATTATTAATCATCACTATAAGTCTTTAAATTGATCAACATTTAATAATGGTTAACTTTGGTTTAACTTTGAATTTCAGGACTCAACATTTACGCTTGTTTGCTTGTCCGGGAGAAGTGTTGTTGTTTTTTTTTGAATGGGCAAGTGAAAGAGAATTTTACTTCAGTTTTTGCCGTAGCTCTGTATATTTCTATGGCATCGCTGTCAAAGAGTAATTAACTGTAATTAACTGTAGTAATTTATTTATTGTAGAGTTAACAAAAGTTATCATGAGCATTGTAATGTTTGAAGTGGATGTCATAACAAATGTCGGACCGGGAAGATTTCACTCAAAAATATGTAAGATCTTAGAGCATCTTTAACTTCATGCTCTGGAAATACAAACCGAAAGACACATCGAGTGCATCGCTGAAAAGGAGCGGGGCTACACAAGTTTGCCTCTTATGAACATTGATTTCACTGATAATAAACCTATACATAAAAGACATTTACAACACAGTAAAATAAATGATGAACGCATGATAAAGGTCTGTAAATATATTTTAATATGACCTAAATTTATCAAATAGACAAAATCCACATCCTTAGATTTAGTAGTATTTACCTTGTGTTTTTAAAGCACAGTGAACAAACAAGGTTCACAACACAACAGAAATGCAACTTGGTTTATTTTGTACATTTATGGCCAATGTAGTCAATATAGTCAATGTTTTTGATTTATTGTCAGTAAAGGTTTTTTTTTTTTAAATCCTGTTTTTCTTGCTCAGCACTGCTCTCTTGTGGTCAGGAGGCATTTCTTTTGTGCTGTGGCTTCATTTTTTGTTTCAACAGAAATGAACAAATTACAAAAGCATAGAACAAAGCCAGCAGGAAACATGGAAACATTATTTCTGGTCACATATTTCTGATTCTAGGACATATTATGAAAATGAAAGTCTCACATGGATAATTGGGTATTATGTTTTTTATATTACTTGCCCCTAAACAGCACATGATGAATAAATCAATATCAAGCTCTCAGTCGCACTGTTGGCCTGAATATCAGCACATCTGCATCATTATAACCATATTTATAAGCTTTATACTTTAACAGAGAGAAAGACATGTTGTTTTACTTTATATTTTCATGTAACATATCAGTGTTTGTGTTGAGTCTTGAGGTTTTTCGAAATCCATATCTTGAAGATTTTGTAGATCTGTACGTTGAAATAGTTTCAAGTCGTTTCTGTTTCTTGCATTAATAAACAGCTTTAATAATCCTTAAAAGTGAAATCAGATTTATCATTAAATTAGTAGTTCAGACAAAAACATTATTTATTCAAACACATTTCATGATTTTGTTCTTTCTGTAACATAACAATTGTAGTCATTATAAAGAGCTGTAACTGCAAGAGCTGTTAAAATATTCTTTAAAAATTTAAAAAATAGCAAAATAGTAAAATAGCATACAGATATTATAGTGAGAATTCAAGAGCACAATGTCCACGTTTGGAGAAATACATGTATAATTTCACAGCTCACCTATCGTGATGATGATCAGAACAGCGTTCAACAGAGCAGATATGAAGATAATAATCTGCCAATGTGTCTCATTCTTCTCAATGATCTTCACCGCTGTATGACTCTGGATCTCTGGAGTCGGTACTGTGTAATCATTGAAGGGGTTTAATATTAATATTTATTTGTCTAACAGTGATTAAGTGTTTAGCTTGATGATCACTGAATGTTCACTCACCAATGATGTGCAGTCTGGTGCCGTTGCTGTATTTTGGAGCAATGTCTCTGGTCACACAGTAATAATCTCCTAAATCATCAATAGTGACATTATTTATGAACAGGCGATGATTACTGTGCACTGAATATTTCTGCCTAAAAGCTTTACTGAAGTGAAAAGTAGCTGATGTTGTGGAAGAGAGTAATATCGGAACTGGAGAATCTGGAAGTTTCAGTAATAACCAATAAACCTCTGTTACACCAAAATCACAGTTTATAGTCACATTTTGACCCAAATCTGTTAGTTGATCAGTTAAAGTCTCCGCAGCTTCACACCATATGAGCAGATCTGTGAAATAAACACCACACACACATAATATGGATTATTATTATGTCATTAAACATTATAAATGATCTTACAAAGAACAATAAAATGTTCATAAAGTACAATAACTCACAGAGGTAAAGCTGCACGATCTTCATGATGTTAAAACACTTGTTTCTTTCACACGACTGTAGAGATGAAACTTTACCTCAGATCTTTACAGAAGAATAGTGTGATTTAACCACAGTCAAGAGGAAGTTAAAGGCAGGTTTGCTCTGGCCACACGTTTAGTTTTAGTCAACCATTTACCTATACATCAGTTCTTGTCTTTAAAAAGATATTTATCTCTAATTCACTGCAGCAAAAGGACCCAAATAACAGCCCAGTTTTCTTTTTTCAGTGTCATTCAAACACAAATATGATGTTTTCTTCAACTGTATTCTCGTTCTCATGATTATTAACTCATAAATTTAGATGAGGCTTTTATTTTCTGTCTCTTGACAGAGTTATCCTCTAATTCACCAGCATTAACAATATTTATCCTCGAGGCAAGTGAGTACTCTATATATTTTAATTAATCTGGATTGAATTAATTTTTGCCTAATACTTAGTACTTTTATAGAAAATAGTAGGAAATGTGAAACTTTTTTCTAACATTTGTTAAACAATTTATTATACTTTGTCAATGTTAGTTAATACAAATTCAACTGTTGTTAGTTCATGTTAGCTCAGGTTCATTAAATAATATTAACATTATATATATATATATATATATATATATATATATATATATATATATATATATATATATATATATATATATATATATATATATATATATATATATTATTTTTTTGTTAGTTCATGATAAGTAATAAGGTTAACTTTAACAAATGTATCATAATTGTAAAGTGTTATCATGGTGTTTCATGTCATGTTCACTTGGTTAAAGTTTAAACCACTTGATGCATGCGAGTGTGTGTGATCGTGTTGTTCATCAAGTGACCAAACCAGTGGAAAACTTTCACGAAACCATGCTTGTGTTAACCACAAAAAAAAAAAAAAAAAAAAAAAAAAAAAATATATATATATATATATATATATATATATATATATATATATATATATATATATATATATATATAGGAAATATATTTAGATGTATTGACATTTGTTTTCTTGAATTCAAGCTTTGTCAAATCTCTGTAAAAAAATAAAAATAAACTAGATGTCATGATTTAAAAAAAAATTGATGTGTGATTTAATATCAAGAATAACACTTTTTTTTTGCTGATAAAAAAAAAAAACTGTTTCAGCCCCAAGAAAGCTCATTTGCCATGCGGTTTACAACTTTTACTGCTGATCATGTCAGCGCACTTATAACAGAGAGAGAAGAAAACTATTGTATTACTATAGATCTCCACTTAAAACAGTACCCGCAAAAAGTGTTACTATCATACACACTGCATATTTACATACAAAGCAGAAAACTCATAAGTAGAAATGGAAATTAAAATCCACACTTTTAAACAAAACAATACATTTTATTGTGTAAAATAAAAGGCATATGTAGGGACACTTTGTATGCATAATGTGTGTCACATCCTACATTGGCTGTAGACAGTAGTGCTCTGCTCCTGACTAGGCCTGGTGTTACTGGAGCTCATGAAGAAATCAACTTCAGCACACTGAAAGAGGAACATATTATATATTAATGGACATATACAGTATATTAGACATAATGTACAGTCAGCTGGTCATAAACATTTCAGATCATTTAATGAATCTTGTGCATGCAGCTTGAAGTTGCACAGTAAGAATCACCAGGATAATAGAGGACAAAATAAGATAACATATATTAATATTGAAGATGATCTTACCTGTGAATTATTTGAGTTTTGAGCAGCAGATTTTCCAGTTGCATCAATGAAGATCTTCACCATACCTGAAACAACACTGAATATGAAACATCACTGAATATGAAACATCACTGAATACACACATTGTAACAGTCCAAGAGCTGATTCACAGAGAATGTGTTTTACTGTGAAAAATGTGAGATGCAGAAAAAAGTGTCTAGAGAGATGCGTTTATTAAAAAGAAGACAGACGAGCGGAACGGTTAAACACGTTTAGTGTGTGTTTACGTTGAAACACAATGCAAAAGTATCGCAGTGGAATAGAAAAACACGTTCTGTGTGAACCGGATACATTTGTGTAGATCTAGAGTTTGTCTCCTTGTAGTTCACTGACACTTTTACTGTAGTAAAACAAGAACAAACCTATTAATGCAATGATCAGAAGCACATTCAGCAGGACAGATATGATGATGGTCATATTTCTCCATGATATCTGGTGTTGTGGAGCGTCTGTAATATTCTTTTGGACAAAGTCTGTAAAAGGTTTGTAGTTCAATCTTTATTCAGTTTCAGTTTTTAACAGAACAATAAAAACATTATTATTTCTAGTATTTTCAATATGGAATCCATCATGTGGTTTACAAAGACATGAAAAATAACTTACCGCTGATGTAGATTTTGGTGCCGTTGTTGAATTTTAGTGGTTCACTAGTTTTCACACAATAATAAACTCCTAATTCATCAATGGTGATATTTTTGATGAACAGACGACTGTTAGTTTTCACTGAGTATTTGTGTTCAAAGATGATGTTTTCATAATCACCTCGTCCTTCATATGTGCTGCTGTAAGAGCGTAAGATCAACACTGGAGGATCCGGTAATTTCAGTTTGCACCAGTAAATCTCCTTTATATCAAGATCACAGGTTATAATCACATCAGATCCTAAAGTTACTGGTATGTTTGTTAGACTCTCTGTGGCTTGATACAACATGAACAGATCTATGACAGAAACAAAAATACATTTATTGAGATATAAAATCAAAATAAATCTGACTCAATCAAATGTGACATGAGAAACTCACAGATCTGCAGCTGTATGATCTTCATGATCTGATCCAGATGAATAATATCTGCTATGATCATTCAAACATCTCGTACTGTGAGCGGAAACACAAACCTCGACCACACAGACTAAAGGGGAAGTCAGAGCTGCTTCTCTGAGATGATCATTCTTAGTGCTTTAAATCAACAAGTAATTAGAAGATACAGTGTGTGTAAATATGCCAAAGTGTTTTATTTGAATATACAGATGTGTGAATTTTGATTTGCTCCTCAAAAAAAAAAAACACATCATATAAAATTGTATTTATTTAACCATACGAGGTGACATATCAGATTGAGCTTTGACTAAAATGCCATTGCAAAGACTCATATCATCAGAAGTTTTCTTTAAGCATCTTTATGAACAGATGAAACCAAAGCCATCGATGTGCATGTCTGACTGTGTGTTCAGATATTTAGTGGAAAAACAAACACATGTGTGGAGTTTACACATTTTCATAATGCAAATATTGTCTCAGAATTTTGTTTAATTTAAATATATTGTGGTTTGCTTATTTTGTTAATTGTGAACATTGCTACTGTCAGTCCTACTCTTATGCTCATAATAAATCTAATCTTTGAAGATTTACCAGAGAAATAAACACTACAGTCCATTCGCAGCCGCAGACATGCTTCTCATGACACAGCCAATATAAAAAATAATCATAAATCAATTTAATATATAATAATTATACTATGGGAAGTACTTGCAACGTAGATGTTAATCTCTCTCTCTCTCTCTCTCTCTCTCTCTCTCTCTCTCTCTCCTCTCCTCTCTCTCTCTCTCTCTCTCTCCTCTCTCTCTCTCTCTCTCTCCTCTCTCTCTCTCTCTCTCACACACACACACACACACACACACACACACACACACACACACCACACACACACACACACACACACACACACCACACACACACACACACACACACGTTCCTGCATGAACGTCAATGTCAGGCGAAATTAATTGAATCCCATTTCAAATTCTGTCCGTCTATTAGCTCTAAACCAAATTTAATGACAGGCTCCTTTACTGTCGATCTCCAGCGTCATCTTCTGATCAGGGTATTTTTTAGAAATATGAAATAAAAATACTAGGTTAGTGCTTTTGATGTTTTTTTTATTTATTTTTTGTCATCTTCTTTGTTATGTTTATATTTAGTTCACTTTGTGGAATTATTTTGATAGAATGGTAAAGTTTTCATACTTCAGGAATGAATGCTCCAAATGTCCTAGTACTGAAAATCAGAGATGGGACCTATACATTATATATATACATCTAAAAAAAAAAAAAAAAAACTGTTAATGTTTGTGTTTGTTACTATTTGTTACCCATGTCATGAGTGCTCCATACACACATAAATATTTACTCATTTACATTTGTAATCTTAACCTAGCTTGTGTCCATCAAAAACAGCCCAAACACTTTTTCATACAATCTTAAAGGACTGACAGTTTATGACATTTGAAGCTCACCATGTCTTCAGTGATTCTAATGAATACTGAACCAGATTTGTGAAACTCTGCGATTATTGAGTTGATGGTAAATGCAGATATTCTGGATGTAGAACATTTGTTTATTCTGGGAAAGCAATGTGAAATCTGTGGGGGAAAGGTGGGTTTCTTTTGGTTGTCCCATGTGCATGAATATGTCCTAAAATTGTGACAAACAATTTTCCCCCGTTACAACGTCGTTACCGTTCCTGACAATAAAATGTGGCGTTACTATAATTGAGCTGACTGAAGCGGTTTCCATCAGAGTAGGCTCTCTCTCACCCATAGTACCTGCAAAGTTTTTGTCTCTGGTGTGTGTGTGTTTTTTATGAGGCACCAGAATGCACAAAAGCGAAACGAACGCCGCGTGAGAGACCGAGGGCCCTATCTTACACCCGGCGCAACTCAGCACCAGACGTGACACAAGTGTTTTTTGCTAGTTTCAGGCTGACATCATTTTCTCGTCCTGCACCATGTTGTTTAAATAGCAACTTTATTTGCACCCATCTGTGCGCTCATGGGCTGCTGGTCTGAAACTGAGACGAATTGTTGGCGTGTTGCTATTTCGAGGCTCCTGAAATAGACTGAGCCATTGACCAACAAAAACCTGGTCGAAAGTCATTGGCGCAATATTTATTTTGTTATTTAAAGAGCGCGTTAGTAATGTGTGTCTATTGGTGGGTCCACAACGCGAGCACACTCTGCTTATTAAACAGACAGTGCAGCCACTCACAAACATGCCAAATATTAAAAATAAAATGAATACAATGCATAAGATTATTATTGTGTAATAATAATGGAAATGCCATAACTGCACTTGCGCCGTGCGCTTTAGACCATTAAGCCCATTTTAGCCCTTAAATCTGCAGCGTTTTAATTAGTTTATATGGTTATAAAATAAAACCCGAAAATAACCAGCAGGGAACGTTCCCAGAAAACATGTTTGACTGTGAACACGGAGGCAAACACACCTAGAATTTGGCTTCAATAACCTCTGATGATGACGTTCTCTGTAGGTTATAAAAACACTCTGTAGGTTATATTTTTGGTACATTGTTCATTATTATTGTCACGGTGTGGTGTAGGAAGATGAAGACGATGAGTCAGAAGGCTCCAATACAAACTTTTACTAAATATAATAAAATTACAACAGGTACAGACAGGCAGGATGAACACACACGAGCAAACACACACTAATTAGAACTAAGAACCGACCAAGACTGGCTGAACTGAAAGGAACTAAACACAAACACAGATGAACAGAAACCAGGTGACACAGATGAACAGTGATTGGCAGAACACAGGTGATGATGATGATGATGATGATGAGTGCTGGCAGGTGCGGGTAATGATGAAGGAGGTGCAGGTGTGGGCCAAGGAGGATGATGGGAACTGTAGTGCAGACGGAGACTAACACATGACAGTGACAGAGACGATGACAGAGACGATGACAATTAGGTGGTGACTGTCTGTGTGAATTATATTGAGAGCACTTCTTGTTAAACTGTACTTTTGTGAGGAAGAAAATACTTCAAGGCTACAGTATGTCTACCAGTTGTGTGACAGTTTTATCATTTTTATTTGCACTACAAAGAGTGTATGTATATATACACTCTTATGTATATATATATATATATATATTGGTACATTTCTTAAGAAGCATCATTTATTTTTAGACTTCTTTGTTGGCCAATTGTGGTCTGTGCAATAAATATAAAAAGTTCGGTAACACTTTACTTGAAGGGGTGTGCATAAGCCTGACATGACACCTTCATAATCATGGCATGACACATGTCAGGTCTCGTATCTCGAGCGGAAGCATAAAAGGAGAAGCGACGACAGTGGAGATCGAGATTGAGTTTGTTAAAGGATTAGTTCACTTTTAAAAAAACTTTTGCTGATAATTTACTCACCCCCATGTCATCCAAGATGTCCATGTCTTTCTTTCTTCAGTCGGAAAGAAATTAAGGTTTTTGATGAAAACATTCTAGGATTTTTCTCCATATAATGGACTTCAATGGGACCCAAACGGTTCAAGGTCCAAATGACAGTTTTAGTGCAGCTTCAAATGACTTCAAACGATACCAGACGATGACGACGATGAATAAGGGTCTTATCTAGCGAAACCATCGGTCATTTCTAAAATAAATAAAAAACTTTAAGTTTTATGCCTTACTCTGTTCCGTAATGCGCGGTCGTGACTCTCCTGTTCGAACTCGTTCATCAAAATGAACGAGTCTTTTTTTGAGTCATTTTGTTTGTTGAATGAACGAAATGACTCGGAAAAAGATTCATTCATTTTGATGAACGAGTTCGAACAGGAGAGTCACGGCTGCGCATTTAAAGCCATTTGAAGCTGCACTGAAACTGTTATTTGGACCTTGAACCATTTGGCTACCAGTAAAGAACATTATATGGAGAAAAATCCTAAAATGTTTTCTTCAAAAACCTTAATTTATTTTCGACTGAAGAAAGAAAGACATGGACATCTTGGATGACATGGGGGTTAGTAAATTATCAGCAAAAGTTTTTTTAAAAGTGAACTAATCCTTTAAATGTTCGCCGGTTCCCGCTTCCTTCTTTCCATAACATCTAATCTTGTTACAAAGACATATAAAGATTTTAGTTAGCTAAATTAACAGTTAGTCACATGTTAGTCACAGGTCAAAGGTCACAAAATAGAATAGAATATAGAAATAGAATATTACATTATTACATATTACATTAAGTTTTCATTTACAAAGTTACAATTTAACTCGCTTCTTCATTTATAGCTACTCATGGGAGATTTTAATAGTCATAATAGTCATTTAATGTTCATCATATGGGGTAGTATCCATGGCAACACTAAATGAATAGGGATTGAAGATTATATAGAAAACTATGCTCTCTGTCTACTAATTGATATGTCAAATTCTTATTTACACTGAGAGGACATACCAAGAAACTGATTTAACAATCTGTCAACCTTTGATATTGTGTCAACCGCGAGTGTGCATGTATCCATGGATGAACCGGTCCGAGGCCTTTATCTTTGCAAGCACAGTGTACATGTGAGCAACATGATGAACACAATCCTGAAAACTAAATTTTTCTCTTATTTTAGATATCTTATATAACATGGACACTACTGTAAGGGGTTTACAGTCAAAGACCCAGAACCAGATATGAAGAATGAAGACCCGGAGTCAGAATTATAAAAAATTAAAGAACAATTTTACTGAAGATAGTTTGCAGTTTCATCAGCAGAAGTCAGCTTCAATACTCACACAGGAGTTCGTAGGCCGCCCCGCTTACAGTTACAAAGATCACAGCAGTTATACCATTTTCAAGGTCTAAGCTACGTCATTGCTTACAGGTTGAATGGTTCTCATTGGCTTAGAAATAGATAAACACAGTAATTTTCCACACACATACAGACAGACGGAAGCATATCTCCATCGATTATGCAGCTGACACATTCGGACACACGTCATGACCTTCCAGGTCGCAGATTTGGGTTGTTGAGCGCCAGCATGTCTCGAACAACAATTCACTCAATCTCCAATAATGCCAGTGATTCCTTAACCAAGAAGACTAACACACACACCGACACACAGCTTTTCCAAGGTTGGATTTAGCCAGGCTCAAACTATAAACATGAGAGTCATCTCAAAACATCAAGATAATGCGTTCTTTCTCTTAACTTTAGTATAACTGGAAAGTAAGGCTTTAACAAAGAAATGGTCCATTAAACTATAGGTTTTAACACGTTGAAGATCTTTCTCAAACACAAAACAAGTCCCTATTTCATTTCTGGAAGCTGGGATAAATAAGCAAGCACTTTTACTGCATTCAGATATCAAATACATACATTAAAGAATACATGAAAAGAAAATTTCAGTAATTATACTGGTAACTTCTATAACAAAGTGAAATCTCAGAAGCCTAGAGAAATCATTCAACTCATTTAATATTTAGAAAGAAAAATATTGATTAATAATTTGATTATAATTACTCATCATTACATATACATTGAAGCAGCAGTGGATTGCAATCCACCCCCATCACTACTAACACTAATCATCAAAGCTGTTCATCTTTTAGTTAATCATCACTGTATATTTAAGTTCCTGGTTTTGTTCTGTTCCTTGGCCGAATGAATGAACACTTTGTAGTATGAATAAATGAAATATTTGAACGTGCAAAGTTTAATATGAGACAGCAAGACAACCTTACAAGCACAACAGCACAACAACAACCTTACAATAAAGGACAAGGTAATGCAGAGGAAGCCTGCTAGGATGGCAGAGAAGTAAACAGTGTCAGAAAAGTCCATCTCATGCAAGATATGTGTAAAAACTCCATCTCACAGCAAATTTCAATGCCCAGCAAGACAAGCATACTGCAACCTTTGTAAGAAAAAGGGTCATTATGCGAAAGTTTGCAGGTCCAGAGGGATAAGTGAAGTAAACATGACTCGCGATGAACAAGAGAGTGACATAGCATTATTACTGTTAGTACAGAGCAGAATGATGTATCTTTCTGTATCTTTGAGTGACTCTCAATGATAAATGTGAATTCTCTAAGAACAGTGTGAAGGCTGATAAAACTAAAAGTGAATAATTCTGAGGTGTTGTTCAAAGTGGACACGGGAGCAGATGTCACGCTGGTTTCTGAAGAACTGTTTCTGTGCAGAAAAACTCAAAGATACTGCTGGGACGAGGTCATGATTCACTGCAGGTCAAGGGTAGGTGCACAGCTAAACTCAGCATGAAAAATAAAACCACGACTCAAGACATATTTGTGATCTCGGGATTGAAAATGGCACTACTCGGGCGGCCGGCAATCCATGCTCTAGACGTCATAGCAGGAATCGATACAGTGAACCTTGATAGTCTGGAGTCAGTGAAAAGACAGTTTCCAGAATTATTCCAGGGTCTGGGAAAACTGCAGGGAGACTATGAGATATCTCTAGAGCCTGACGCTAAGCTCTTTTCACTGTCAACACCCCGTCGTATTCCATTACCCCTCATGTCAAAAGTTAAACAGGAATTGAAACGCATGGAGAATCAAGTGATGATAATCTGGTGATTACCAGAATAAAAAGACTGACTGGTGCGCAGCAAAGCTCAAGATCATACCTGGTGGAATCACCTCAGGGTATTCTTCGTCGGAATCGTAGTCACCTGGTGTCAACCCCAGTAGCACTGCCAGTAGAAACATCAAGTCTTAATACACCTGTACTGGTAAAAAACAATTCTGGTGTTGGACCAGATGTTGTGTGTTTGGATAATGCTTCAGTCCTTCTCAACACTCCGGTGAGAAGGTATCATTCCAGGGACAGAAGACCCCCAAGGTACTTGAAGGACTTTGTGCATAGTCAGCAGGTACTTTTGGGAGAACTGAGAGATTTGCTACTGGGCAGAATACATAGACAGTAAAAGAAATGGACACAGCGACCCCATAGATTTCAACGGAGAGAACTGAAGCCCTTTAGAAGCACTCACTTCCTGATAGCCAAGCATACTGTGCATGCTCAAACTGAGCTTGACGACGGAGATGTGACGTGCGCAACCTAGTAGCTGCGCCAGCCGAAATCTTAATCATTCCCTTCCGAATCTTGCAGAGCCGGAGATCGTGAGTATTAGCTGTCCATGAGCTCGCAGCACGAGCAACTTTATGACTGTATATGGGCTTCTCCCTTGACATTATGCCTCCACGTCCCCCCGATTACGTGCGAGCCTATATTTACAAAACCGGCTTCTAAATCGGCCATAACGTAAGATACACAGTAATGTAGCCTTTTATACATTGTCGTGTTTCTTTAGAAATAAATAATGGACAAATGGAGTCTTTGGACGTCTCCGACATAAAGTTATTCGCTATCAAAGTGACACCAAAATGAATGGGAGTCAATGGAATGCTAACAGCAGGTGCTAGCCAGCTACAATGGCGGCGCCCGTAGAGGCTTCAGTTTCCGGTTGATGGATTACCTTACCCCCTTGGCAGAATAGATTCCCCCCCCCCCCCCCCCCCCCCCCCAAGAGAAAAAGAGAGAGACAAAGAAGAAAAATAAATAATCTGTGTTTTATCTGAGCAGATGTGATGTGTAATGGAAAATGTGTGGGAAAAAAAGAGAAAAGGAAACAGAGTATTGTAAACTGTAAAAGAATCTCTCTCTCTCTCTCTCACACACACACACACACACACACACACACACACACACACACACACACACACACACACACACACACACACACACACACACACACACACACACAATATATATTTATGTATCTGATGTGATGTAAATCTCAGAAAGGTGGCTGTAGTGATATGGTTGGTTGTTATATGGTTAAATACCGCCCCCTAGTGGGGAGTTAGAAAGAGAATAAAAAGGTTGTTATCACATGGTAAATAAAATACTAAATACTTATACATACTAATAAATAGCCATCCTAACACAATAATATACATAGCTATATTACATTTCTGTATGGGATTTGGTGAAAGACAAAACTTGTAGTCCATTGTGATAATGTTCAGAGTAAGGAAGGAAGAAGACAGGGTCGACTTCTGAAATCCACACGAGTCTCCAGTCCAGTCTCACTCTGCCCGCTTCCTCTGTGGTTTTATCGTCTCTTTTCACACCAATCACTGCAACAAGACACGGGTGTTTGTCATTTTGCACTTGAACCACTTAAACCACTCGTCTCTATGAGGTGTGATTTGTGCCCTTACTTTACAAACTAAGCGATCATCGTGTCGATCGTCCTTGTCGTGACCAATCACGTGTGATAAGAATCGTGACACTTTCGTCGCCCCCGTTCCCAGTAGCACCTCAATGCAGTACATGAGATCCACGGGGAGGAGTCGGATCAAGATCCAAGGGGTGGAGATGGGTAGGATTAGGGTTGGGTTTAGGGATTAGGGTTGGGTTTAGGGATCAGGGGGCGGAGTTGGGTAGGTTTAGGTGTATGTAAGGTGGCAGGAGTCGGATCTGGATTTCATGTTCCGCAGTGAGGACCATCTCCCCCTTCTCGTCTGAAAAGCCACATGTATGCAGTGAATAGGGGCGCCGAACACCATTGTGGCAAAATAATTCTTTGAAAATCTCTTTTAGCCTAATAAAACTTTATAAATAAACAAAAAATATTTGTTAAAAATTATGAAAGGAAATGTTTTTATTTAACTATTGTTTAACATTTTAATTAATTGTTTTATTAGGCTATATCAATATCAACCGCTCACCCTCCGACTACTTTAAGTCTGTCCCTACTTAAGCGTTCTGGGGAACAGAGCAGGAAAAGGTGAAGGTAAAATAATAAGCTTAACCTATTAATATTATTATTAATAATAATCACTATAAGTCTTTAAATTAATCAACGTTTAATAACGGTTAACTTTGGTTCAACTTTGCATTTCAGGGCTCAACATTTATAACACAGTAAAATAAATGATGAATGCATGATAAAGGTCTGTAAATATATTTTAATATGACCTAAATTTATCAAATAGACAAAATCCACATCCTTAGATTTAGTCCTTGCATATTATTTACCTTGTGTTTTTAAAGCACATGCATTGAACAAACAAGGTTTAAAACACAACGGAAATGCAACTTGGTTTATTTCGTATGGCCAATGTAGTCAATATAGTCAATGTTTTTGATTTATTGTCAGTAAAAAGTTTTCTTGCTCAACACTGCTCTCTTGTGGTCAGGAGGCATTTCCTTTGTAATGTGGATTCTTTTTTGTTTCAACAGAAATAAACAAATTACAAAAGCATAGAACAAAGCATAGCAGGAAACATGGAAACATTATTTCTGGTCACATATTTCTGATTCTATGACATATTATGAAAATGAAAATCTCACATGGATAATTGGGTATTATGTTTTTCATATTACTTGCCCCTAAACAGCACATGATGAATAAATCAATATCAAGCTCTCAGTCGCAGTGTTGGCCTGAATATCAGCACATATGCATAATTATAACCATATTTATATAAGCTTTATACTTTAACATAGAGAAAGACATGTTGTTTTACTTTATATTTTCATGTAACATATCAGTGTTTGTGTTGAGTCTTGAGGTTTTTCGAAATCCATATCTTGAAGATTTTGTAGGTCTGTACGTTGAAATTGTTTCAAGTCGTCTCTGTTTCTTGCATTAATAAACAGCTTTAATAATCCTTAAAAGTGAAATCAGATTTAACATTAAATTAGTAGTTCAGACAAAAACATTATTTATTCACCCACATTTCATAGTTTTGTTTTTTATGTAACATAACAATTGTAGTCACTATAAAGAGCTGTAACTGCAAGAGCTGTTAAAATATTCTTTAATAAATGTAAAATAGCATACAGATATTATAGTGAGAATTCAAGAGCACAATGTCCACGTTTGGAGAAATACATGTATAATTTCACAGCTTACCTATCGTGATGATGATCAGAACAGCGTTCAACAGAGCAGATATGAAGATAATAATCTGCCAATGTGTCTCATTCTCCTCAATGATCTTCACCGCTGTATGATTCTGGATCTCTGGAGTCGGTACTGTGTAATCATTGAAGGGGTTTAATATTAATATTTAACATTTATTTGTCTAAAAGTGATTAAGTGTTTAGCTTGATGATCACTGAGGGCCGGTTTCCCGTTAAGGGCTTAAAATAAACCAGGACTAGGCTAATTCTACTTAAATTAATCCACGCTAAACAACTGACTTTCTGAGATGTTGCTTAAGTTTGGATTAACTAGTTCTAGACTACAGAGTCTCAGATTAAGGTAATCAAGGACAAGTGAGATCATCTTTTGGAAACCCGATTAGATTAATGGCATGCACATGTGGCTAAGGAGAGGTTGCTATAAAAACCTGGTATGGAATACTTGTAATTCATTAGTCTTAAGGAGTGTGTGGAACAGGAGTCACTACACTTAAGCAAAAAATGGATAAAGGCCAAAGAAAACGCTCAAAAAACTTCAGTGAATTTGAGAAGACCCCTTTTAAATAAATTGTATCAAACTATCCTGTTATTGAAAACAAACAGCATGATTCATGTACAGAAAACAAGAAGAAGAAGGCATAGATTTCCATATTGAATGAATTCAACTCAAATGAAAAAGTAACCAAACGGACACTCCAACAAGTTCAGGAAAGATTTACTGTTGCCCCATTCCTACAAATCAGTCAATTATAAATGTTTTCATTAATGAAATGTAAAAAGAAAACAATATTATATAGAACTCCTACTTCAAAGTATATATTATCTTGTAAAGGTCCTGTGGAAAAACATAAAAACAAACCTGAAAAAAACAACTGCCAATGCGTCAAGAGCGTTTCAAGACAGGTGGGGGACTCCCAGTTCCACCAGACACAGAGGAGTTGGGGGACTTGTTGGCTGGGATTATTGAAAGTCAGCAACCCCTGGAAGGTATTCCAGATGATGACCATTTGGACAGTTCAGGTGAGGAATCTTTCAAAGACTCATTTTATAGGACACGTCTCATTTACAGTAACATGTGCTATCCAACATAATTAAATGCAAGTCATGTCTTGTAACAAGAATTAGGTAATGACCTTTTATTGTTGAAGTCAAATGTAATGCTACATTTGTTTTCCATACAAAGATGACCTGATCTTGACACAGGACTTGGGGGCCGCAGGGAACAGTCAAGATGCTCAAATAAATCCAGCAGCAGCCAGCACCAACATGCAGCAGCATCCAGTCTCCTGCAGTAGGGTTAGGCATCCAGCAGTCTCTAATCCAGGCAGCAGGTCAAGAGGGAAAAGGATGACCATTCATGAGAAACTTGCCATAGAGTTCCATGAACGTAAATTACAATATTTAAAAGAAGAACATGAAGTCAAAATGAAAATTTTTCATCTTGAGTTGTCTATGAAAGAGAGAGACATGAAGCAGCAGCAGTGTCAATTGTCTTTGGAACAAAATCTCAGTTAAATAAATAATTTCCTGAATTTCTTTTACCTGTCTATGCCAATCATTTATGTCCATTTAATCCATTTTCTGCTACTGTGAACGTGAGCCTTGAGGCAATAAGTTTTTAATCTGAGGTTAAACCTGCTTCTGACCAGGTTTAATTTAAGACTTCATTTAGATCTGAATTAGGTCTAATCCTACTTCTAGAAATCCGATTGTTTAAGTCTAGACTAGTGCAAGTCTGAGACTATTATAATCCATGTGTGAGAAAGCTACTTCAATAAATCCAGGTTTAAAATGACATTTAGTCCACGACTAGGCTTAATCCCCGTACGGGAAACCGGCCCTGAATGTTCACTCACCAATGGTGTGTAGTCTGGTGCCGTCGCTGTATTTTGGAGGAGCGTCTTTGGTCACACAGTAATAATCTCCTAAATCATCAATAGTGACATTATTTATGAACAGGCGATGATTACTGTGCACTGAATATTTCTGCCTAAAAACTTCAATGTAGTAAAAATTAGCTGATGTTGTGGAAGAGCGTAATATCGGAACCGGAGAATCTGGAAGTTTCAGTAATAACCAATAAACCTCTGTTACACCAAGATCACAGTTTATAGTCACATTTTGACCCAAATCTGTTAGTTGATCAGTTAAAGTCTCCACAGCTTCACACCATATGAGCAGATCTGTGAAATAAACACCACACACACATAATATGGATTATTATTAATTCATTAAACATTATAAAGTATCATTACAAAAAACAATAAAATGTTCATAGAGTACAATGAACTCACAGAGGTAAAGCTGCACAATCTTCATGATGTTAAAACTGTGTTTCTTTCACACGACTGTAGAGATGAAACTTTACCTCAGATCTTTCAGAAGAATAGTGTGATTTAACCACAGTCAAGAGGAAGTTAAAGGCAGGTTTGCTCTGGCCACACGTTTAGTTTTGTGTCTATTTCTTCAAAATTCAACCATTAATCTATACATGATTTCTTGTCTTTATTATTTTTTTATCTCTATTTCACTGCAGCAAAAGGACCCAAGTCACAGATAACAGCCCAGTTTTCTTTTTCTTCTGTGTCATTCAAACACAAATATGATGTTTTCTTCAACTGTATTCTCGTTCTCATGATTATTAACGTTTAGATGAGGTTTTTAGTTTCTGTCTCTTGACAGAATTATCCACTAATTCACCATCATAAACAATATTTATGATGTGTTTATATTATATGTATTTTAATTAATCTGGATTGAATTTCTTTTTGCCTAATACTTAGTACTTCTTTTAAACTAGAAAATAGTAGGAAGAGTGAAACTTATTTCTAACATTTGTTATACAATTTATTAATCTTTGTTAATGTTAGTTAATGCAAATTCAACTGTTGTTAGTTCATGTTCGCTCAGGTTCATTAAATAATATTAACATAATAATATATATATTTTTATTGTTAGATTATGATAACTAATGAGGTTAATTTTAACAAATGTATCATAATTGTAAAGTGTTATCATGGTGTTTCATGTCATGTTCACTTGGTTAAAGTTTAAACCACTTGATGCATGCGAGTGTGTGTGATCGTGTTGTTCATGAAGTGACCAAACCAGTGGAAAACTTCATTTGCACGAAAACATGCTTGTGTTAACCACAAAAAAGAGAGCAGAAGTTAGATGTTTTCAAATATGTGAAAAATATTAAAAACAATTAATATGCATGCCAAAAATATATTTAGATTTATTGACATTTGTTATCTTGACTTCAAGCTGTCAAATCTCTGTAAAAAAAAAAAAAAAAACTAGCAGAAAATGTAACGATTTAAAAAAAATTTTTATGTGTGATTTAATATCAAGAATAACTATTTTTTTTTTGCTGATAAAAAAACTGCTTCACATCCCAAGAAAGCTCATTTGCCATGTGGTTTACAACTTTTACTGATGAGCATGTCAGCGCACTTATAACAGAGAAAAAACTATTATATTACTGTATATAAGCGAGATCTCCAGTTAAAACAGTACCAGCAAAAAGTGTTACTATGACACACACTGCATATTTACATACAAAGCAGCAAACTCATAAATGGAAATTAAAATCCACACATTTAAAACATAACAATACATTTTATTGTGTAAAAAAAAAGCATATGTAGGGACACTTTGTATGCATAATGTGTATCACATCCTACATTGGCTGTAGACAGTAGTGCTCTGCTCCTGACTAGGCCTGGTGTTACTGGAGCTCATGAAGAAATCAACTTCAGCACACTGAAAGAGGAACATATTATATATGAATGGACATATACAGTATATTAGACATAATGTACAGTCAGCTGGTCATAAACATTTCAGATCATTTAATGAATCTTGTGCATGCAGCTTGAAGTTGCACAGTAAGAATCACCAGGATAATAGAGGACAAAATAAGATAACATATATTAATATTGAAGATTAATCTTACCTGTGGATTATTTGAGTTTTGAGCAGCAGATTTTCCAGTTGCATCAATGAAGATCTTCACCATACCTTAAACAACACTGAATATGAAACATCACTGAATACACACATTGTAACAGTCCAAGAGCTCATTCACAGAGAATGTGTTTTACTGTGAAAAATGTGAGATGCAGAAAAAAGTGTCTAGAGAGATGCGTTTATTAAAAAGAAGACAGACGAGCGGAACGGTTAAACACGTTCAGTATGTGTTTACATTGAAACACAATGCAAAAGTATCGCAGTGGAATAGAAAAACACGTTCTGTGTGAACCGGATACATTTGTGTAGATCTAGAGTTTGTCTCCTTGTAGTTCACTGACACTTTTACTGTAGTAAAACAAGAACAAACCTATTAATGCAATGATCAGAAGCACATTCAGCAGGACAGATATGATGATGATCATATTTCTCCATGATATCTGGTGTTGTGAAGCGTCTGTAATATTATTTTGGACAAAGTCTGTAAAAGGTTTGTAGTTCAATCAATCAATTTTTAACAGAACAATAAAACTATTATTATTTCTAGTATATTCAATATGGAATCCATCATGTGGTTTACAAAGACATGAAATTATAAAACGACTCACCGTTGATGTAGATTTTGGTGCCGTTGTTGAATTTTAGTGGTTTAGTTTTTACACAAAAATAAACTCCTAATTCATCAATGGTGATATTTTTGATGAACAGACGACTGTTAGTTTTCACTGAGTATTTGTGTTCAAAGATGCTGTTTTCATATTCACCTCCTTCATATGTGCTGCTGAATGTGCGTAAGATAAACACTGGAGGATCCGGTAATTTCTGTTTGTACCAGTAAATCTCCTTTATATCAAGATCACAGGTTATAATCACATCAGATCCTAAAGTTACTGGTATGTTTGTTAGACTCTCTGTGGCTCGATACAACATGAACAGATCTATGACAGAAACAAAAACACAATTATTGAGATATAAAATCAAAATAAATCTGACTCAATCAAATGTGACATGATAAACTCACAGATCTGCAGCTGTATGATCTTCATGATCTGATCCAGATGAATAATATCTGCTATGATCATTCAAACATCTCGTACTGTGACGGAAACACAAACCTCGACCACACAGACTAAAGGGGAAGTCAGAGCTGCTTCTCTGAGATGATCATTCTTAGTGCTTTAAATCAACAAGTAATTAGAAGATACAGTGTGTGTAAATATGCCAATGTGTTTTATTTGAATATACAGATGTGTGAATTTTTATTTGCTCCTCAAAAAAACACATCATATAAAATTGTATTTATGTATGTTTTGCTACTATACCAGGTGACATATCAAATTGACCTTTGTCTAAAATGCCATTGCAAAGACTCATGCTTAATGAAAACATCTGATGATATCTTGATGAACAGATGAAACCAAAGCCATCGATGTGCATGTCTGACTGGCTGTGTGTTCAGATATTTAGTGGAAAAACTTGTTTCCACATTTTCATAATGCAAAAATTGTCTCAGAATTTAGTTTAATTTGTGGTTTGCTTATATTGTTAATTGTGATCATTGCTACTGTCAGTCCTACATTTAAAATAATCAATTCCATTTATAAATGTGCATTGCAACTCATATCTCTACCACATGATGTCACTGTAAACTTGTGTACAGACTTAAATCAAGAAAGAGGCATTTACCTGAAATATAAGACAGCCTAATATTGTCAGTCAATCTAATATTAATATATTGGTTCGTTTATCTGTCAGGTTTTCTGGATTTTTAATATTTATGCTGTTTTTCTTTGCTACGTTTGTGTTTAGAACAACTCAATGTACGCATTTAACCAGCATTTTATCTAAGGATTGTTCATTCACATTTGGTGAATATTTACCCATGTATTCTTGTGCACTGAATGACTCTTGCGTTGCTGGATTACATCTTGAATCCATGCAAAAATCTCTTTGACTAAACATCCCTCGAATCTGAAATCTCACGCTCATAACAAATCGGATCTAATCTTTAAAGATTCACCAGAGAAATAAACACATACGGTCCCGTATGCAGACATGCTCCTCGTGACACAGCGAAGAGAAGGATGCGTTTGATAGTTTTAACTCTCAGACTGAGCAAAACATCTCTCATCTGGAGAAATCTCAGCAGAATCCCGATGACTCAGTGCTGTTCGTGTTTCAGGGCCTCTCTTAAGTCTTTTGAATCACAGCCAGCAAGAGTAACAAATAGAAATTCCCTTCCCTCCATATGCTGTTTTATACATCACACTGGAGGCTGAAAATACAAACTATTAAAGAGGAATATTTTGGTATGCTTTGCCCTTACAGCATCGACATACACATACTTATTTGGCTGCTGCACACGCATTTGGATTGCAAAAACACACGAATATTAAGTTCTCGTGACTATATGGAACTGCAATATTATATTCAACTGCAATAAATACGGACTTGGAGTGAATAGATGAGATTATGAATCTGATTAAGGCAATGCATGGACGACTCGCTCAGCAGGGTCAGGAGAATCCGCAACACCCACAATGACCATTAAGACGCCTCGGAAAATGCGGCAGGTTGCCGTTCGCATCACCATGGTTACCTCATGTCCGGAATGTTTATTCAGTTCTCACAGGATTTGGGTGTTAGCAGACAATCACCTTTACATCTAAAAATAAACAATGAAACGGAGTTTATGCATCAGTGGCTCGGGAAAAAAACTGATTTTGAGTGGCTCGTAGAACATCAGGGTTATCAGAGTTGTGCTTTTTTGCATTTATAACGTAGCCTATGATGATAATTATATGTAATACTAATATTAACTGTAATGTTTATTTTATTTATTAGTAGCCTATTGTAAAAAACACCACAAATTTGATTATTCGGTCATTTTTTCTGATGCTCAATGGACTTGCAAAAGAGAACGTGCCTATAATCTAAACACACACACTAATGGACTCTGTCATTTCTAAATGAAAGCTTGAGTAAACGAGATGGAAAGGGCAGAGAGAGCGAGTCCCACCCCCGCCTGATTCCCCCCTTCACCTGCTCTTGTCATGATAATATTCCTCTGCAGTCTCATCATTGTTTTCTTTCTGCAAGATAGTTGGGTTTGAGCCCTTCTGGGTCCAGTGTGCAAGTCTGTAGAGAAATGAAGAAAAACGACACCAAAATAAGTAAAGCGAGAGGCTTGTTTTCTAATATAGCCACTGGGGGGTTAAAGACGAGAGTATAACTGCTGTCTTGAGCAGTTTTTATGCAGTCTCTGGTACCTATTATACATCAACAGGTACTGAAATTGGTATAGTAAATGAGTGGTGCGAAAACATCCCCGGAAAAAAAGACAATATGGCCTGGCAACAACATTAAGCTCATGATAAATGTAGTTAAATTAAGAACATGTTTGGACGATGGCTGGTTAACCCACATTCAAACATGGCATTTTAATATCATTGGTCTTATCAGTCACCCTGCTGAGAAAAAAACAAAACAAACACCCCCCCCCCCCCCCCCCCCCCCAGCTAAAACCAGTCTAAGCTGGTCATTTTTGGATTAGCAGACCATCTAACCTTCATCTTAAACTAGCTAAATCCATCTTTAGCCAGCCAACTATCTTCTGTCTCTCTTTTTTAGCTTTTCCAGGGTAATTCAATAATAAGTTACATACAATTCCCAGAGTACTTATAGATTTTGGCTGCATTCACACCGAAATACCTTCAGTGTGCAGGAACCGAAGTCAATCGCCTTCCCTAGTTTGTGAAGCCGATAACGACAGTATAAAGACTTTGTATTGTGTCTTAAGGGATTTAATTTGTATTCCAAAATATTTTAGGTCACTCCCGCTGCTTTAATCCTCTCAAATATGAGGTCAAATATTCAGTCTTGTCCAATTTAGTTCCTCAACACCCAAACGCATAACAGGTGTTTTTGTCTCTCGCTGACTGCACAACATCCCTAAATCGTGCCAAATTTTTCCACAACAAAAGAGCGGTTCGTAGTTGTATATTGACATTTCTGTGGTAGCCTACTTACAACTTTCTAATACACAACACGCCATCCAAACTCACGCGCGGTTGAAAATAACCGTGCAGCTGCTGTGTGAGTCTATAAAACTGAGGTAAAAACAATAATAATTAAATTAAATAACAATATCAAACGCCAGAAAGATTGTGAAATCGTCTTACACAGTTGAGAAATCGCATATTAATTAGTTGAGAGATACATTTTAGTGATACACATTGGTTAGAATTGTGCCTATAGTACCTGTAACACGAAAACTAATGTGAAGTGCCTGTCAAGTGTTTAAAATATCGACCATCCTACAAACTCAAACATGAGTCAATAATAATCCAGCGCGCGCTCTGTCGAGCGTTTACTGTAAAGCGCGTGTCCCGTTAAAGAGCGACAATCTGCGTCATGTGACGGCGAACGGACGGACGGACGGAGAGATGAAGATGGCGCAGCACCGGCGATGAAGAGTCTCTCATTCACACCGGAAAATCACGGAAAACCGTATCGATTAGGCGTAGAAGAACACCACGCGCGCGCACGACTCGAGAAACCCTCAAGGTTAGTTTGTCCTCGCGCTGTTTTGTCGGATTCCAGCGCTAAATCACGACTGACCGAGTCAATGAAATAAATAAATGATCGTCTCCATCCTCAGATGTTGCTGCCGTCGCATCCATAACGGGAGATCCAGGCGCGCGGGTGGGAAACCTGAGCTGACGTGTGAAATATGTCGTTTGTTTTATGAAACGCACTGCTGTGAGATAAACACGTCTGAGCTTCTGCTTGAACTTTAATGTGCCATCGTACATGACATTTAACCGAAACTCTTCTGATATCTTGGTTATTTTACCGGGATCATGTGGACACCGACCGAGGACGAGAAAATCGGAGTGGGTGAGTTGGAAATATGTTTATTTATCATTCTTGATGTAAACATACACATTAAACTATTAGCAGCGACCGATTTAAAGTGTTTTATGTGGCGTACAAATCATTTCATGATTGAAGAAGGCGAATGACATCTGATGCTGTCATATGAAAATAGATGCCATATAAAATGTATAAAAAGGCCATGTTGAGTTTGAAGAAATTCTTAACCCATTTTATGCATGTAATACTGGTACTTTCACCAGGGTATTACTACGAATTGTATTGCATTCCTCGTGTAAATTTGTCTGCACGACTGTTGAATACTAAGGTGATGTTACAGTAGTACACCCCACACACACACACACACACACACACACACACACACACACACACACACACACACACACACAACTGCTGATGTTAAAGATGCTCGACTGACCGACAGGGGGCGATACCAGCGATGCGTTTCCAACAGGTGCATATGGTGGAAAACATCTGACATTTAGGTCTATCACTCATCATCATCATCACCATCATCATGATCATCATCATCTCAGCTTCCAAAACAAAAGGGCACCGTCTTCATTGTTGAAATGCACCGTCAGCATGTTGCAGTGGTCACCGTTTATCCGAAAGCTTCACGTCAGTGCGTGAAATACCAGTGCAGTTTGCATTGCACCTCCCCTACTGTTCCTGACAGAATCACACAAGCTTCGTGTACAAACAGAAGCAAATTCAAACGCAGAGGTCATTAGTACCTTCAAAAGAATGAATCATACGGGGTAATATTGCTGCAGTAAATACAGGGAACTTGACTTATTATTCTCATAAGGGCCTGATGAGTCACCATTTTCAGGGAGAACAGCATTAAGGGTGGGTGTTTGATTGGTCATGTACAATCTAGTTGTCATATCGGTCAGATGAATGTAGATTAATAAGATGCATTGTTGTGTAGACTCTGTCCCGTTGGTTCACTTCATGTGCACGTGTGAGTCACGATACAAAATGGCAGCCTTCACTACTATATTGCTTGATGATATTTGTTGGCTGTTTTGTTGTGGTGTTAGTGGTTTGAGTACATTCCTTCTATTTTCAACTAGCCTTTTTAGGTGCTTCAAAATGTAATTACTTTTATGGGTGATTCTTTAATTAAGGCCACTTTTTTGTCTCCAATGATGATTGCAAAGAAAAAATACTTTATTTGAGGGGAAAAAAACTATAAAGGATGAATTATAATAGCGTTAAAATGTTGGTTGCATTTTATCTTACAGTATGTGCACTTGCAATGTACTTACCTGAGAAAGTATTGGGTAATTTAAGGTAAGTGCATGGGTTAACATTAGATTTAGCTATTGGCATAAATAATGCAGCATTTTTAGTAGTTTTCACGGATCCTTGTGAAGGAGGATAGCTTTGACAACGCTCTGTATGTAAAAAACGTTACTCTGTCGTTTAAACGTACCCCAAGGCATACAACTTTTCCTCCCAAAAAATGTAACATTTTATTACAATCAGACACAACATCAATATTGCCATTAGCTAAAACTATTAAAAATAGATATAAATATTAGAAATAAAATATAAATATTAGTTTAGTTAAAAAAAACTTGCATGCAAATAAATGTTGTTTTGGCAACTAACTGGATTAAAATAAGATTAAGATTACTACAATTACTAAACTACAATTATTTAAAAAAAGGAAATGTATAAGCCCACAACAAAATTACTCAAATTTAAACTAACATGGTAAGTAAACATATATACAGTACATACTATTAAAATAACACTACTATAATTATAAAATATACCAAAATACACTTCTTGTTGATCAGGTTTAAAGAAGTTACATTAGATTTTAGGTTGTCATAAGTGTCCCTAGTTGAAGAATAACATGTGATATGATGAGGCGATCTTCAGAGTGCCATTTTACAGTCATTTTTCTTCTTCATTTTTTGATGGTGCATCTTGTTTGCAGGGAACAGCAAAGCAGTCAAAGTAAATACGAGCAAGTTTGAACTTTAAAATCTCTCCTCGGGGAGCCATATAACCTCAGATACGGCCCATTTGTCAGAGCTGTCATCCGACATCTGCTTTAGTTTTAATGACTATATTTTTAAGAGCTACAGAATTATAAACCTATAGGAACAGAGCAACTATTTGTCATCCAGAAAAGCAGATCTGTCAATCGGATGGGAGTTTTAGATCACGAGGCAGCAGAAGGTGGAAACTGTTCTCCAAAAGACCGACCCCCCCGAGATTCTGGCACGCCATTGAAAAAACAGCTATTCACGCTGGCTCTGTGTGAATGGGTCTTTGTGATGCAATGGCCATGTTGAATGTGATGCTAACCTCACAGCCTGCTAATGCACCACACAAGTCACATCAATGAAGGCCATTTTCTCCCCATCTCTACTTTTACTGTAGAAAACATGTTGAATCTACAGTGGTTCCATATTAATTCTGCTTATTTTAAAGGTATTTTACATTAACCATCACTGCCACTGACTTCTAATAGCCTTTTTTTTGGGACCAGAACAGGTGATAGCATCGAAACACAACATTTTGAGGTTGTAAAGGACATTTTTATATTTGAGATGATGATTACCACCACATATTACAAATTCCACCTCTTATTTTGATTATGAAGACAAGGCTACTAAAGTACGGCCTCATTTTAGTAACTACACTATTCAGCACTGCTTCCTCTACATAAGTCATAGGCGACATTGTTGATATAATGGAGATAATAAGATGGATGATCTCCAGTAAGAGGGCCAGACTGCCCAATTTTATGGTTAAAGAGCCAAATTTCCTCTAATGCCTAGAGGTGATGTATAATTTACTAATGTGCACAATTACATCCCATTTTGATCTGGCGTTGCGTAATGTTATATCCTTGGGGTATTTGCGAATGGCAGCACTCATCTTGCATTTCATTCAAAGTCAGATATTTCTACTAGGATATTTATTTCATAATTGTTCGATGTTTGGAAGATAATGGCTGCGTCTGAAATCGCATACTTCCTTACTGTATAGTGGGCGAAAAACATTACTTGACAAAAGGAGCCTGAACTCAGTCCTGGCATACCCAGATGACCTACTACTTCTGGTGAGATTCTGAAGTGTGCACTTTACTGGACTTTACTACACTTTACTTTCCCATGAGGCCACAGGAGAGGATTTATGAATGGGAGTGAATCGACATAAGTGACACTGGTAAGTCACATGACAGTGACAACATGGCGAATGTAGTAGGCCTACATCCGGATTTATTCATACTACACATAATCATACTATATAGATATTGCTCAAAAAGTAAGTACTTATTTAAAATAAGTACCTACTCAAGTTAGTATGCGAGTTCGGACGCAGCCAATGTGCAAAGATAAAATGACTGCGCTAGCATTTGTTTTGCACGATTATCAACATAAAAGATAATTTACTGTTTTCGTTTGTTAAACGTTTGCAAAATTTAGCTAGACAGGTTTTTATCATGAACTCTAATTTTTAATTGGCTTAAAGGCCCTTTTCTGGTAGCGAAAATGTGCACTTAATGTAATGCCCCGTTTCCACTGAGCGGTACGGTACGGTACAGTTCGGTACGGTACGCAATTATTTGCGTTTCCACTGTCAAAAGTTGTGAATGGTACCAAAAAGCCGAACCGTACCGTACCACTTTTTGGGTACCCTTCCGTTGGGGTACCTAGCACAATGGTACGGTACTAAAGGGTGGAGCTAGACTCACTGCAGAACGTTGATTGGTTGACAGAGTATCGTCACTTGCACGTGCTACAAGGGGAATGACAACATAAGAAGCGCCATTTTTTAATATACAGTTGGAATAAAATACTACGGTTATTCTTTCACGAAATGTAGTTTTAAGAGTTTTTCAGGCGAGAATGTAGTTGTTTAAAGCTCAAATCTGTGGTTTATTTATAATGATTTATGATAATTTGATCCATTCCCGGCGATCACCGGGTGCTCGGCGCTATGTTCCCCGCCCGGAACAGCCTTTTCCCGGCTAGTCAATCTGACGTTTGCCCGCTGGCTCTGTAGCAGCTAGTGGTTATTCGTCTTGTGTATATCTAACGGGCGATCTTTGGTCTCGTGAATCGATAATTCGTTCCCTGGTTAATCGTTTTGGCTGAGGGCTAAGTCAAGTTTCATATATTTAGGCTATTTAACTTTTCCGTTGTAACATTGTTCAGCTTCTTGTAACGTTACCTTCTACTTATACTTTTATAATGGCTATTATTAATAAAACTGAAATTTAACACAAAGAGATAGGGTTGAGTTTTGTCATTATTTTATTACAAGATTATCACTGTAATGTTGTTTATTGCAGCATTGGTACGAATGCATATTGTCTGGAATATGTTTAATATTTTTTTAAATTTAAACGAAAAGATGCAGGTTGTGTTTTATATTTCGTTTTGTTATAAATAGGCTAACGTTATACATGCAGTGAATAATATAATCAGGTCTATACATTGCCGAACCACACTTGTGTGCCTATAATGTTTAAAATGTATTTAAATGAAAACGAAAAGAGGCAGAGTGGTGTTTTATAACATATTTCGTTTTATTGTTGCCTAAAATATACATGCAGAGCGAGCTGAGTGACGCTTTCAGAACGCGCTGTTCAATTTAGAGAATTACAGCACTCGCGTCCTCGGACTCCTTCTGCTGAGAACTTTGCGTACTTGGTATTGAGAAATGCCTAATGTCGGCATCTTCTTGTGATAAACATGCCGAGAAGCAGGGACAAGTTCTGCTGTATGCTATCCATTTGTGTTTATCTTCTTGGTGTCGCTTTCTTCTTCGCGCAAAAATGACGTTGATCGTTTATTTCCAGCAAACGCCACGCCTATCAAGTAGGGTACTGTTGGCAGTGGAAACGCTAGCCGGATCATGGTTTACTGACCCGACCCGAACCGAACCGTACTGTACTGTACCGTACCGTACTGCTCAGTGGAAACGAGCCATTAATGTGCACTAAATGTGCTGGTGGTCATCTTGAACTCACACTGACACCTAGTGGTGTGGACGTAGAATCACACAAAAGTTTAGAGTTATTGATGCCATTGCATAAATGTGCTATTTGGAGTGGGACATTATTCATTTATTCTGTGAGCAAACGTATCCAATTTTATGAAATTACCAAGATAAAGTGAGTTGTATTCAGCTGGTCATGTGATTTCAACATGGCTGCCCCCAGGGGGGACCAGCTCCTTCTTAAACAGAACTGCTTTTTGGGCTACTGATATAACTGTCTTCATCTCATAGTGTACATGATTTAAAAAAAATGCTAAACTGTTCATATAAAAGGTATTTAATGCGGGAAAAATTACTGAGCGCTCTATTAAATGTGAATGTTTATCATTAGCAACATAGTGATGCATCAACCAGGCTGATTAATCAACATCCTGCTCGATAGATATCTAAGATCAGAGTTCGGAAGTTCGGTAAATTCGGAAATAGAAAGTTTAAAACATGAGCACTTAGCATGTGCTTACAGACGTGATAGTGCTAAAAGCACTCTTCTAGTCCCTTTTGAGATTTGTTTGTCATCTGTAACTCTGCTTAAAGGAAGGAGTTAACAGGCAGATAAGGGAACTATTATGTCCCCTAATTTAATCCGTATTGGATAGACGGCTATAGAGGCCCAGCCTCACGCTGAGCCTGGGGACACTTTGGATATTTGCCATTGAATATTCATCTTTGCTTAATGAAGAGGCTGCGCTCAATTAGAATATTATAGAAGGATGTGATTGTGGGCTGTCAAAGAGACGGGGTGAGAAGGAGCGTGTCCATTGTTGTTCAGGAGATCATTAAATGCAGTTATGATGAGCCTATGACAGGAAAAGAGTGCTCAGGATTTCTGAAGTGTTGATGGAGGCACTGTGAGAACTTTTATTGAAAAAGTAGGTGGTGGAAAGCTTGTTTGTTTGCAAGACTGTCACATTGCAGATGCACTGCAGTTAGTTATTAGCAATGTTTGCTAAGGCTGATACCTCAGTTTATGCAGCTTGTTGAGGTGTGCTATTATTTTTCTAACTGTCCAGATTTTTCGCCTGACAGACAACAGAGTTGGCAATAAAATCACATAGACATACCTCTGACTAAGACCAGAATATTAGTACATGGAGGTAAGTAGATATTAGCAAGCAAACATGCTAAAAATGTTAACTTGTAAACTAGCAAAACAAAATGAGCTCCAAATCTACTTCCGTGAGAGATCATTAGTATAATATGCTTTTGGTTAGGCTAGTAACACAGACTTGGGGGTTAGCATGTGGCTAGCATAGCGACATGCTTAAACATGCTAACTTGTAACATAGCGAAACAAAACTAGGCTCCCTTGAGCATTTATTAGTATAATTTGCTTACCAACTTTGGGTTTGTTTAGGCTAGTTACACAAATTACTGATAAGTAATTTGGGAGAACTTAGTTTCAGTGCCGTTGTTGCAGCATATCAACTATTTTTACTGTTTGTACTGTTATGTTGATACTGCTGGAACCGTTTCTCCCCTTGTGTGTCTCCATAATGTGTGATTGTGCAGAATATCAGCAAGAGCGTAACACAGGGAGAAAGATGCAGACAGAGGAGGGAAGAACATGGCACAAAACACAGGAGATGTCAACAGTCGATACCTCCACCAAACTGTTTACAGTCATTCTTAACCAGAGGGGGCTTGTTCACACACAAATGTCACTGTTGCAATGCAAGCAGACATGAACATTTGGGAAGGGAAGCTTGCTGGGGGAGTAGAATTGGCACGCTAGACCTGTCATCTCCAGCCCCCACACAAACTCACGCACGCTTGCGTTTGTGAGCTTCCTCTACGCGCACTCCTGCTGAATGTTTGCTTGGGGCAATGTATGACAATTATATTAAAACTGATCATTATTTGGTCTTCGATAGGGCATTTAAAAGCTTCATACTTAATGAAGTCTTATGGTCAGCCTGTGGCCTTAGTGCAGCTTGCCTAGGTCTAATGGGTTTCTGTAGATATTTTTGCTTTTTATTAGTGTCTCCTCATTACTTTGTCTATTATGTGATTCATAATATAGTTGGAATAATTGTTCTACAACTAACTATAAGTAATTTTGCAAATACATGTCAACTTACTTAATGTGCAACTACATGTCATTAGAGATAGTGACTCATTAGAGTATTAGTAGAGTGTAATCAGATGAATGTCTGTTGAGGAGCATCAAAATAAAGTGTTAGCAGATATTAATAAGACAGTCTACTAATACTCTAATGAGGGTTAGTTGATATGTAGTTGAAAATTAATAAGTTAGTTGACATGTAAGTCACTTATAGTTATTAGAATGTGCAGTGGACCATTGGAAAAAAAAGAGGTCAGCCAAAAATTCTTACTGACCCCCAAGCTTTTTTATCAGCAGTGTATAATATACCAACCTCAACATTTCTTTTCTCAGTAATGAAAATTATTTATGAATTTAAAATGTCAAAGACAAGAAAAGAGGTGACTCTTTAAGACTTTTATTCATTTTAAGATAGCGTAAATCCCAATTTAATGTGATATATTTCTGATTGAAACTAGACAGTGATCAACAATGTAGGTGGAGCTTAATTTGATTATTCACAAATTGTTTGGATTGTTAAAAAGTGTGCAATACACACCAGAAGAAAGGCAGGTTTTTCTAGGGGAGGGGCTAAAAAATAAGCAACCTTGATGATGTCACTGGAAATAAAAAGTTATTTCAGAAGTGTAAAACTGCAAATTTTGATTTATTTTGTCTGCATACCATTTATCATATAAATCACTCTGTATATTGTCTATAATGTAGAGTATGGAACAAGGATGAGGATTTATAGTTAAACCTCACTGTAACAATATAGATAATATCTCGGCTACATCCTCCTTCCGAGGTTAGAGCATGTTTTAATTGCATTTAAATCATTACCGCTAAGAGCTCTGAATTAATTAGAAGATCTGATACCGAAGCAACAGAGCGAGTGGTTTTATGGGAGGCGCTGTCCAAGGTGCTGAACACAGATGCATTGTTCAACACACACACACACACACAGATTGATACCTGAGACACTCTGGCAGCAAATGGGTTTACCACGCTTTTCTAACACCCAAGACGCATTCAGCAAATCCTCGGTTAGGTACTCCTTCAAAACTTGTCCTCTCGTCGAAATCCCCGGTCTTATGTTGGCAGCGACATAATCGCTGTGAAAGTGGCGCGTCGGAATCCTCCTATTTACCTTTTCCTCCGGCCGATCCTGACTCTCCTGAATGAGCCTGACTGAGCAGGTCATTAGTAAAACATTCCGGAGCTCTTGCAATAAGATCCCCTGATTTTTGCTAGCTGAACAAACTTGATGAGCTCTCTTTCAGTCACTCACTACGTCTCAAATCAAACATTTACCTCGCATCAATATTCCCCTGATTTGAAGTAAATTCCAGGCACCTTTTCTTCACACGCTTCCCTCTAGTCAAACAGTCTCTCTCTTGCTGTTTATTGCCCTCAACGATTGATTCTTTCTGTCGACGGCTTGCCCATATGCTAATCAGTGAGATGTGCTACAAGATTGCGATATTTCTCAATGAACTGGTCTGATGCTGTGCGTTAGTGGCTTTGGTTTTGGATTGACACCCACAGTAGAGTCTTTATGAGGTTTATTTAGTCGCCCTTTGATCATCACTCGTCCCCAGGGAAGCCAAGGCCTAAAATTGGCTGTTATCTTCCCTGGATTCAATCTGGATTTTTTTTATGGTGCATGTATAGCTTGTTTTAGCTGTGTAAAGAATCCAGGTTTTGATGCAGAGTGTATTATGGGATGTTTTCAAGGACTTTTGAATGTGCCTTTTTTTATAGAATACATGCATGTAGAAAGAAAAGAATACGGATAGATATTGAACAACAAAAGGCTTGATGGATGGAACAAAACAACAGATGGATAGAGAATGGCAAAATGATAGATGGATGGATGGATGGATGGGTGGGTGGGTGGATGGATGGGTTGATGGATGGGTGGATGGTGGATGGATGGATGGGTGGATGGATGGATGGATGGATAGGTGGATGGATCGATCGATGGATGGATTGGATGGATGGATGATGGATGGATGGATGGATGGATGGATGGATGGAGGGGTGGGATGGATGGATGGATAGGTGATGGATGGATGGATGGTGGATGGTGGATGGATGGTGGATGGATGATGGATGGGGGATGGATGTTGGATGGTTGGATGAGTGGATGGATGGATGGATGGTGGATGGATCGATGGATGGTTGGATGATGGATGGATGGTGGATGGATTGGAGGTGAGTGGATGGATGGATGGATGATGGTGGTCATGGGATGGATGGATGGTGGATGATGGATGGATGGATGGTGGAGATGGATGGTGGGTGGGTGGTATGGATGGATGGATGGTGGATGGATCGATGGATGGAGATGACGGGTGGTGGGTGGATGGATGGATGGTGGATGGTTTATCGATGGATGGATGGATGGATGGATGGACGGGTGGGTGGGTGGGTGGATGGATGGATGGATAGGTGGATGGATCGATGGATGGTGATGAGGATGGATGGGTAGGTGGAGTGGGTGGATGATGGATGGATAGGTGGATGGATGATGGATATGGTTGGATGGTGGATGATGGGTGGATGGATGGATGGATGGGTAGGTGATGCATGGATGGCGGGTGGATGGATGGGTGGCATGGATGGATGGATGGATGGCTGGATGGGATGGATGGGTGGGTCAGTGGGTGGATGGATGGATGGATGGATGATGGGTGGGTGGGTCAGTGGGTGGATGATACTATAGATGCAGAGCATCATATTGGGATGTTTTGAAGAACTTTGAATTGTGCTTTTTTTTCCGACTCCCTACTTTTGTCCTTTTTAAACTTTTTTATTTTCAGAACCAGAACTACTTTTTTGTTTGTGATTGAAAGTATCTCTTCCTCATAAGGATGTGCGTTATTCCTCTTGTAGACAAGGCTGACAGAAGGGCCCTAAGCATTGTGGGGTTCTGTCTGAGAGTTCCGTTGGTGTTATGGCAACCGTTGGGAAACAGAAGCCGGCCTGCAGAACTCTGGCACAGGGATTCCAGCATTACCATAACAACCCTGTTGTCACAGTCAGAAATTAGCATGGTTTAGTAAGCAAGTCACTGACGAGGTGGAGAATCACATGTTAGCCGACCTTGTGTTGTAGAGCAAACGTAGAGTAGCATGAGGGATTGGGATATTTTACTAATTATTTGTAATGTATCTGTCTCATGTATCATTTCTGATGGAGCTATACCATTTTTAATATTTGAACACTTTTTTTTACTCTATTAATCAGTATATTATCTCACAGGTAGGAAAGTGCTATCAAAAACCTGTTCTCTCAACCATATATATCAGTCTCACTAGAACATTCTGAAAGTGCTGATGGCTAGTCCCCAGATTTTTTTTTTCTCTACAAAAAATTGCCAGGCTGCCCTTTTCACTAAGCCCAAAATAGAAGGGTGAAGTCAGCTGTTAGAACTAAACACTTTTGTCTTCTGAAAGGCCTCACTGCCTATTGATTAGCCCTCAATGACTTTGTTAAAGTTGACTGTGTATGGCATGTTCATTATGGCTGTGGTGTGGTGTGTGTGTGTGTGTGTGGGGTGTGTGTGTGTGTGTGTGTGTGTGTGTGTGTGTGTGTGTGTGTGTGTGTGTGTGTGTGTGTGTGTGTGTGTGTGTGGTCACATGGCTGGAGGCTGGAGTCAAACAGCCCTTAGTGGTGACATAAAACGCCATTTCCATTCCCACTTTGGGGCCAAATGGATTTTAGTGCTTCACTTTACAATGATCATTTCCAAGCACAAATGATGCAAAAAGACTTTGGCTTTCACTATGGAGTGTCTGAATATATTCCTTTGTTAAGGGACAAGTAAATGAGTAGTTAAGTTAATAGATAGATGATGGATGGATGGATGGATGGATGGATGGATGATGGATGGATGGATGGATGGATGAGATGGATAGATGGATGGATGATGATATGGGTGAACAGGGGACATGACAGATCGATATAAAAAAGGATGGATCCATATATAGAATGACAAAACGAAAGAAAGTCAGATAGACCAATCAGATTAGATCTTGCCAGTTTAACAAAGCTCATATTTGCAAACAATATGCTCAGTGATCAGTGAACAGACTGTGGGTGGCTGAGTTTAGCAGGCTTAGCAACATGCAATAAATAGAAACATACAGAAAAAGCTATGTCAGCCACTAAGCCTTGAAATTATCTTAAATTATGAACGAGCAGAGTACATGTTTCCTCTTTATTTAGCCTGTGCTCTTTTTTCTTCTTGAAATACTCCTCCTGTGGACTCTTGTCACATGTGTGCCATCGTCTCTTTGCCAGGTTTTTTGTTTCCTGTTTTCTACCTCCGCTTTTATCCTCACATTTCCTACATTTAAAAAATCTTTATTTATTTCTCGCCCACTCTGTCCCATTCCCCTTCTCACGTTTCCACAGATGGCCAATTACTTTGACCCAATTCCCAGCTGTCCTCATGCTAATGGAGCTGTGCTATGACTGTTTTTAAGTCTGCTTTACCTTGTACATGCTAATGTGCCATTAAGTTTTTACAATAGTGTAGTGCACACATCATTTTCCTACTGCACACCGTCCTTCCCTTGTGCAGCGGTTAGGCTTCCTCATTCACGTCTACATGAATTCCGGTAGTTAGCAGATATGTTTTATAATTCTGCTTCCAGCATTTCGCATCAAACGCACTACAGTTCATATGGAGTTCATATGGCTTTTTTTAGTTTGAATGAGTTCAAAACACATTTTGTGGTCAATAGAGTCAGAGTCCACCATTCCCATTGGGATAGGATGTGCTAACACACAACTTTTTATCAGAGATTTGCATTATCCAATCCAGTTGTTCAAGCACATGACATATAATAATGCTGTTGGAATAACTAGTCCTAAACACTCCAAATGACACATTCACAGCCAATCAGAACACATTTATTGGCTGTTATATTTAACTGCGTTACTCCCTAAGAAGTAACTAATTTTGTTACTCAGTTGCTTGCTTTGGAAAGTAATGTGTGTGCACCCTTCTGACACCAAATATGACTAAATGGGACACCCTACTTAATGGACTTATTGGACACATGTACGCAGCAGCCACTGTACATCCACAAGACCTGAAAGTGCTTATGAAGTGTGCAATTTGAGACAGGGCCTAAAAAAACTAAACAAAAACACATGTGATGTTTATCTAACGTCATTGGACGTATCTAATGTATGTTTTGCTTATTTGTATGGTTGAATTGGATCATCGAAGCTCAGCGGCAAAGACATTAGTTAGATTAGTGAGATTAAATACATAAAGTAAATTTATGTTATTAACAAGCGGCAACATTCTAATCTGAAAAATGAAGCCTACACAGAAGTGCGAAATACTGCAATACATCGAAAATCCGCTAGGAGCCGGTCCCAAAAGGGAGCAAATTTCCATAGACCCCCATGTTAAAATGTCCATTTTCAGCATTTCAAAAATCCATGTTTTTACAGGTTGGTCCCATGGACTTTTATTGTATTTTTCTTTAGATTCCGAGTGCCTGACAACTGTGAGGGGGGTGAATTTTTTTCGAACTCGTTAGTTTAGATCGTATTTAGATATAAAATGTATGACAAATAAGGGCGTGGTTAACTTTGATTGACAGCTTGATTGACAGCTGACAACGGGCTGCGCCGAGTGGAATTCCTGAAATTTGACGTCTCGGCCATGATCTGACACAACACATCATACCACCTCTGTATCCTTTCTGAAAAGATTTTCCAAGATGGCGCCGCCCATACCCTACATAAATGGCCTCAAAACCGTTCTTCGGAAAGTCTATGGGTGACGTCACAGACGCTTTGTCCATATTTTTTACAGCCTATAGTTATTTACCATATTTGATGATTGCAGCAGATTTGTAGCCTGACTTCGTCATACTCATATTCTAGAAAGAATGTGAGTCTGAAACTGCTCCATTGGGCTGTGATTATGGGCGTGGGTCAACCGAACCAGGAAAAAAAAACCTCTGCACTCAATTGGATAGACCTACAACCAATCAGAGCAACGGAGTAAGTGACATTGAGAGATAGATTAAAGTTGATAGATTAAACTTTTTCCGAATCCCGTAGGAAGGACGGCAAAAACATATTTTCCATCGACAGATGCCTTGATCGCGGTTCTCTTTTCCTCTTCTAAAATGAATGCCCTGTCTATATCTTCTAGAACACACGCGATAGCGGAAGATACACAACTCAATTCTCCAGCGGCAGCCATGAATTCAACCCAAGCGCTCTGATGACGGGGATTGTTACGTTACCGTTGCGTTGCTCACATAGGTATGATGTTTATGGTTGATAATCTGTCCATCATCGTATAAAGCCCGCCCTGACAATTTGATTGGTCCGAACAATTTTTGATCGGGCATAAAAGCTCCTCAACGGATCGAGTCCAGACCGAACTTCCCGACCAAAAAATGTTGTGGGCGGGGTTCGGGCTGGCAGCCAGGCTAGCAGATTTGTGTAATATTCTGACTTTGCATTTCACTGTTTTTATTCATTTTGAGGAATTTTGAATCTGCTTTTGTTCCAGTGAGATGTAAAATTATTCTCATATTCAATCTACAATAACCATCATGCAACTCGCCTAACGATTTCTCTCAACATGGGGACAGGAGAGCTGTCAGTGAATTGGAAAACAAAGTAACTTCCATTATTTATTTGAAAAAGTGACAGATATTTTGTTAGAAATTATGTTAGCTTACAAAGCTTGATGTTAAATAGCATACTTGTTCATTTATGTTGTGCCCGGCGTAAGGAATGTCTTTGGTAGATTTCTGTTGAAGAAAGCCTGATCAGTCCTGTGGGGTATTATACATAGCTCAAATTATGAATTAATCATGATATGCTGCGTGGTTTAACATTATGCTAAGTTAGCTCTCTAGCCAGAAGCTAAAATAGTGGTTCCATCAGCAAAGTGGACACTTATGATCTGCATTTTTCAGATTTTTACAGTAATCTGCCTATGGCGTTGATTGAGATACCCAAGATTTAACATCATGTTTTTTATATCTTCCCCCTCTCCATTGTAAATATGTTGCTAGCTTATCATTCTCATTCTAACATGATCTTCGGTTGTTTTGATGGATTTAACATCTGTAGTACCATAGTAGAATAATTTCCCATTTCTGTCAAAAAAGAAATATAAACAATAACTACATTACAGTTAGGAATCTCCAAAAAGCATTTAAACATTTTTATTAGGCATTGAGTTGGTATTTTTAGACATAAATCTGAATTCTCATTACACAGCGATTTGAGGAAGCAGTTGTTCTTGCTGACCTATTCGAGTACCCAAATGAACTTGAGACATATTTCATCGATAGCATTGTACTTCTAGGACATTTTGGCTATTTTTGTTGATAGGAAAAGTTGAGGAAGGATAGGATGAAGATAAGTGGGTAGACCTTGAGCCTACTGATGTAAAAAAATGTCTTCAGATTCAGTCTAAGTGTGTCTACAATGTGCCAAACATCTATATTAAATGAAACAAGTCATTATTTATGGATCTCTGGTTGTAATGACCACTGTTGTTGAAATGCAATCTTTAGCATCAGAACTGACATTAAGTCTCCCTTCCACCTCCAAAATTGTTCTTTTAACACAAAGCATTCCTCATTGGTTATGCTTCTTTGTTGCCTTCTAAATGTTAGTATGTTAATGACCCAGATAATAATTCTCCAGAATGTGAAATCAAATTATTCATGCAATTCACGGACATGCCGCTCTTACAAAACATTCAGTCAATGTAACCGGTAAACAGCACGAAATAATTTACCCCACACATACTTTGTCTTGAGAGAAAGGCCTGTCATAGTTGATCAGCTGAAGGAATGTGTGAGTATGTGTGTGTGCTCTAAAAATGTGTGTGTTCAATATATTGTTACACTAGCAGGAGAACAGAGTTATTAGTACATTGGAGACGTCTGGGCACATTTGTCTCTTTCCCGGCAAGGGGGCAAACTTCAAATTTCCTGAGCAGTGGGAGCCCTGGTAAATGTTTAGGCGGTAATATTGATTATTACAAGGTTCCCTAATGGGAACAATGTGGATAAACCATTTACAGTTAAAGTGTAGGTCACATCCTCTGTAAAGTCTATGGCGTTTATATGAATTAGATAGAACTTGCATAGTAAGTAATTGGTGGGAATACCATGAGTTTTTGATACCAAAACAAAACTTAATGGTAACTTTATTGTAAGGGGACATAGTTACACATTTACTACATGTACTTACTATAAATGTACACTACCGTTCAAAAGTTTGGGGTCGGTAAGATTTTTAATGTGTTTAAAAGAAGTCTCTTCTGCTCACCAAGGCTGTGTTTATTTGATTAAAAATACAGAAAAAACAGTAATATTGTGAAATATTATTCTAATGTAAATCAGCTGTTTTCTATGTGAATATATAGTAAAGTATAATTTATTCCTGTGATCAAAGCTGAATTTTCAGCATCATTACTCCAGTCTTCAGTGTCACATGATCCTTCAGAAATCACTATAATATGATGATCAAGAAACATTTATGATTATTATCACAGTTGAAAACAGTTTTGCTGCTTCATATTTTTGTGCAAACCGTGATTCATTTTTTCAGGATTATTTGAAAGTTCAAGAGAAAAGCATTCAATTAAAAAATTAATATTTTGCATTATTATAAATGTCTTTACTGTCACTTTTGATCAATCTAATGAGTCCTTTCTGAAGAAAAGTATTAATTTCTTTAAAAAAAAAAAAAATCGTATTGACCCCAAACTTTTGAACGGTAGTGTACATTTATAGTAAGTACATGGAGTAAATGTGTAACTATGTCCCCTTACAATAAAGTTACCATAAAGTTTTGTTTTGGTATCAAAAATTCATGGTATTCCCACCAATTACTTACTATGCAAGTTCTATCTAATTCATAAACGCCATAGACTTTACAGAGGATGTGACCTTCACTTTGTGTATATGTTTATTACAATTTCTTGAGTTATCTAGTCAGTATCAGTATTGGTATTTTATTAATATTAATAACATAAAAATCGGCAGGTTATTTAGCCTGCATTTACAGTGCAGAACCAAATGCACAGATCTATTTTTCTATGAGATTGTCTCTTTTCTATACATTTGACATGGCCACATTGTGTGATCAAATCGTTGTTTTTTTCCGCTCACATTGTAGTGCGCTGTTTACTTGAGTGTAAAGTGTATACACATACTGTAACGTTATAAAGGCTAAACACTCCTCCATGAACTCCTAACCTAAATTAGTGCAAACCCTTCACCTAATGGGAGATGTTGCTGCATTGCTAATTTCAAGGCTTTTACATCTGACTGAATACATTACAAAGGTAAAGTTCATGTATCTTAACAGTTAGCTAAGAAATATGTTACCTTTTAGACTATTATTTAAAAAAATGCAAATGTTCAAGGAACTCGCACTCTCTCGCAATTCATAGTTGGCTGTAGACCAGCAGGATTTAAGCTAATATCTGTAAAATACCGAAAATGCTAATATCTCCATGAGAGCTCTCACTTCTTGTTGTGCAGCACTAAACACTGTTGGTTTTCCAGCAACTCGTCAAATTAAATCTAGAGGTTGTCATTACAAACCACTCCATCCACTCACGCTTAAAAATGTAGAGCTTGCATCTTTCCATCAGGTGATCTAAACTAAGTTAAATGAGAAGATAAGTGACTAGCGTAGGTTCACAGAACCTATGCTAATGATGCTAATGCTCTAAAGTAGCAAGCATCAAATGGCATTAGCGCAAATCTCGCCAACATTTTTCCCTGTTTGATGATGAAGCTCATGCTGTTGACATCAAAGCCATTCATTATGGGACATGTTATATCTTATTCACGACTGTTTCATCCGTGTTGTTTACGAGGGAGGAAGACGGCCCACAAGTGTAACGTGTAGCTACTTAGAGCCAAAATAAATCCAAAAATACAGTCAAAATAAATGTTTTATTCAGCCTTTATTTTACATAGAGCAGATATTTGGACCAATTAGATTTTTCTGACAGGGCTACCCAATGCGACATGATAGAAACAGACATTAAGTGGCTGACAAAATCTCTTCTCTAGCATTGCTTGTCCATGTTGAATGTGGTTAGGACAAAAACGTGACAGGAAAGAGATCCCATGAATCCGTTTGGTCATGTGTTAAATTTTCCAGGAATGTACATACTGATAAAACGTATGTTGAGTGCACTGTAAGTCACTTCAGATAAAGGCACCTGGCAAATGAACAAGTGTAAATGTAAGAGATAGGATTCATCATTCCATGTCTTGTTAGGAAATGATGTTAAGCAGAGATAGGGAGAAACATGGAGATAAAAAAATGGGACAGTTTAATCCTGTTGTCTCTGCTCTGCAGCTGTGACATGTTGTTTTATCTGTACCACCCCCCCCCCCCCCCCTCCTCTCTCTCTCCCTTTTCTTATTTTACGGGGTGGGCCTGCTGGTGATATCTGAAATTGATGTGACAGCAATAGACAGGAGTAGCACAGGGACTCGACCCCCAAGCCTTGGGGATATGAACCTGCGCCATTTTTGATTCCCTTAATTACCTTCATTCTGGAAAAAAAAGCTACAAAAAGTGTGCAGTGTTAAAATACCTTCTCCTGTCCCAGTTTATTATGCAATAGCTTAATTTAACTTTTGCTAAACTCTTTGTTATTGAACATTAACCAATCCTACTTTAACTGTTGTTGTTACCATTTTATCAGATAGTCTTTTATTCTTGAACCCTTTGAAGGCCAATTCATCCTGCCCAGAAAGACGCTGACCAATGCTGACAATCACCAAATTATAGTCACTTCTCAGACATTCCACTTCCCGACAAATACAGACTGAACATGTTCAGTCGACAAAAACAAATGACAACCAACGGCGACAGAAGGTGACAGGGGTAACACACTGATCCGCTGTTGATCGGCATCTGTCGGTGCAGTGAAAATTAGCCTTTAGATTTTTCTAGTCTATTCCTACATGATGTAATGCTTTTGAGTTAGCAACAATAATGTGTAGCTTAGAAAACAACATCAAAATCAGAGCAAGGTGATAGTGCTGCAAGGTAGTGTTGTAGTATTCAAGACCAAGACCATATTTTCATGGTATTGGTCTTGATATGAAGCATTTGGACTCATCTCGATTACGATTCTCGAACTCAACCTACTGAGTTCTTGGCCTGGACTTAAATTGAATAATTGAATAACCTGGTCTTGACTACAACACTGCTGCAAGGCCATTGGGGACGCCTTCAGAATCCCCAACTCTTTCTGCTTCTTGACAATCCCTTTCCCACTTTAAGCAAGGACAATGGTCATTTGACTAACAAAAAAAGTATTTTTTATGTAGGCCAACATTAGATGACTAAGTAGCTGTGGACCCTAGTGATCAGCTTATGCTGAGGGCATTAGTGTTTTTTCTTTGACGGTCTTGAGTCATGCGACCTGAGGTTTTGTATGCCGCTGACAATCTGAGGACTTGAAAAATTACAATAATTTTAATTAGCCAGTGCTCCATTACCCTTTTCCTTGAATAATACCAAGCAGGAAATGACACACCTAGAGTGAGCATATATGTATGTATGCGCAGACCCATCCCAAGATGACAGATGGCCGTGAGAGGGTTATAGGAACACATGGATGGTCTGAGGATAGCGCTACATTGACACACTATTCGTGTGTAAGATAGAGAGGTCAAGAAGAGCTTTTACACCCTGCTGTGTCAGCATGATTCCATTCATACCCAATTTCCTGCTGCTTGTAGTAATTGGTAGCGGCAGCTAGATGCACCTGAGGAATATTCATGTGTGAAGTCTTATTTGCTCATGCTATTTTGTACTCTAATGCCATTTAGAGTACCTGACATGCCTTTACTTTTTTCTTTTAAGGTTACTTTCTGTGTGTGTGTGATTGTATGCATTTCAGACTTTAGCTCCGCTGCTAATCTGTGAATGTGTGCGAGCACCATCTGGCCATGGGGATTTATCTGCCTTCGTCCAATGGCTTCTGTCTGCTCTCTCAACCCTCTTTCCTATGTGCTCTCACTTTTACGGTTCCAGTATCAGCCTCTCTCTTTCCTGTCTCATCTCTGCTGTCTTAGACTCGCTCGTTTGTTCTCTCTAGCCTCTCAATGTCTTTTTGTTTGTGGTTTTCGCTTTTGTGTTCTTTTTTTCCTTCCTTTATGCAAGGTGCAGTTATTTTGGTCATCTGAAATTGTCACGTGTTCCTAAACACAACAGGACAAAAAGAAGAATGCGATGAACACAACTTAGTCTTGATTTCTTTCATGTTCTTAGCATAACACAAAAGATTGTGCTAATATGATTTAGAGCGATTTCCCTCCTCATCCATGAAAACATTGTTTCAACTCTGAATTGAAGACGGCACCATCATTGTTTTGGTCTTAAGATCCTCTGCTGCCATTTTGTCATGAAAGGGTTTGGTTGGAATAGATACAATGGTACTCAAGATACCACCATCTTTTCCTGTACCAGAAATGCTGTACTTGAGACACATTGCTTATTAAGAAAAGTGTTCAATCCTGCTTCTGAAGGGCCATCTTCCTGCAGAGTTTACTTGCTCTAACACACACACCTGTCTGTATGTTTCTAGTAAATCCTATTTGCTGGTTCATGTGTTTGTTGGTAGTAAACACTGTAGGAAAGTGGCCATCCAAAAGCAAAATTGGACACCCTTGGTTCAGCTTTAGGAATTGTCCGGATTGTGTTGTAAGCAGGGACAGTGTTTTACAATATTTTGGCTTCATCTAAAATCAGAAAAGCAATACAAGGCTTATTGTTTTACAGCAGAGGATTTTTTGACACCAATTAGTAAACTTTTGTCTTTGGCCATTTTTCCATTTTTGTTGTCAGTTTCTAAGTTTTCTTGAGTTTCTCAGGAAATCCCGAAGGATACTGGCAACAGCAGACAGTTGGGATGTCCAGAGCTGGCACCTTGGGCTTTGCTGTTGGCTTTAGTTTTTCTAGGAGACTGGGATGGCGGAGGGCACCCGGTCCTTGCCAAGTGCCTGCACACCTCAGGACAGGATGGTTTTCCCAGCGTGTCTCTTAGCACACACCCGGATACACTTTAAGTAATCCATTTACTGGGCATGACAATATGCGATGCCCTTGGCTGAAAGAGCTGCTCCTCTTCTCTCATGGATTCTTGCAACAGGAAGCTGACATCATGACTTAGGATATTTTAAAGGATTTTTTTGATTGTCCTATTTGATATTATGGCTGTAAAGTGTTGCATGACTTGCTTTATTTCTAGGTGAAGTGGTTTAGCAAGTCACAAGTGATCGCGCCCTTGAGCAAGGCACTTTACTCTGGGTTTGACTTTGTAATAATTTCATTGAGCCGTTCTTTAGCAATATTACAGTCAACATTTGAAGTGGATCAAAACCTTTCATCAAAGTTATACATGAATTTTAAACAATACCTGTTCTTGTCTTATAACAACTTTGATGAACTTTTTTTAATCCACTTCAAATGTTGGCTTCAGTATTGAAAGCCATGGAAATCAGTTCCATTCAGCAACAATAGTACATTTCTAGGGTTTACTGATAATGTGCTTTCTGTTGAATATCAATACTCAAATGTGCTTTCAATGTGATTCAAATAATGAAATCTATATGCTTAATGAAAGTGATCTACTGATCACTGGAGTTACATTATCCATAGCGTTAAGAGAAGTCACGATTATAGTGACTTTAAGCCTGTGTGATGGTGGCTTAGCCCACTGCTCCAGTTACTGTGTAGACTCACCATCTGGACCCTAATCCCATAGAAACGCCATCTTTGTGCACCTTTGCATGGCCAGAGAAAGCATGATAGCCAGTCTGATTGCACGTGTATGCTTCCATAACAATTGCAGTTATCATTACTTAATAAAAATAAATAAATAAATAATTACAGGACAGTATTGGTCATTGCATCTTGGTAAATGCATTATTAATTATTGATGAAATTCAGCATACACTGAGGATTGCCTAATGATACAAGAATTTGAGACTGGAGACTAAGACATTTAATTAACTTGCTAAAATTTCATACGTTTAATCGACTCTAGAAGGAACCTAATTCATGAACTTATGTTTAATTAAGTTGTCTAAGATGGTCTTAGGTCTTGTTTACACCTGCGTTTAGGTGGATCGGTTCACAGGTAGATGAGGGAGACACATTTACGTTTACACTTGGTGTTTTAATCTTTAGTCTCTTCTGTCCTGATTTCTTAGAGGGGAGGGGTCTATGGGTGGGTAAACGTATGGTATTTTTCAGATCTTTCGATCTAATGGATGAAATAAGCTCACGCAATTTACATATGGATGCACCTGGAGACGATGGAAAAAAACATACGGTTTCTGCTCTGATAGCCGCAAAATCAAATGCTGTGAGTGTGTGTTAGAAATCAGGAATGGTGAGAGAACATTGTGCTTGCAGGTTTTTCATCTCCAAACCAAACTTGGGTCTTCAATCGACAAAGTTTAAATCCTGTCTGGTTAGCGCGTTTCCACTAATGTTTACTCAGTAGATCGGTAGGCGGAGAGTAGGCGTCTTTTGTGACTGTTTGAACACGTGCAAACACATGAGTGTTTACACTGGACATCTGGAAATGATCGAAAGTGGAAAAGCTCAAAATATTTTAGACCCCGTTTACACTTGTTTTTAGCGACGTCCACTTGTGATCGTATTGATAATCGTGATTCTTAGTAAAAGGTGTAAAATAGAATTAGAGCTGAGTCGATTTGAGTTGTGTATTATGGATAGCAAGTCAAATCTGTATACTTTATCCCAAGAATTATATGAACATGCCAACTTGTGAATGTAAGTGACAGTAAAATATTAGAACAAGAATAATTATTGTTGTTTGTTACTTGCTGACCATTATATTTCCAATGACCTTTACTGGATAGGGTTTCTAAAATTCACTGATATTTCCACAAACGTGGCAAACCTGCATCTTGGAATTTCCCCTCAAAAATGGACTGGCCATACATCAATGCATTTTTGCTTCTGAAATGGGAGCCTTGTGTGACCCTAGAGAGATTAGGGAGTAGTTTTGACAATGTTTTTTGAGTCATGATTAGCCAGTGCACATTTAAATACATCTATTCAGTATTTTCAAACATATCACCATAGTATTGTACCAGATATGGTACAACAGACACCATGGAAAAGATACCTGTAAAGAAAGGGCATCACCGGGGATGAAGAGGTGCCACCTGGGCATCGGACAGAAGGAGCGTGGCCGTCCTGGCCGCTGCAGATAAGTGCCACTGACCTCATTAACTGCATCCCTGGCAGCACGGGAACCGCTGAGATCAGGCTGACAGATTGCGCGCAGTCTGTCCTCCGACCGTGCCACGGAGCGTGGCTCTTCATTCACGGCTGATTGGAAAAGGCAGCGTAGAGCCAAAACTCACTCACATTGAAAGGGAGACAGAGAGAGAGAGCGAGTGATAAAGAAAAAGTGCAAGGGGCCGACTGACGTGTTAGGGAAGCTGCTTGCAAATACACTGGGACTTCAGCTCTTTTGATTTTCCGTATGCCCCCATGTCTACTTTCAAGGACGCCGGTCTTTTCCTTTTATCTCTCCTTAGCGAGGCACAATAAAACAACACCACCCAGTTCCCAAGATTCATTTTTATATACCTTAGAGTAAAAGCAGTAACTGTTGACCTCAATAAAAAGTTTTTTTCTGAGAGGCTGCAGGGGAAACTTCTGCCAAAAGACTCAGCAAAGCATCTTTCGATTGTTTCAACTGAGTTTAGTACGGTATCGCTTGAGACCCCTCATAGCAGAGTTTGACCTCCTGTCAATCATTTTCTTCTATTTCTCTTGTTCTCTTGTGTGTCGTGACATTAACCCTTAAAAATATACCATTGAAAAACCATGGACATGCAATTATATTAATCTTGAAGAACATTATAGTACCACAATATATGAATATGATTATGATCTGATACCATTATTGAAGTATGATACCACCACATTAATTTTAGTAGATTTATGAATAGGTTAATATATTATGTATATTTTTATGTATAAAAAAAATTGTTAATGCATATATTTAAGTAGATTTTTACATTACGTATCACTTGATGAGGTACAGTATGAATACTATGCAGGTCCATGCAAGTTTGCACCCTCTCTACAAAACGAGTCACATCAGATTCATCCATGCAGGGATTGAAACATTAGTTTTGCATTAGTCATCCCCTGCGCACAAAGACATTAACATACACTTTACATGCTCCTCCCTTGCGCACATTTATAAAAAATGCACTCCCTTGTTATTTTGTTTCAACACGCACTTTCACGACACAGTGCTGAACGAGTTTGCATCTTTGATTGGTGTTTCCTTTTATTGCATTTCAGAGCCATTTAAGCATCGTGTTACCTGTGTATACTGGCGTATATCATGCTTTCACATGACATTGATTCTGATGAGGGCTAGCTTGAAGACCAATACTGACCATTCAGCCATTTTGTTGCATCAGCCTCCCAAACCCAAGTAGAAATCCCTCTCTTATATGTTGGAATTGAAGTGTGTACATTTAAAAATGCTAAAATTAGAAAAATGCATGGTCACGTGCACACGGCAGGACAGAGCTGCAACATTTCGCCGGCTGTCCCAGTTGCGATCGCACGCATGAATGATCTCACATCCAAACTCACATCATTACCTCTCTGTGTGCATGTGTCTAGAGGGCTAAACCAACTGGCTTGCTGACATGTTATTCTTGTAATTATTCTGTTTTATTTCGACTTGATGAAACGGGGAATACATTTCAACCGAGAGACTAATTAACAGAGCTTCCCAGCAGCTGAGAATGATGTGATAAAACCCGCTAATTATTTGAAGAGAACATCTTTTGCTTTAATGCAGTTCGCTAGCACCAACTTAACAGTTTTCCCCTTAATTCTTACGCCATCCTGAGTTACAACGCAGTCATTAGATAGTAAATGTTGTAATTGGCGTATGGTGTTGTTGTGCAAATCTGAAGTCATACAAGTCAGCTATACTTGTAAATCAGTCAGCAGATGCTAGGTGCATCCTTTGAGAATGATTCATTTGTTTTCTGTGAATTGTGAGTCAGCCGGTAGAGATTTTGTTGTATTTTTGGTGAGTTTTTAGTTTATTTGTAGTGTTTAAAGTTCAGTTGTGTGACATTGACGATCACCGTCATAACTAGCAACATTAGTGTTAAATTTGTAGGATGTGTTATAGCTTTGTGTAAATTGGAGCTATTTTACACAATAATGGATCAGAATTGCATACAATCAGAATTGCATAAGGTTAGTTTTAGAAGTTATAGTGTATATAGGCCTACACTACCGTTCAAAAGTTTGGGTTCAATACAATTTAGATTTTTTTTTAAAGAAATTAATACTTTTCTTCAGAAAGGATGCAATAAATTGATCAAAAGTGACTGTAAAGACATTTATAATAATGCAAAATATTTCTTTTTTAATTAAATGCTTTTCTCTTGAACTTTCAAAGTATCCTGAAAAAAAAATAATCACGGTTTGCACAAAAATATGAAGGAGCAAAAACTGTTTAATAACATAAATGTTTCTTGAGCATCAGATCATCATATTATAGTGATTTCTGAAGGATCATGTGACACTGAAGACTGGAGTAATGATGCTGAAAATTCAGCTTTGATCACAGGAATAAATTACATTTTACTATATACTCAAATAGAAAACAGCTGTTCTACATTGAAATAATATTTCACAATATTACTGGATTTGTTTTGTATTTTTAATCAAATAAATGCATTCTGGGTGAGCAGAAGAGACTTCTTTTAAAAACATTAAAACTCTTACCGACCCCAAACTTTTGAACGGTAGTGTACATATAATAAGTAATTTGTTTGTTTAGAAAAATATCTTGCTTCTATAAAAATCGATTTAAAAAATAATTCATGCACTAGATTATCCATAATTTTACAAACACTTCCACCTGGTCATGTAGCATATCACCCACAGTGTTATTTAAGCTATTATGGTTTTTATTAGTATTTAAATTAGCTTTTACTTTTAGATTTTCAAATTTCATTGTAATTTTAGGTTACGTTTTAGTAATATTGTTTTGTCATTTTATTAGTTTTTGATTTCTTTTTTAATATTTCAATTTAGCTATAGTTCATTTTTATTTCATTTTTTGTACTTTTAGTAATTAAAACTTTTTATAGTACTTTAAACTTGTTTTAATCTAATAATTATATTTTATTTTAGCTTTATTTCAATAGCCAACAATTATTTTAATAGTTTTAGATTGTAACAATTACAAAACTGATCACAAATTAAATTAAATAAAAAAATAGAAATAAGTTAATAAATCATTTATAACATTAATACATTATTTACAACATTACTCATTTTGATTTTATTTAGTTTCATTTAATGCTACACAAGGACATCATTCTTTACAAAACAAGCTTTTTTGCAAGTTTTGAATGGTTGTGTACAGTGATATAACTGACTCACAGTGTGATATAAGATTTTCGTCATACCGCCTACCCCTACTTGCTGTTTGTCTTAACATTCAGAAGCGACTTTATTCAAACAACACCTCATAGCGCGTCGTTGTCCAATGCGAATGTGAGAAATAAGCAGTGAAATGAATATGTGGGGACTTCGGTCCCTTGTGACTGGTGACTGGTGATATCATGACGCTGCGGGGATGAGTGTGTTAGCACTATAGGCAAGAAAAAGGATATCAGTGTAATCACACACTAGCTTCTTTTACATACTGGCCCTTCCTCCACACCGTGCCACACGACTCTACCGCTGCTCGTGATGCTACAAGACCAGGCTTTGTCCTCGACAAGGCCTCTGCTGCCTTTTGCTTCACCACAAGACCCAGTGAAAGAGATCAAGTTGAGTTTTAAGAGTATTTAATGCCATTGATTTTATATTACTAGACAGCACTATACAATACCCGTTTCTGATTGGTCAATCGCAACATTCAGCAGTCAAATATTTTTTTATAATGACTGTTAAATTGTAAAATGGACCTTTGTCCCAATGGTTGTGCTAATTTTACGCTGTTCTGCATTAACATGCACCCTTTTTCTGTTGTGACCTCCATACTAAAGGGGGCGATAGAGTTCCCTTTAAATGTCTGTGTCATTCAACCAGCTGTATTATGATCTCTATAGCTTACAAGTAGCGTAGCGAAATACAGTTTCTGTCGTGTTTTTATTGCCATTTTGTAAAATCGCATGATTTCTGTTGGAGGACTCATTGCAATAACTCGTGCAATAAAACACGACAGAAGCTGTATTTCGCTACGCTACTTGTTATGGATCATCAACGAACACCACTAACCACTCGGTGAGTGTAACAATTTTAAAAATGAACGTTAAGCAGGGCTCGAAATTAACTTTTTTACTTGGTAGCACTGGTGCTCCCAACTTCAAAAAGTTAGGAGCACCAGCAAAAATTTAGGAGCACCACAACTACAAATTATATATTAACAGATTTCATTTCACTGGGGCTTTACACATCCTGTGGCCAAGATTTGAAATTTGGTCTTCTGGCTCTATCATCTCACCCCGATGATATTGGCACATGATTTGTCATTTGCATACGTCATGTTAATCGCAACTCCGTTCTTTTCCCATGAGCTGCAACATAGGTTTGAATTGAGTGAAGGCTAGCTCTTCTTTGGCGATGGTAAATGCAGTTGTATATTTGACGTATAATTAGCTCTGCCAATAGAGCGGAACGACCAGCAGGATCCTGCCGATTAAAAGCCGAACCTGATGAACCTGATAATATTATGACTTTGATTGGCACTCTATTGCTATTAATATGCTGTATTAATATTTGTTAATCTTAGTTAATAAAAAAACAGCTGTTCATTGTTTGTTCATGTTACTTCACAGTGTATATGTTAACAAATAAAAAACAAATAAAAAACAATTATTTCAATAATGTAGGCTATTAGTAGCCTAAATGTTGAAATTAACATTAACAATGGTTAACAAATTAACAAAGTGCAGTTTATTAATATATTAGGCCTACATGTAATTTAGTTAACTAGAATTGAATAAATGGAACATTAAATTGTAAAGTGTTACCGATTTGTTACACAGATTCAGATGTCTCGTGAGTTCAGTGTTGGACAGGGTGCGTTTCCCGAAAGCATCGTTAGCCAACTATGGTCGCAAGTTGGTCGCAATTTCCATTGAACTCTATTGGGAACGACGGAACTTGCGACCATAGTTGGCTAACGATGCTTTCGGGAAACGCACCCCAGATCAGTTGTTTTAAACCATTCATTAAAGTGAATCGGTTCAAATGAGTCATTAGTTCGCGAATCGGACGTGTCATTAGTGGACGTGTGTAGCCTACGGCACAGGTTGTGTGATTATCCCGGCAGTTTATTTTTAGCACAATTCACACTACGCAGTAATTCAGGAGAAAAAAAAATCTCTGACTACTCCACGTGAAACTTTGGTCTTCCGCCCTTTTTCTATCGTGCCAAATGGTTTTGATTAATGCACGAGGGAGAGAAGACGGCGCTCGTGTTGTTTGAAGACGTGAGAGAGTGCGCGCGCGGCCGGTGAGATGCGCCCTACATCACTCATCGATCAAATAAGGCTTTGGCGGCCGCCAAAAAAAATGAATGCAGGAAAAACCCTGGATTGGTTATATAACGTTGGATAGAATGATGGTCCGGCCATCGTGTATCAGCGCACAAGGTACACACTGTGAAGTAATTTGCAAACGTTTTTTTAGAGGAATGAAAACAGGTCGCACCACAACCATTATTTGCACTCGCACAAATGCTCCCAAATATATTTTTAGGTCGCACAGAATAAATTTCAGGAGCATATGCGACCAAAATGGTCGCAATTTCGAGCCTTGTTAAGGTTGTTTTAAGGACATGTTTGTGCATGCCCATAGACAGCCACTCTGAAGCGGTCAGAGGCGATTCTAAAAGCGTCAAAAAGTCGAGACCAAACCCATCGTCAACATTTCTGTGTCCACCACTCTAGTTCATCCAAAACAAACTACAAAATAGACTCAAAGTGCTAAATATCGGAATTATCCTTTAAGCTAATGTGCTAATATGCTAATAATGAACTGCACCCTATAATATTTTGGAACACAGTCCCTGCGTTTGAATATACCTACTTCCCTACGATATAGCAGGCAAAACACAGTATGTGAAAAAAGCACGTACAAATTCCTAGTATTCATGAAACAGTAGGCAAAAAGTACCCAGCGTTCTTTTGTGTTTTTCGTGTACAGATGTCAACGTTGTCAAAACGATCCCCTTTCACATGGATCCGTGAAAATGTCTAAAAACACTATTATTCATGCCAGGCCAGTAAATGGCTATGCCACTTTGTAAAGAAACACTACACGTCTATAGACCGAACACGTAATACACATGCGCATGACATCAGAGTTGTGGGAAGCTGAGGTCATGTGACCGTAGTGTGGTTCGTTTATAACCTGCTTTTGGCTTTTTAAAACTGTTGTACTTAGGCTTCAAAATGCATATAAGTTGTGTTTATTTATCATGATGAAAAACGTCAAAATCATAAGCTTTTCTTGGTCACAGAGCTTATTTTCAGCAATGATCCAAAAGCCAATGAAAAACTCTGATTGTGTTTTTGTCAAGGAAACCAGGGTGACACTAACTAACGCGTTGGCCTACAAAATACCTCATCACTGCAGCGCTCTATAAATCCAGCTGATTACATTTCCTCCTTTTTCTGTTCTCATCATTTCTTATCATTTTTCTATGATTTTCTGAACAAGTTGCCTTAAATAACCAACCCTATTTTAATACAAAATCACTGTCACAAAATAGGGAACATCCGATACGTTCACATCCGAAATACAAACCTGCTCGGACAGGTCAGGCCCTCGAGGGATGTGGCTCATCGGGGGGGATCAATAGCTCTCAGGACGGCAGTGTGGGATCGGTTCGTCCCCTCCCCCCACAACCCAACAACAAAAGCCATATGCAACCGCACTCAGTTCAGAAAGCTTGCATGGCACATTCCTCTGTGAAGTCACCGTGTCAGGTGGGACACTTTAACTGGTTTCACCACAAATGTATCCATAACTGCCTTATTCTCCTGCAACTCCTACTATCCATTACATCATGCTAAATGCTTTTTTTGTTTCCATAAAGAGAAATGTTACGCAAAATCAACCCACCCGAGTTCCTCTTAGATCAGGGTTCCTCAAAGCTCTCGATGCCCTGCAGAGTTTATCTCCAACCCTGATCAAACACACCTAATCAATGTGTTCAGGATCACTAGGAAAACACAGGTAGGAGGAGAGTTTGATCAGGGTTTGGACCGGATTTGAGGAACCCTGTGCTAGATCTTCCTGTTGCATAATGCATGTTGCGAGTGATCTCCTACACAGATTCATCAGCACGTCACACGCACATGCATGAGCTTGGTGTCCATGAGCGGATGCGTGTTTTCTCCAGCTCAGGCGAAGCATTTCTGGGTCAGTAAGTTGATCAGATTAACTGATTCTAACAGGACCCTGAGGGAAGGTGCCTTCCTCCTGTTAACTGCTAATTTGAAGTGTTTTCGTGACCTCACTCGGAGAGTAGCACCTAGTGGTAGCTAGTATAGCGGAGCAGCTTTAGGCCCACCTGTCAAGCAAATCAAATTTTATTCTATATATGCGTGTTGTCAGTAATTAAAACAACATCCTTCCTTATGGGGTGGCAAATGCAAAATAAGATATTATATGAATATACATAACAGGTTATTTTCTTCAGATTTAGCAATAAAAACTCACTGTTTAAAGGATAATTCTGGTATTTTAGCACTTTGAGTCTATTTTCTAGTTTGTTTTGGATGAACTAGAGTGGTGGACACAAAAATTTTGACGATGGGTCCTGTCTCGACTTTTTGACTCTTTTAGAATCGCCTCTGAGCGCTTCAGAGTGGCTGTCTATGGGCATGCACAAACATGTCCTTAAAACAACCCTTAACGTTCGTTTTCAAAACTGTGCAACTCACCGAGTGGTTAGTGGTGTTCGTTGATGTTTCAAAACAAGTAGCGTAGCGAAATACAGTTTCTGTCGTGTTTTATTGCACGAGTTATTGCAATGAGTCCTCCAACAGAAATCATGCGATTTTTTTTTTTTTACAAAATGGCAAATAAATCACGACATAAACTGTATTTCGCTACGCTACTTGTTTTGGAACATCAACAAACACCCTAACCACTCGTTGAGTTGCACAGTTTTGAAAACGAATGTTAATGGTTGTTTTAAGGACATGTTTGTGCATGCCCATAGACAGCCACTCTGAAGCGCTCAGAGGCGATTCTAAAAGAGTCAAAAAGTCGAGACTGGACCCATCATCAAAATGTCTGTGTCCACCACTCTAGTTCATCCAAAACAAACTAGAAAACAGACTCAAAGTGCTAAATACCGGAGTTATCCTTTAAGTACATATTTAAAGTAAACTTATGAAATGTATTATCAGGGCTCGACATTAAGCCTTTTCATGTGCTTGTCAAGTAAATCTGTCATTTATTCTCAGACAGATGTTCACGAATGGGTCATTGAATCTTTGACTCAACCGATTCATTGAAAATGCTGATTATTCAGTAATGAAAACAGCACTTGTCATGTGATGTTGCTAAACTGTATCATATGTTAAAAAATATGATTTTCCACATTTTAAATTTTTACTGCAGTATTTTGTTAACTGAGTTTCTTCTGCTGCGCTCATTTTTTTTCCATTTCTCCTCAAAAAGCTGCGCGAGCCTCAACAGCGCAACCTTGTTACCGTCAGTAATACATTTATCATTCATTATCGATCGCAACTTATTGGCGTTTTAATCAGGCTACTTGCCCGGTCAGGCAAGTAAAATTCTCTTTTACTTTTCCCTTCAAAAATCCGCATGTCCCAGATAAGCGGACAAGCTTAACGTCAAGCCCTGGTATTATTTTAGTAACACTTTAGGTTAGGGTTCCATTCTCGCTACTAATTATATTTGCATATTAGCATGCATAATATAGCATATTGGCTGTTTATTAGTACTCATAAAGCACATATTAATGCCTTATTCTGCATAACCATATTCTACATCCCCTAATCTACCCAAACATAAACTTAACCACTACAATAACTACCTTACTACTATTAATAAGCAGTAAATTAGGAGTTTATTGATGCAAAAGTCGTAGTTAATAGTGAATATGTTTTATCTGTCTGTTGTTCTGTCTATCTATCTATCACATATCTAGTTGTCTGTCATTTATACAAGTACAGTTACATCTAAATACTAGTAGATGTTTCAAACTTTTTATAGTTTTATTTAAATAAATGAAACAAAATGTATATATACAAAAAAAGATACAAAATGTCTGAAAATACATAAACCACAGGCAAAAACACTATTACAAAAAAAACAAACAAGAAACACATCTTTCTACAGACATAAACATACAGGAAGGGCTGTACAGTATGTTTATAGTTTTCACTGAAGAGCTTGTGTATCTAGTGCCTTTCACAGGCAGTCACGACTGGACATACGAACGCTCTCTGTTTATATAACACACATGCTCTCTACCTCTCTCTTTCACTTTAACTCTACACGCACTTTACTGCTTACCTGTACAACCCACAGGCTGTTATGTTCGAGTTGTATCTTTATTCTGTCCATCAGAATTTCCTCTCGCTAATCCAACATAATCCTTTATAATGCAGCTTTTGTTCTGATCCGTACTGCCATAAGACATCGCTGTTCACTCAGATGAAATGGGAAGGAAAATCAATTAAACCAATCAGTCTTACCATAGCTGAGATTTTTCATTGGTTAACTTCTTGACCCCTTCATTTGTTTGAGATTTCAGCATTTTCAATCCTGGCTTTAGACGTAAAAAGAACCATAAACTCAACACGAATATAAATACAAATAAATAAATGATGTAATAATACATGTAAATGCTTTTGGGGCTGCTTTTAATTTCCATATTATGAAAAGCACTTGCTATTAATTTTTGCAGATAGATATGCAGAGAACATCGAGTGGGTTGACGCAACTGTTTCTGCGCGCGGCCCATATGTGCTGTAGCAAAAAAGCATTTAATTTGTGTAATCATGCATAATTTCAAATACTCAATTAGCAAAGCTTTTGATCCCTTGAAGGGAAATTCGAATATATGGAGGAAAATAAGAAGTGAAAAAACAAAACAGCACCCTGCCATCAAATGCTTCTACATCTGCTTTACAACATCGCCGCCGTCTACAATTATATCAGCAGTCGTTAAAAAGTGATTTTTTTTGTTTTTTTTTCAATGAATGCGCCATTCGAATAAATGGGTGATTTTTATTTCCACGTTAACATTCATTCGCTGGTCGTCTTCACTTTGGAATCTCATTTAATTAGTGTCAGAGTTGAACTGAACTGCATGCTTACTAGAATTATCACAGTTTGATTGAACCGGTTTGACGGTCACGTGGTCCGGCCATATGGAGATCTGATCCCCGTCTCTACACAGCCAATGATCCACAGTTGGCACAAGCCCTGGAGGCTCGTCTCAGGCTAAGATTTGTTTTGTTAATGCTTTAGTCATTTGGTTTTGTATCTGAAGAGCGTTTGGTACAAGCGTATCCCTTACAGGCTTGGATTGTTAAACTGTTGATACTGTATGCATTTCCACTGACTCGTATTTAAGGTGTAAGAAAATACACTTTTTTTTTAGTAATACCATGCATTATTAATTTATAAATGTAGGTTTTTGGGGTCTCTCTGTGATATAATTTCCAGTTTTTTTACTGTTTTGTACTTTAATATTGGTTTGTTTTAATCGTGGTTTTGATTAAAAGATTGTCACACTATTTCGTTGAATTAGGCATTTTCGTCATTATGATATCAGGACAGCCTGACGTTTGGTTGGACTTCACCACAAATTTTGTAATTAAAAAAAAAGTTAATCACTGAAGATGTGTATTCGAGTCATTTTATAGTTGATTTGTTTTAACTGATAGTAATGCTTTGGTAAAGTAACGATAGAGCCATTACCCATAAGGCCGAGCTGAATAATGGTATCCACTCTTCATCTCAAATCCACTAAATCCCTGTTTCTCCCTCACCAACCACCACCATCCCTCCCTCCAAACTGTAATTGAAATAATGTCTTGATTAAATCTGGGACAGCCTCCACACAGAAATCAAATTAAATAAAGTGCAAATGCACCAGAGCTGTTTATGAAAACAATGCAAAAATTGAGTTGGAGGATGTTTTTCCCTCCAAAAAATAAGAAATAAAATTGGTATTTTAGGTCCACTCAATCCCAACAACAGGATCTGTCTGCTTCCACCATTGCAACACAACAATAAAAAGGACAATAGGAAGAGAAGTCGCCCAGTCCAGTGCAGACACAGTGATTACCGCCTTCACGGATTGTAGTTTTCTTTCGAAATCCCTTGCTATTGGGCTAACCAGCAAAACTGCTTTCCACCATAATCCTGCTGTCCACAATGGCGTTAACCCGGCGAGGGAAAGCACGCTGTGTTTCGTTACGATCCAGTCCACCTTTAAGGTTGAGAGAGACAGACTGACTGGTGCGCTGCTGAGAGTACATTAGAGTCGGATGGAGGGGAAGTCTGAGAGATCGTACCTCTGCTGGTTAGGGATGGATTTAAAGCAGCACTAAATGTGGAGCGCTGGCTTTTGTTTGCAGCAGAATGGATTAAGGCTCATTCATCTGGCATTGTACTATATGTTAACCCTTTCTGCCTGACGTGCTCTAGTTCCCCGTGTGTGAACTTGAGGAACTCCGTAGTTGCTTTAAAATTGAATAAACACATTAGCGTTCAAAACTTTAGGGTCAGTAATATTTTTTTTTATGTTTTTGAATGTCACTTATGCTACTTTTATTTGATCAAAAACACAGTAAAACAGTAATATTGCTAAATATTATCACAACTTTTGAACGCTAGTATACGTGGATAAATACTCTGCATGTTACATAAATAAACTGGACCTTAATCATAAAACACATACAGAAGTTCCATTGTGGACATAAATTGAATGCAGCAGCTTATTAAAAAAAGTGGGTTTGCAAACAATTAGAAATTCCTTCTGCTCAATGTCTGTTAATACCTATGAAATATTAGCACATTTTGATGTAAATAAGCTTAATCAGTTATTTTTTGTTAAGTATATTTAGCTAAATCTGGCTGGCTAGCTGTGCTAGCTTCAAACTGCTTTTAAACAAACTAGTCATACAAACTATAGTTCAAAGAAGTTAAATGCAGTCAAGCTACTCTTGTTAAAAAATTAAAGAATAGTTTTTACAAACAGTTTACATGGAAACCCCTTCTACTCAGTGTCTGCTAGTATGAAATAATTTCACATTCTGATGTGTATGAGCTTAATCATTTGTATTTTTTAGGCATAGTTAGCTAATTCTGGCTAGTTAGCAGTGTTAGCTTCTAGCTGCTTGTAAACCTAGCTTCCGGTGTCATGACAAATTGGGTCCTCCCTCAAAATTGGGTCTCTATCAACTATCAGTTAACGATTATACTAAGAACAAAGAACAATATTATTTAAAATATGTATAGCTTACTAGTGCATAATAAAACAATTTAAATGTAATTTCTCTAACATGACAAACTGTTAATTAATTAAAAGTAGACTAATAATAGACTAATAAAAGCATATTACGTGAATAATTGAACATTATAATATTTTTATAACGGAAATATTTGGACATTTAACATGTAATTACATTAAATATGATTGTGAATACATGTAGGGTAAGTGTAAATGTCTGTATAAACTGCTATCAGGCTAATCGCATATATGTATGCTCTGTAAGAACATAACTAACTAATACAGACATTAATAGTCATAACATATAGTTTTGTAGGAATTGTAATCAGGCGCTAAAGAGGCTACCTATTAAAAGTAATTTGAGCCAATGGGATCGCTAACAGAGACCCGATTTTGAGGGAGGGCCTGATTTGTCACCACACCGGAGCTACAAGCTAGTCATAAAACTACAAGCTTCCAATGCAGTCAGTAAAAAAAGTAGTTAGCTACACAACAGTTTGCTAACAAAAACTAGCTAACTGTTGGTTAAATTAAACATTGAAGCTATTGAAGGTGGCAATAAAGATATTAAAGGGATAATTGACTCGGGAAAAGAAAACATGTACACTTCATGTCCAAACGTGTATGGGCCACGTATGCTAACATGGACGCTAAAGACTCTAGCGTCTGTGTACTTGAGGCCAGATGAGTGAGGTTTAACCTGCACAGCCACCTCATCTGGCCTCCGTAACAATTACATGACAGGGAGTTGTAGTTCTGCTTTGTATTCACAGACAATATTTTAGAGTAGCAGTCAATAGCTCTCGTAAGCACAAAAACGTACAATGAGGCGATGCTGTTGAATGGTATCTGCGGAGAAGTGATGTCAGTAACTGAGATCTCACATGTAGATGTGTTCGTTGTGTAGCAGATGGTATTGTATCTGATGTCTCTTTGTTTTCAGAGCAGGATTAGTGAATCCCCTGACACCCCGTGTGACACTTGCCGTTTAAACTGGGACACCAGGAAAAACTGTAAACAAAAGTGTGTCTGGAAGTGCAAGGATTTGTGGGATCCATCTGTCTGTGTTCATCATTCAATATGTTTGGCTGTTTTGTTAGGCCTGCGTGTCTTTCACACAATACAGTCGTTACCATGCTAATCCTTTAAACCCGACATTCATAAATGTAATATTTCTTATGTGTTCCTCGTACCCACTTAATGTGAGATCTTGTGTGTGAACAAGTCTGCTTATGTGACTGAATTTTATTGTACGATGGATTTAACACAACAAAATTATGAGTGTGTGCCGAACCGTGGGTGGAGAATGGTACGGTTCGATATTTTACCAAGACTTTACTTTTACCAAGAACGGGTAACTAGGTGGTTGTTTAGTTGAGCCCAAGTCTCCATGATATTGTAGCACACTGTAAAAAAATAAAATAAAATTTGCCTACTTACATTTTTAAGTACAATCAGCTTGGATGTTTAAGTAATTTCAACTTAAATTACATTAAACTGACTCAAAAAACTGAGTTGAATCTTGTATAACATATAGGGATATAACAATATATCGTGTCACAATATGTATCATGGATAGTGACAATATATATTGTGTATAGTTCACCCAAAATAAAAATGACTGTGTGAGAAAAAAATCTACTTTTCAGAGTTTTGGTGTCAGTTCTACATTAAACTACTATAATTCAGAATATAATGTTTAATAATGCAATGGTGTCCTGATAATACAAAATCTCTTATGCTACCAGTAAAAGTTAGCAGTGTTGGCCTACATTATTTGAAATATATCTAGTCAGTGACAGTGCAAGCATATTCGTCTAAAATAATTCAGCATTTTTAGCTTCAGAATCACGAATATTTTATTCTGGTGTCACTATTGTCCCATGCATTGGGTTATCAGCACCAAGTCCAAGCCTATTCATTTACACCCCAATGTAATATCAAATTTAGCATTTTAATCAACAGTAACTTTTTTGTTGTTGTTATATCATATGTCTTGGGTATCGCAATAATATTGTATTGTGAGTTCAGTTTCGTGATCTGTATCGAATCGTGACATGAGGGTATCGTTACACCCCTAATAACTTATTAAAAAAAGGTGAAAATTGAGTTAAAAGCAATGTAAAAACATGTTCTCATAACTTATTGATCATATAATTTTTTTACAGTATGAGTAATTCTAGCTTATTTTTACATCCGTAAAGGCCATTGCACACTGAGTCCGAAATTCGCATCCGAAATTTTCGCACGTTAAAAAAAAAAATCGACCTCACGTTATGTCAATCACGCTTGCACACTGCCTCCGAAACTTTCGTCCGTCATAAAAAACTTCGGATCAGGTTCGATTTTCTGCGTTTTTCGCATCCACAGCCAGCATTTTGAGAGGTCTTTTGACTATTCAGACCCACCGTACAAGCGAACGACACAATCCTGAATGGCATCTGACAAGTTGATACACTTCGTCTCGCAGCACAAAGTACTGTATGATAAACAAACCATACAGCTGTTCTGTATGCCCAGCGTTTCTGCCGGCCGTGTGTGTGTGTGTGTGTGTGTGTGTGTGTGTGTGTGTGTGTGTGTGTGTGTGTGTGTCTTTTTTGGTGGTCTTCTTTTTAATATGTGGCTCCAGTATCGCTAGCAAAGCATCAAACTGTTCCATTGACATTCTGAGGTAAATTTTGAATCGCTCGGGATAATTGCGCAACTCCTTGATGAGCTGAAACTCTCCTTCCTCTCGGCACAAGATTGGATGGAACCTCTTTTTCTTCTTTTTCTCTTTTAAAGAAGAGAGAGGGCAACAAAATCATCCTCACTGCTTGACGAATCCATTTTGTATTTTTTGCGGGTTTTTTCCGCAAAGGTTTAATAAATACGCATCGGACTCAGTGTGCAAGGTTTCTGTGCGTGACGAATTTTTAGGCTGATGAACACGAAAAAACGCATACGAAAATTTCGGACTCAGTGTGCAATGGCCTTAAGTCTGATCACCTACTAAAAATAATCCATGCACATAATTCCTTGCACATTACAGGACGAGTTAGGCATTGAAGTTTGATACTCTGGTTAGGGGTTTGTTGTTGGCAAACAGATCTATAACTGCGTTTTGTATTGGCAGTATTTTAGTACCAGATGGTGGCATTTATAACAAATATTTCTGAATCAGAAGCTGTTAAATCGTAACTTAGACACATAATGTGATCCCATTTGGCACACGTTTGGCCCACTGATGTCAGACCGGCCCAGTCACATCCACAGCTGTCACACGGACAACACCTGAACTGGTCACTGAACAGCATATGAAATCAAAGGGTAATTTACATACATCCTCCACACCACAGAAGCCGTGATGGATGCAGGCAAATGGCCCGTTTAGTTCATTCAGCGTGGCTGCGGGGCAGTTTGCCCAGACTGAGAATGAGGGTCCAAAGTGTTTAGGTAAAATACACTTCAAATGAGGGCATAGCTAACACAAAACGCAAACTCTTTCTGTCTTATCAATTCGAGTTATTGTCGCCTTGAGGCTGTCTAGAGAACATCTTGCCAAAGTTTGCGTCAGATTCTGAAAGTACAGTATTGCTCTCAGGGGAAACCAGTATATGAAGCTGAGCTTTAATGCTTTGGATTGGGATGGGAAAGAAGTATTAGCCTTGTGAGACCATCCTGATCTCGCGAGCTTTCAAGGTTTCACTCGCAGATCAGTCTGGATACTTTCCGTTAAAGAAAATTTGGGAGCAGTTCACCAAACGAACGTCCAATCAGCGTTGGCTTTGAGGCGGGTTGAGGTGTGACGCAACGAGAAGCGCGACAGTTCAGTCTTAAGAACATGGCGGCTTCAGCAGATGAAACTAGCATCAGTGTGGCTATCGAGCAAGTTTTATCGGAATTACAGAGTTATTACGGAATTACAGAGCTAACGAGCCTTTACCTGCAGCAGCAAGAGTAGCCTGGCTTGTGGTTGTGTTTTCGTCGTCGCTCTCATATGCTTCGTTGATCTGATTGGTTGATTTGGCCCGTCTATCACCAACATAGGCCAATCAGCTAACCAGTATTTTCGCCCCTTACCAAAACTACTTCAACGGAAGGTTTCCAGATGGATATGCGGAGCAATTCCATCTGGCGGAGTCAGGTTAAAGAAGTGTTGGGGTGTTTATAATGCCATGAGAAGTGCTGGGTAGGTCTCTAACAAATTGTAGTTGGTTTCTGATTCCAAATGACATGACAGCAATTGTAGTTAGTAACATAATCAATTACATTACACATATAAGGTAATGTAATCTGATTACTTTTTGATTACTTTTAGATTACTTTTGACCTAACTCATTTATCACGTTGATTTAGGATAATCTTGTACCATATTGACGTAAAAATACAAAGAGAAAGAAAATATATTTCATTTTTTCTTATAAACAATATGAAGTGCATTAAAGGTGAAGTTAGTTACTAGAATCTCATTTCATAGAGAGTTTGTTTCTGTGTTGTTTCTATATAAAAATGTCGATACAATGTAAAGTATTTGCTCTTGCTCTTTTAAATTATTTTGTTCCGTTATTATGCTTGTTGTTGACATTGTACAAGCAGAATGTGACGATTGGTCGGTGTGGTATTTGTCCCGCCCCTCCTCCACTGTGATTGGTCAGCTGGGTAAGAATGAGCGCTGTGTTTTGAACTGTGTTACAAAGTTGAACTCTCGTCGATCGTTAAAAACGGTGAGCGCTTCAGCGTGAAATAGATGCTCAACACCCCGTTACGCTCCTGCTGTTTTAAATAAACAGCGCTTATGTGTAAACTGTAGCCAATTAGCAGTAAGAGGCGTGTCCACTCATTAGGGGGAGGGGCCTGTGTTGCATAGCATATTTGTGAATTTAGGGGTGGAGCTATCAAGATAGGGGTGTGAACCTTTTGGGTAGGGGCATGTTTGTTTTGGTGATTTCCAATATCAACAGTGTTTCTCAGAAACTGCTCACTGCACCTTTAAATATTACAATAGATCAGGGTTTCCCAAACTTGGGGTTCATGATGAAACTGCAGGGGTTCACGAGGTTAATGAAAAGCGAATTAAATCATAAGTTAAAAAATAAAATAAAAACAATCAAAATAAAATACTTTTAAAATTGTTTAAGATTGTATTTGTTTACCTGCATGTCATGTGGCCATTAACCAACATCAGAAAACCGTGAACTTAATTGTATCATTATTATTATTATTTAATTCTTATTCTTATTATTAGTATTATTGACTTAATTTTAATATTGACCTAACTTATTAAATTAAAATCTCAGGGCTTACTTCAAGTAAATATAAAGTAAATATCTAACCATGTAAATATAAAGACAAAAATTTGAAGATTTAAATTAAATATGAAATGATGTGGATTTGAGTATTTTAAAGTGTTTGAAGGACAAGAGTAGAGACAGTAATACATGGATACATGATGAGTGATAATTCAAATAATAATTAATGTGTTCGTCAGGAGCTGATATGCAATGTAGCAATGTTGAGAAAACACTTATAAAAAGTGAAATTATTTCTGTAACTCCAGTGATCAAATGCTGTGTTTTGCACAGTTTTCAGTGATGGTAAAAATGTAAAGGAAATTTTAAAAGATAAAAAAGTAGTAGTAGGGACTAGGGAGAATCAATGATTTATGAATAATGTAATGTCATTGTGAGAATGGGTTAGGGTTAGGACAAATATATCATGCATACAGAAAATGTGCATCAGTGTGCATGATATACTACAGGAATAGTAAGTCTATATTGTGAACAGTCTCTGTGAGGTTTGTGGCGAGAGATGTTCTTTATTAAGAAGGCTGCCATCTAGTGTTTAATAGATTGAGTGCAGTTTTAATGACAGACAACAAAATGTCTCTGTAAATTACATCTAAAAAACCTTGATTGTTTCACTGCTTTTCCAATCGACTGCCTGAAATATCCTTCAGTAAATCTGGGAAGAAAAAAAAACCCTTCCAAAACCCTTCTCTGCCCTTCCATAAACCCAGATTTATTAGTGTTTTCTGCTTGTTTGTTTAGCAGATTATTGAGACATGTATATTAAACCTGCCGGCATGGATCCATTTGGCTTGCTGTTTGTTTATTTGGCATGACAGGACAAAATTCAGAATGGCAGGAAGGAAGAGGTGTGGCCCTACGGGCTCCAGCGGCCTTCATCCGTTTAATGAGGATGCTTGTATATAGATGCCACATGCAAATGTCTTAATTTAGCCTATAGGACTAGCATAATATATGCAGATTGAAATTTGATTTGTTACTAGGCAAATACCAAGTGTATAATGACCGTCCTCTGTCATGTTTACAGACATGAAGTCAGCGAACACTCTTGGTTGGTTTACTGACCTGCTTTCTGTGCTAAGAGTTAACATGCCCTCGGCTAGCATGTCTGTCGTAGCATCCCTGTGAATTGCGCTAATCACTCACACATACGTCTCAAAGGATTCAGTTGCTGCAGAGCCATGCGACTCTTTTCGCTAACAGGCGCCACAACAAATGCTAATTTGACAAGCTATTTGCCTTAATTAAAATGTAATTTGCTCTCAGGTTGTGCCATATTTCTCCCTTGTTATCAAAGTATTTGCTGCACTCGTTTCATGCTGTAAAGCAGTTGACAGACACCCAAATGCTAATGTATTGATCTCATGTTAAAGTTAACTTTTTTTCTTCTTCAGCCAAACAGCTGTGTATCGCATATGGACTATCTATGTTGTTGTAATATTTTGTCCCAGGATGAAGAATATAGACGGAGTAATTTAAATAGAAATGTTGTTCATTAATCAGGGATGCAAACACATGTATGGTCAAAAAAGAGAGAGGTAATCGAAGCCCTCGCCCTGCGGAAAATACCCAGATACTTACATTGCCACCAACCCCTGCCATCCCCGGCCCACCCCTATAGGCACATAGAGTATAATGAAATACTGAAAATCAAATACACCGAGACGAATTTGGAATTTCAATTTCATTTTTTAATTCTGAACAATAAACTCTTATTTAACTATCTAGCACTTCTTCTTCTTGCTTTTATGACTGTAGAGTAAAGCATTCAAGAATGGCAGCATTTTGTGTGTCTATGGTCACAAAGGGTCATTTGGAGTCTCCAAGTGGCTTTTTTTGGGAAGTGCCTAGACATACACTTAGATAAACATGTGTAAAACACTCATTTTCTAAGATATTATAATCAAATTTGAAACTGTGTTTTGGTAAGGCTTCATGCTGTGACCCCATTGTGTTTTCCAGCTAATAGCTCCCAGCTGTAGTTATCTGCAGGCATCTGTTTACAAAAAAAATGTAGGCGGATTTTTTTCTGGTCATTTTTCAGTGTGTTCAAAGTTATATTACTCAATACCAGTCAGACTTACAGTAATTCATTCTGATGGTTTAGGAACAAACCTCCGAGTGTCACCTTTCAAAAGAGACCAAAAGCATGTATATACTCCAAATGGTTCAAGAACAGCATGCAATTTAATTTGGCTAGGCCTTTTTTAGGCGTTTTAGGCAAATTTAGCAGGATTTATAAAAGGTTAAAAATAGCAAAACTATTTTTTAGTAGGATCGCGTAAACAAAACGTTACTATGAAAAAATCAAGGACACGGATATGGAGAAAAAAAGTTATGAGAAGTAATGTTTGACGCAATGTTGCTAGCTATAACCAACAGTAAGCAAAGTCAAGGGCAATAGTTATACTACGGGGCTTTGACCGCATTACAGTTCCACTGTGCGTAGTTAACTGTAGTAACGGAAAATAGGATACAATTTTTATAAAAAGAAAAAACATGCAGCCCCATGCGCTTGATCTGCAATTTTCTATGTCTAACTTCACAATCAATGGACACATGTAGTTTAATTTAAATAAATAAAGTATATAGTCCTATCTATAATAAATAGAAAATTAAACTGAATATATAAATAAATTAATAGTCCTGCTGCACGGGTTTTTGTAATTATTCCAGATAATATAACAAATAAATAATTATTGATAGGCCTACTTCTTAAAAGGGCTTTGTGTGTTTCATTTATTAGGTTATCTACTGTCAATAATAGAAAAAAAGAATGAACGAATTAAATTAATACATAAATAATAATATTGACGGACATGCTTTTCGCTTTTCCTCTCTCTCTCTCTCTCTCTCTCTCTCTCTCTCTCTCTCTCTCTCTCTCTCTCTCTCTCTCTCTCTCTCTCTCTCTCTAATAACTGCATTAATAACTGCATAAAAGCCGGGGACACACTTACTCTAAGGCCAGTTATGAATGTAATTTTATACTTATGACTGATCAAGCCCAAACGCGTGTTCAGCGCATTCAGTGTGTTCACAGTTGGTGACCTGTTAAGACCTGCTGCAGTCGATGAAAACCGTCAGTCTTCAAATGTTTCAGCAAGTCGTAAGTGTGTCCCTATCATTAGTCTGCTATCAGTGGCTCAAACCTCCGTTACTAACTCTAAAAAAAAAAAAACAATGACCGCATTACCACCTCGGCTGTGCATTATTTTTTTTATAATAATTCAACGGCCTGTCGTCAATTATTCCTTACACATTAACCATAGTAAATCCATGGGCATGCATGCAGCATTTATCTAGCATTACCCCTAATCTAGCATTAACAACAACATTGGAAAATCGGTAACGTAGGGTTTAATATTACTGTACAAGATAGGCGATAGTAACGTTAGCCAAGTCAGGAATTTAATATTAAAATGCATAACGTGCAAACGAACATGATTATAGTCGAACAACTTTTTCAATGTAGCTACAGGTATCCATAATTTGATCTGCTAGCAAGCACTAACGTTAGGTCTTTTACATGTGAACTTGATGTAACGTTAGCTAAAACGTAATGATATATATGTAGATTACACACACACACACACACACACACACACACACACAACCTACCTACCCAATTGAAATAGGCATTGTTGAAATGTTTAATAAATTACATGACTAGTAGATTATATAACATTATAAATAAAAAAAGTCAAATGCCAGTAAGACGGGAATACGCGGCGCCGAACTCTGGTCCTCAGGGAGAAATTTGTTGTAGTGACAGTTACGCAGCAAGAAGAAACGCTAGTGGCTCACGCTTGCGCGCATATGATAGGCCTGCTGTTTTGGCGCGCAGTGTTTTGATTTGCTTATTTCCTATTTACTTTTTTGGTGGATGCAATCCAGAATTACTGTTGGTGAAATCACCCCCCCCCCCCCCCCCCCCCAGAAAAAAACTCTTCGAATCTGCACGATTCACACAAGTCACCCAAACTGACGTGAAAAAAGCGCGAGGCGCCGAAAAGCGCGCTGTTTGCATCCCTGATTAATCAAAGTGACTCAGGTAATCCACTAGTGAGAAACGACACAGCATGTAAAACACTACATGGCTGGACAATGAATAGGAACTAATGAGGAACTTAAATACACAGTGATGAACCAAATACAGCCAGGTGTGCTAATTAATGAGGAAACAAAAGAGACAAACTAGTGGCTGGAAACAAAGGAAAACCAACTAGATGACAAATAAATGACATATAAAGTGTATCTGTTTTGTAGCAAGTTAGCATTGGTTAGCCTAGCAGTCGTATTTATCCACAAGCATGGTTTATCCATGTTTTATTGCCTTTTTTAGATATTTAATGTTTATTTATGTTATAAGTTAGCATTGGTTAGCCACACATATATATGCGTCGAATAAGGATGGTTTATCTACTAAATAACCATGTTTTATTGCCTATTTTTGGGATATTTAGGGTTTATTTATGTTGTAAGTTAGCGTTGGTTAGATATATATATATATCACTGATTCTTGAGAGTCGGGACAAAACATGTCCCACATAGAAAAGTCTAATTTATAGCAAAAATTAAGAAATTCATAATGTATGACATACTTACAAAGTTAAATCTAAAGGAATTGTATATACCAATCTGATTTTTAGAATAAACTTTTTTATCTTTTTGGGGAAAAGTTGTTTAAATGTATGGTCTGTGGTTAGATGGTCCATGTTATTGCACTTGTCCTCAGCAAGAGGTTACAATATTAACCATCCCAAAAAACTTTAAAAAAGCTCTACAATTGTGAAAACATATATATCAAATAAAAAATAAAGGGTATAAATATAAAAAACAATGCAAGAAGTGAACATCAAACAACATTTTCCATAAATATCTGCCTATTAAAGTTGTGTCCTCAGTTTCTGTCAACTCCGTCAGATTTTTTCATAAAGCTCTTTAAATCAGGAAATAGCATGGCCAGCTATATCCTTGAGGACCCCTTTTCATCTCCCGGTCTGTGGTGAATGCAGCACTACCACACATGCTCTGGTACTTTTTACATTTTTTATATTTTAGACAAACAATGTCAATATTCCTATGGTCACAGCTGCACCATGTCAATACCATCTTTCTGTTAAGATACTTTTTTAAACCATAGCGGATAGAATTTAAGCATTTTAGTGAGGTTATTGGGACAGCTAGCAACTGAGGAAAAACTGTGTCCAATACATTTTTTGGTGGGAAAATACATGCCCTTACGTCAACTCCGTCAGACGTCAACTCCATCAGGTTCTATGTCTGACGGAGTTGACCTGTTGGCTGACGGAGTTGACAAATCCACCAATAACCTCTTAATGTGCGAATATAATATTATTTGTGAATATAGTGAAGGGTTAAACTGTTATTTCAGGGTTTTATTTACACATAAATGCACATACATAGCATGCATTACATTATTTAACCATACGCATCTGACTTGTAGAGAATGGGGAGGCAGTGGTCTGCTTATTATTGTGTAATGTGTAACTTTGCCAGTTTTTTAATATATTATTTATATATGTGGAGACAGAGATAGAGAAATGAGAAGCCAGGGCTGGGCGATATGGCCAAAAAAAAGTATCAGGATAATAAAAGTCTGCTTCTATAGTCTTATTCAAGTACATTTTTCTTTATTTCAATTTGTATTGTAGGAAAGCATGGCTGGACAGAAATTGTCAGTTGAGGAGCAAAGGAGAAGAAATAGAGAGTACCAACGAAAGAGAGGAGAAAAATTAAGCAGTGACCAAGAGAGCAAGCATGCTAGCCTGGCTCTGCCCTCCTACGCACTTCCGCTCAATTTCATTTTCCTTCAGTACTACGTCTGGGACTGTGCTGTAGACTTCGGTTTCCAGAAATCAATTTTTTGTAGGACCAATCAGCGAACAGAGGGAGTGGCTGAGAACGATGACGTTGATGTCGACTCGTGCGTTATTTTGAGTTGTAGTTCAAAATAAGAAAGATGCGAGCGAAGCCATTCGGTCCGTTGTGGCAACGCTGCCGATTATCAAGAAGTTAAAGCCGGAGCAAGAACAATCTTTGCTTAGTTTTGTGTTTATGGCCATCCTCCCACGGGGTTGGGGAAAAGACATATGTTGCGACCAAACGTTAGCGATTGGTTATGGCAGATAGAGTGACTCTGGGCAGATCCAATAGTTTTAGACTTCGATAGAATACCCGCCTACAAGGAAGTAAACGCTTGTCAATGGAGCGGTGCCAGACTCTATGTACAAATGAAATGTACGAGAGTCTGGTTGAACCAGGCTACAAGCATGCTATGCAAGAGAAGGAAAGACAAAGGTGGAAGAAGAGGGTTAAAGACAAAAAAGTAATACAAATAGAGCGTGTGCATGTCCGACGCCTGCTGCTCAAGGCATAAGCGCAGGTTAGACAAAAATTAAATCTTAAGTAAGCTAATTGAACCTGATTCTACAGTAAGCTACATATTATGTGTTGCAGTATTGTTGTCAAGGAATGTCAATTTAAGATCACACCCAGTATAAAGTTTCCCTTATTGTTTTTTTTTTATTTGGAAACGGTGTAATTTATAATAGTTGGAAACGGGTGTATGTGCAATATGTTTATTATAGTTTGTTTTACAGTAAGTTCAATACTCTAATAACAAGGAGAAGTTTTAGTAGTAGTTTAAAGAGCATATCTGTTCAATAATCACAATGCACACATATTTTTTGTCAACACCGTCAGATCTTCATCAACACCGTCAGTTTTTCATCAACACCGTCAGATCTTCAACAGCGTTGGATGTATGATTTGTTAATTTTTTGGTGAAAAACATTTTCTTCCTTCAGTTTATGTTGTTTTTGTAATAAAGGACCATCTGATCTACATCTTCTTATGTTTTATTTATTTAAGGAATTTGTTTTTACAATATTGAAATTAAAATCAAACTTTGAAAATGCAAATATTTAGAAATCTGAGTTTTCAGAATAGTGTGAAATCACAACTTAAGTTTATATATTGTATTTTTTTACATATCAGAGTAACTAAAAACTATTACAATATACTTCAGAACTTTAGATTCTTGTTGGATTGGAAGAATTAAAATTGTATACTTTTTAGTGTGTCTGACGGAGTTGACAAAAATCCAGTTCTGAAGGGAAACATGTTTATTTGTTAAAAATGTGTTTTTATTTAGAACCTGTTCCTTTACATGGTTAAATAGCTAAGGCCTTTCTCTGCAGAAACATAAAACTCTAATTGATATAGTGTGTATTTTTAAAAAAAGATTTTTAAAACGTGTTTTGTCCCGACTCTCAAGAATCAGTGATATATATATATATATATATATATATATATATATATATATATATATATATATATATATATATATATATATATATATATATATATATATATATATATATATATATCATGTTAAACAAGTTTTAATGTCTATTTTGGATAAAATATAATAAATTAGGTTATTTGCAAAATAATTTGTTCTGTTCTGTATTTATGCATTCATGTTTCTTCATAGATTTAAAGTTAAACAGGTCTGTCTACTCGTAGCCGTGCAAATATTTATACCCCAATATTCAGTGTGTTTTTGGGCCATTTGTTTCTGTCTAATAAAGGTGTTTTCACTATTTTTAAAGTGCTCGGGTGTTTGTACACAGACATCTCGGCGACCTTCATATTAACTGGCCAGCATTTATTATTTATCTTAAAGTATTAGGGCCCCCACAATGCCATTTCTGATACCAATAATAGCTAAGTCTTCCATATTCAAAACACATATTGTTTATGTCGCTCTGTCATTTAGTGGGATTAACTCCTGAAAAGCTCTTTTAATAGCTTTTGAATTATTCACTAAATGCAGACCTCTGGCGGCAGTCACATGTTTTCTTGGAAACTGCAGCGAGAGTCTTTTGCAAGCATTAAATATTAAACCGTGATCTTTGAAAATAAATAACAAATCGCACAATGCCATCAGAAATGAGTAAATGAACATGACAAATCCTGAAAGATTGTCTGGTTGTTAGCTCTGATATCTTGGGTGTCTTGAGAATGACGCAGTTGAGATATTGTAATCATTGTTGCTGTTTTTTAGCTCTTATAAAAGTTTATTTTGCATAAAAAAGCCATTCTAGCTTTTGCTGTGAAATTAAAACAAGAAGATCTCTTTCAAAAAGTGTAAGAACCTTTCAGATTCTGTGAAACTCCTCAGGGAATGTAGTTATGTCTGCATAGGGAATATTGTATAAGTAAATGCATCTAAACCATTGTGTGTTTCAAATCGATGTTTCTATTGTTTCTCGGAGCAGCGATGTAGCCGGTTGCATGGTAACACCATGACCAGTTTGCTTCTTGACAAGATGGATATCAATTTGAGATTCTGAAAGGCCCCATCAGACTCCTGTGCCAGACTGGATCATGTTGCACAAATACAGATGGATTCAGAGAAATTACTCAGCTTTGTTCCGGGCATTTCAGCTGGTCTGCCTGTCTGACCATTATAATCTCACACTTATATAATGAAACTGTGTTGCTTTCCAGTTTGGGGGATGTTTAGACAAAACTGGATTCACGTGAAATCAAATGTAGACTAAGTAGGGTTTAGCTTTGTCCAAAAATATCTCTTTAAAGACATCTCTATTTAACTTATTCTTTTAAGCTCAATTTGTGGCTATTAAAGTTTGCCATTTTACTTATTTAATGTGATGTATCTCTTGAATTAAACAGGATAATCAATAAGAAATGCAGGACAAGACTTGATTTTATCCTTCTAGAATTGATCGGATGGTTAAAATTAGGTGGGACACCATAATGGAGCCAAGTTGAATGTGACCTTACTAAAAAAAAACAATCCATTGGTTAATAGTCAGCATGGCCGAAGTGATGTCATCGGAAAAGGAAAGTCGTTTCAGAGTAAGAGCAAATTGTTGCATTTTGAAAATACGTAACAAAGAAAAGCATGCATTGTGCACAATAAGTCTAGTAAGAACATTTTGATGCCATGTTGACTTTTTCCTCATGTGATTCCCAAATATCTGCTCTGGGAAAGCTGGAAACTGCGTGGCTCTCTCACACTTGAGCTCTTTTCATCAGGATGGATTCGATAATTCCCTGGGATGCTCTGTCCAGGTTACCATGGCAATTCAGAATATCTCTGCTTTTAAATCTGCACTTTTTTTTTTTCTGGAATGCATTCATTGAAAATAAATCCTATTATTTCCACTGTGCTGCTCTGTCCATCTGCACTTTGGTGGAACCTTTGTAGATGACATTAAAAAATCAGTATATATCATATTATCAGCATAAAACTTCAGTTAAATGTCAGTATTTATTTGATTATTTGATATGATTTATTAAAGCACCTTTATAACAGTGGTGGCTGATACCAAGTTATCACAGAGTTATTGGAGCAGTAATAACAGTATAGTTACTATATTTTGGCAGAAACTGCAGGGAAGAAAACAATCTGGCCCAAATAAAAGCAAACAGACACATTTTGTTCTACTGAACCCAGCGGCAAAAGCATAGACCACAGATGACCTGAATATGGTAGTAGCTTTGTGTTTAGCTTTGGCTTATCAGCTAAAATTCCAGTGCATTTACAACTGAAGCATTCCTCAAATCTTACCATCTGAAAGATAAATGTGTGGAGAACATACAGAGCTCCCTCCTGACAATTACTCACCATATTCTTTCCCATTTTGCTCACAATTATGACTATTGAATTTAAAGGATTAGTTTTCTTTTAAAAAAAAAAACTTTTGCTGATAATTTACTCACCCCCATGTCATCCAAGATGTCCATGTCTTTCTTTCTTCAGTCGAAAAGAAATTAAGAAATTACATTCCAGGATTTTTCTCCATATAATGGACTTCAATGGGACCCAAACGGTTCAAGGTCCAAAAGACAGTTTCAGTGCAGCTTCAAAGGGCTTTAAACGATACCAGACGATGAATAAGGGTCTTATCTAGCGAAACGATCGGTTATTTCAAAAATAAATACAAAAGTTTACGTTTTTAAGTTTTAAGATGTGCGTTCGTGACGTTCGTTCGTGACCTTTTCAACGTAATTGTGTATTACGTGACGTCACATGAACGTGCATTACAGAACAGAGCAAGGCGAGCATTTGTGCTTATAAAATTTAGCTTTTTTATTTATTATTGAAATGACGGATCGTTTCTCTAGATAAGACCCTTATTCATCGTCTGGTATCGTTTAAAGCCCTTTGAAGCTGCACTGAAACTGTCTTTTGGACCTTGAACCGTTTGGGTCCCATTGAAGTCCATTATATGGAGAAAAATCCTGGAATGTTTTCATCAAAAACCCTAATTTCTTTTCGACTGAAAAAAGAAAGACATGGACATCTTGTGAGTAAATTATCAGCAAAAGTTTTTTTTTAAAGTGAACTACAATGAAAAGGAACTTGAACGCGAGTATATCACGTCCTTGACAATGTAACGCTTATTCAACCAATAGCATAAGCAGGGGGCGGGGTGATCTGACCAATGGCAGACAGGCAAATCTGTTTAGGAGGGTATTAACACAGAAATGACACGCATCACTTTTTAAAACATTGTTTTGTGGTTTTATTTTGAATGCATCTTTTCTGAATGCTTTTAATACACATCTAACTCGTTTTCTACTTTTTTTCTCTCTTCCAGTGGTCTGTAGTTTCCGAGGACACGTGTCACACGGTCTGACTCTAGAACTTGGGGAAACGGTTCAGATCCTGGAAAAGTGTGAGGGTAAGTCATTCTCCAGGAGTACCATCAAATTTTAAGCTAATATTTTTGAAAAACCTTTTTTACAAGTGTTGATGAAAAATCTTAATAATATATAAAAGACACATTCCATGAATAAAGTAGAAATTGGTGTCTCATCACACAGTAACATCATAAATATTTTTTGTCAGTTTATGTGAAATGTAAGTTATTAATGATTTCCCCTACAGCATTTTTTCATCATTTTCATGGCTCTCAGAATATTTTGTTGTATGAATATCTGATTATGCAATATATCAAAAGAAAGAACAGGCCCTCCGCTTTTAAATCAAAATCTCGTTTTATACTAGCTTGATGCATTATTTTTTTATCATCACTTGAATGCAAGTTTCATAATAAAGTAACATTTTGAGTAAAAAGCTGTGAAAATCACGTTTTTGTCAAAGACTACGTCTGCATCATATTCAGAAACGCTGATTAAAACACAGATGGGGTAATTCGAGATCATCAACACCCCTAAAGCTTCACAGTCCTAGAGCTCGTCCTGGGTCGACATTCAGTAACATTAGGCAGTTTTGATTTATTAGGGCCCGAGCACTAAGGTGCGAGGTCCCTCTTGAAACTGTTAGGATTATTTTTTTCTTTCTTTTTTTTTTTTCTGCAAAGTAAGCCCCATTTTCGAGGCCGCAACATGCTCGAAAAGTCACCAAATTTTGCACACATGTCAGGACTGGTGAAAAATTTTGTATTTTGTGGGTTTCGCGGATGGGCGTGGCAAAATGGCTCGCTAGCGCCACCTAGAAAATTAGAAAAAATTAGCCCCTCGTCCATGTTCGACCTACATGCACGAAATTCGGTGGGGACGTGTATCCTATCAAGACGCACAAAAAAGCCTCAAGAACCCATACCCTAAACTCGACAGGAAGTCCGCCATTTTGAATTTGGCAGCCATTTTGGGACGATTTACACACTCCGTACTTTGACGAACTCCTCCTAGGGATTTAGTTGGATCGACTTCAAATTTCTGCTGTGCATTCTAAAGGCATTGACGATGAAAAGTTGTGCTATCTGCACGTTTTCGTCAATGGGCGTGTCTGTGGCATCGATGATTCGCCATGAAACAGGAAGTTGGAGTTACTTTGCTGTACATGCTCAGATCTGCACCAAATTTTGCACGCTTTACAAGAGTCCCGCCCTGAACACATGTACATGCCGACATTCACCCCCAGTCATAGCGCCACCTGCTGGCAACAGGAAGTGACCTTTAACGAAGCAGCCCCCACCGCACGTTTGACCTACATGTACGAAATTTCTGAGGCACATCAACCATGTCCAGACGCACAAAAATGCCTCTTGGAGCGATGCCCTAAACCCAACAGGAAGTCGGCCATTTTGAATTTTTCGTCAAATTTTGGCTGATTTACACACTCCGTACTTTAACGAACTCCTCCTAGGGATTTAGTCCGATCGACTAGAAATTTCTGCTGTGCCTTCTAAAGGCATTGACGATGAAAAGTTGTGCTATCTGCGAGTTTTCGTCAATCGGTGTGTCCGTGGCATGGCATCAAAGATCAACTCATCGCCATGACACAGGAAGTGGTTGTAACTTCAGTGTACATGGTCACAGCTGCACCAAACTTTACATGTAGGATAAGAGTCCCGCCCTGAACTCATGTACATGCCCACATTCACCCACAGTCATAGCGCCACCTGCTGGCAACTGGAAGTGACGTATAACACCTTCATGCAGTGTCTGAAAACCGTAGCAAATTCACAGACGCACTGGCAGAGCTCCAGAATATACAACAGAATATGCGGCCGCATCACTCCCCGACGAGCTACATGTGCGAGGGCCCGCCCATCGCTGCTTGCAGCTTTAATATTCTGTTTAATGTTGATGATCGGGTAATTTTACATGTGCATCTGCTTATGCTTTTTTCTGCTTCTTCTTCTCCTGTCTTTGATCCGGAGATTTTGTACTCGTTCAGAAGATGAGTAATAGCACCCCCTAGCCTATAACAGTGAATACAGGAAAATCCTGAAATTCCAAACTATCTCGTCCAATAAAGTGACCGCTCAGTTTAGGTTAAAAAAAAATCTGGGTAACACTTCATTTCGATGGTCCACCCTGTACATTCTACTAACTACTTAGCCTGGTTAAAACCAGACCCTTCTCAGTTGAAACTGAGTTAGGGTTTGGCAAAGCTCCATAGACAAATCATTTCCAAAGGGGCGTCACCAACGGACGTCCCTCAAATGCCTCTTGGCGCAATTGGCTAAGACCCACCCATTCGTTTAGTATTGACCAACGGGGCTGTTTGTTATGGGAAGGAGGCGGAAATCGGCGAAGATTCACACATTTTAATGACAAAATAAAACAAATACAAAGTCCCTCACGGTCGACTGCCGCCCCACATAATAAAACAAAACAGCAAATAAAATTCAGGCCTGTCCTCTCTCGATCTTCACCGTCGTCGCTCCTCCTTTTATGCTTCCGCTCCTCTGTGAGAGATGCGAGACCGGCCTCACTCACGCCGTTCTATCACGTCCCTCGGCCTCGATCGTCCTGCTCGCCACACTGGTATATCAGACTTTTGCCGAATCCAGTCGGTAAGACAGCGATAACATATTTTTTAGACATGAAGGCTTTGAGTGTTGTACTTTGCTCGGGTTATAACGAAAAGGATATTTTTTAATCGCTTAAAACAGACGCGATAGCTGATTCGAACGAGTGATGTTAGACGGCGACATCCATCTTTGTAATGTATCTGCTTCAAAATCCCAGCGCTGTCGTCATCGTGTAAAGCCCGCCCCAACGCTTCTGATTGGTGCCGCGATTTCTGCGGACTGGAAATGGACTTGAATGAGCTCTTTGCCAGACTAACTTTCAGAGCAAATCTAAATTTGCCGGAAGTTGTCTGGGTTTTCCCAGGCTACTAACTACTGACATTCTACTGACATTCTAGTAACTATTTCAACTAACTCTCATTATAGTATTAGTAGACTGTCTGCTTAATATCTGCTAACACTTTATTTTAATGCTCCTCAACAGACATTTTATAAACTAGGGGTGGGAATCACAGGGTACCTCACAATTTGATTCACAATATATGGCTCACGATACCGATATTCCAATAATCAATTGATTACAAGACAATTCTACCATAATACATCACGATATCGGTCTAACTTTGAAAACAAAATGCCTGTGAAAAGGTTAAGTGGAGGTTTTCTCTTTTTATTAAAGTTCAAACTGTCAGAAAACAGCACAAAAAGTGTTTCAGTCTGTAAATTAAATTGAACGTTTTAAGTAAATTAAACATTTTCAATGAGATTCGTTCATCATTTTCAAGTGTCGTTCATGTTCGTGGTATTACCCGCAGTGTTGGGAGTAACGCGTTACAAAAGTAATGCATTACAGTAACATATTACTTTTTGCTGTAACACAGTAGTGTAAGGCATTACTAATCAATTTTCAGTAATATTTTACTCGGTACATGTTCAGTAAGGCTTGCGTTACAAGTTACAACAGACTTTTAGTTTTAATTGTAAAAAAAAAAAAATAATAATAATACACAGCAAGACCGCGAGACATTAATGAGTGAAAAATGAAAGTAGGCTAAATTACCTGTTCGTGGTCAGTCGATACCGCGTGTGGTGTCCAAGTCTGTTAATAAAAACTATATGGCAGCGTCTGATATTTGTATAGCGATTTATTTCTTACAGGAGTGCCGTGAGGTATGATCTCGGCCTCTGTGCTCGCGCTGGCCAGTGGAAAAGCGGCTAAAGCCTTAATGGTGAAGATGGCATGAAGAAGACTGTACATTCGCGAGATGGACGTATGCCTATTAGGCTATTCGTTCTGTGTTTTCTCTCTAAACAGTTAGGCTATGTTTATGTGGTATTTTTCATGTTTTCATCAGGTAATCATGTTTTTGATGCGGTGGTGACGCGTTCATTTAAGCGGCGCTGCCGATAAAGCACCTAAAATCTGTCACAAAGAACCGGCAAAAGCAATGATTATGAATATGTCAAATATAACAAGGAGACATTTTAATTGTTTTTTAATAGTCAAGGCGAAGTTGACGATGCTGACTCGCGATCTTCGCAGTAGGCTAGTACCAGAGAGAAATGCACAATTAATTTCATAAGCAGAGAGCAGTCTGTTCTCTTTCGTTTTGAATTGTTCTGTTTTACACATAGACATTTCAACATAGATATATTTTTCAGGTCAGTGAATAGACTACCTTATACACTGAGTTTTGGTTCATTTATGAGTGAATTGTCCTCCGTGTCTTGATTATTTATAATTGTCTGCTATATTTAGCCTACTTCTCATTTATAAAATCCAGGCAAAATTAAGATACAATTAATACAAAACGAAATTCACTTTAAAGAAAGGCTTTGTGTCTTCTGTGTAAGGTCTTTGTGAAAGTTTTAAAGCAGTATTTTAGTGCCGCTTCAGAGCGCTCGCGTCCGTAACGGAGAACTGTCACGTCTGTAACATTGTTTTTTCCTCATAAATGCGAACACGAAAAATAAAATAAAATAAATATTTTATGTTCTGTGGAGAGCCAACCCTTCTTCATCCGATTTGCGCTGTGTAGGCTAATTCACAAAATTACAACAACAAAAATCGTTGCCTCCTAAAAGTTAAAGATTTTTTTTTGTCATGCATGACTGTCTATTTCCCTAATATTAAAATTAAAACGCATGTGTAGACTGATATTTTTCTAATGTCTGGACTCCTTTCAGGGAGGAGCCTATGGATAAACAGACGTTTCAATATTTTGGTATTAATGCATTTTCTGAGAATTTATTTTTTAAGTTTTGACAGCAAATGCCATGTCCATAACGCTGGAATTCCCAAATTTTAAATAATTTATTCTTAAGTGTTTTGTGGTGTAGGTCTACGTATTTTATAATGTTAAGTTAACTTCAAATAATACTAATAGTAATTTAAAGATGTGGTAGCATTGGATCTGGACGGTATGGATAACGCTGGGAGTTGGAAGTGGTGTGTCGCGATTCTGCAGGTTTGTGGATCTGAGTGTTGCGATTTCGGTTTCATATCGCATATCGTTAAAGCCCTAGTCATTTTAGAATGTTAAGTTCTACTTCTGTATAGTTATTTTGGTGAAAGTAACTCAAAAGTAATACAGGAGTAATGTAACGCATTACAATTCTGAGACAGTAATATTGTAAGGTAATGAATTACTTTTAAATAACAGTAACATGTAATATATAATGTATTCCAGTTTGGAAGTAACTTGCACAACACTGATTACCCGTGCACTTTACTTTTACCAGGCAGTTCTTGTATATCACATACTCTTTGTCGATATTGTTTGTCCCATCAATGGTATAAAGCCGATGTGCGTCCAGACTTTGGACTTAAACGTGTCTGGGTGTTTTACTCACAGCTGCTGTCCGTCATCCCGTTAAAAACCTCTTTTCATAGGCTAGTTAACTTATGTTCACGTTTCCTTCATTCATGTGTTGAGCGCCACCTTGAGGAACCATGAAGTAGTGACGCTGGGAGCAGGGAAGTCTATTTATTAATTAAAATATCGATATTTGGCACCAGCGTATCGATTCTCGTATCGCATAGAGAAGGATAACGATATATTGCTGTATCCGTATTTTGTCCCACCCCTTCTATAAGTAACTTTGCAACTACGTGTCAACTTATCCTACTAACCTAAACCCTAACACCTAACCCTAACCTAACAGTCCACAACAAGAGTTACTGTAGTTGACATGTAGTTGCAAAGTTTGTAGAATGTCATGGACCATCGAAATAAAGTGTAGCCAAATTCAACCCTGTTACCCATTCTTCTCTGTTTTAATCATTTTAAAATGAATTCAATTAAGTTTATTTCATGTTTGTTTCTAAAACAACAACATCATCAACAAAACAGCTCATATAATACTTAGTTTGACCCCTAAGGTGTGCAGAAAGCATTTTCTGATGGTTATTCATGAGCTTTTGTTGAAAAAATGAATTTTTTAAAAGAGTTTCAAACCCTTTTTTTTTGTAACCTCATCATAGAAAGTGCCAAGAGACGTATCAACATTTTCCACCCACTCTTAGTTCAGATTGTCCTGTATATTGCAAGACAAAATCTCCTGTCTCTGCGTTTTTTCGCTCAGTATGTAACTTGTGCTGCCGGCAGTCTTTACTTTAGAAACCCAGATTATTCTGAATACTTAAATGGAACCGAGAGACTTTCAACACAGAATTTCAGGGCGCCTCTGTTCTTCGGTGTACAGAACAGTCACACATGTTATATTTATGGTTAGTTTGGCTTTCTTTTGTGACTTTTTGCACTGCTAGCTAGCTTTAGCCTACCGTTACCTCAGTCCTACAGATGCAGTTAATGGGATTGTTGTGTACCCATCTCAGGACCAGGGCTCTGATTCATGGCCGGAGCATCGATTGCTTTGATGAAAGCTGTACATCGGCACCCTGGTCTGGATGTGCTGGCTCGCTCAGATAACAGGACCGATCATGTGATATTAGCCGTGGCGCGTCAGTCCTCTAGTATTGATCGAGACTTCACTCACTTTTTCCTTGAGTAATCTTCCTTTATCAGGAACACTATGAGAAGAGCACTTGTCCAGGCAGTAAATGAAACAAGATCTTCTAGATCTAGCAAGAAGAAACAGCTCAAAATTATGTTGACGGTCACCTTTTGTCTGCATTTCTTCTTGAATCAGTTTACGTTGGCTACGTCTACATTAATCCAGGTACATTTGAAAACGACGTTTTCGTTTGAAAACGCTCTCCGCCCACACTAGCATTTCAGACGTTTTACGACGTTTTAGTGTGGATGGAAAAAAAGTTGAACAAGTTTTTCAACTTTTTGACGCTAAACGCTAAATTCACCTTACAGCGCATGCGTCAAACCTCACAAAAGCTCACTGAGATGATACAGACGGAAAAATAAATGATAAAGTTATCGCGCAATTCTTCTGACAGGATCATTTTATCAAATAAAATTTTTCAAAATGTCTCAGCATTCACTGATGCGTCCAGTCGCACTCAGTCACTATATGTTTGGTCTAAATCACCATTTGTATTACCACAGGACAGCAAATGTGAGTGAATTTTATGTCATCTTTGCAGGACTGAGGCCACATTTACATTTACATAGCCGGGTATTTAAAGAAACGAATATTTCCCCCCTTCCGTTTTCAATAATAACATCGTGAGCACAACATTGTTTTCAAAAAAGTTATAAAGTTATAAAAAAGTAATTTACATCAACCCGCATAAATACAGTAGCCTGGGTTTTTCCATGCTACTTTTATTCACGCTGCTAGCCAGCCTGGATTCCATGGACCAGGTTTTCGCCTCAGCGAGGGGACCAATCACAGAACAGGGAGGGAGCAGCAAAACGATGACGACGTCTATGCGACACACCGAAGAAGTTTGTTTATACCTATAGATCCAACATGGCAGCAGACGCGAAGTTACCTTTCGATGCAGCTTTAGATATTGTTCTAAGTAGTTTAGAACACAAGTTTATTTTGAAACGCCATGGTGTACACATAAATCTCTGACCCATGGTCTTCTTCCTCGTCTAATTTCTGTCGCTCTATACATGCGTCATCTGGTATAATTGAAACGATTGTCTATGAGCTACGTACAGGCGCATTTCATAGACATTCGTAGCATCCAATAAACGGCTCTGGGCATTCGTAAACCACGCCTCAAATACGAGAAAATTAACATGTGGTTCCCAGACCCACGTCTCAATGAGACGAGGTCTGAAGTTAGCCAGGCTATACAGTAAATACAGTATGCTGTTGACTGCCATCATAACTTTGCCAAAGTGGGCGCTCACATGACGTTAAGCATTTTCTGGCGCATAATGTGACGTTTGAGAACCTAAAACCCCGTTTCTCCCAGTTGACACGGCAACACATAACCGCCGTTATCAGAAATCTCCACTTTGGCTGGAATTTTTAGAAATAATAATTTTCTGTGATTAAAAAAAGGGTTTTCGTGTAAATTAGAGGCCAAACCACAGGAAAATATCTGCGTCTTCCCTTCGTGTAAATGGGGCATGATATGAAGAGTGTGCAAAGTAACATATTTTAGCAACAGTGTGAAAGTGAATAGTACATAACAGGCAAAATACCGGTATAAACTTTAATATCTATTGCTACAATATGCATCACATGACTAAACTTACGTCATCGTTTTAAATACCTCCGTTTTCACAGTCCACACGACGAAGCAAAAAAAAGCGTTTTCAAATGTATCCACTTTGGAGTGCGTTTTCAAATAGCTTCGTTTTCATGTATAAAAACGCCGTCTCAGTGTGGACGGATGGCCAAAACGGAGAGAAAAAGATGTGTTTTCAAACGAAAACATATTAGTGTGGACATGGGCTTTGTGACTTTAGCTTGATCTCCTAGAGGAAGTGTTGAAAAGTCCTTGAAGATCCTCCCAAAATTGCACAAACCAGTGAACATTTTGGGTATGTACTTCTCTCTTAAAATGCATTAATGAAAAAAGTCACTTATTTCAAACGTGGGTCAGCATGTTAATACAATTTGAATTTAAAAGTAATTTAGAAAATGCAATCCGCACAAATTCACTTCCAGGTAACAGAGTTTTCATAGATTTTCGCTTCAGCTCCCCTCTGGGTCCTGAAAGAAAAGTGGCTCAATTTCAGAGTGTCGCAGTTTAAAGGTCAGTAATAAAAAATGCTCGTTCCCAAGAGCTGTCAACGGTCATGGCTCAACCTGATATTCAGAGCCTGCAGGCAAAGAGTGAGAGATGCAAGCCGCATTGTACCTCAGCCTGTGAAATACAGCCTTTTAAAGGGGGAAGAAATATGTTTCAGTCTGTGAAAGTGGCAAATCACAAAACCCTCCAATTCTACCTAAGGTGTGAATTTAAGCAGAGTCCTGGGTGCAATTTGTTGCTTATTGTCAAGATTCCTAGTGATTTTTGGGACTGCACAATCTTTTTGGTCCTTCATAGTAAATCACAGTCTACTTTCCTTCTATGGTAAATAGTGACTTGAACACATTCTTTGTTCACTTTTTGATGACAGATTGGGAATGAGATGAGGGTGAATAAATGATGACAAACATCTTTAGCATTTACTGCATATTCTGAAGGACTGAATGTGTATTGATAGATACACAGATTATTTGTATGGGACAGTGGATTAGCTGCGGGTCACCAGGTGAGGTGAGAGTTTTGGCTTTAGTCTCAAGGGCTAGGATAATCAGTACTCTGATTCACAGGGTTAGCAGTTTGCTGTAAGTATTGATTGTTTTGCTGCAGTGCCATGCTTTTGAGGTAATGGATGCCTGGAAAATCGAAGCTTTTGAAAGCTCCGGGTTCTGGAGTGTCATGGTGGCCTTCAGTGGCCAGTGGGCTGATTGAACAGAACTGAAGATTTTGCAGTGTCATTCACTGGGAACTTGAGGGAGAAGTGTGTGTGTGTCTAAAAACTTGACAGGGTATTTGATTGCTTGTGCTCATTGAGAGTTTCCCTTTAACTGTAAACAGCACCCAGCCCTTTAAATATAGACACAGACATATAGATAACAAACATAGACACATAGAGACCTACACAGGAAGACAGACATATACATCGATACATAGACAGACAGATAGATAGATAGACAAACAGACACATAGATGGACTGACAGACAGTAGTGGTCTACTATTCATCCCACAAGGGTGTGGCCCCTAAAGAGCAAAACCTCTTGAGATAGACATCTGACCGTTCACAGCTGTGAACATGAACAATCTGACAGCTCAACAAGTCCCTGCAGTGTAAACCTGTTGAGAGACACAGAGAGAGATGACACATTTCATCAGGTGTTTGTTTGTTGGCAGCTGCAAGTTGATGCTGAGTTTCCTCATGTCCACATGGAAGTCTCTCGCCAGCAAACATGAGCCGTCTGCTAATCTATCACAGCTAATGCCTACAGTCAGCCTCTAGCACAAACACTTCCACACACTGCTTGTATACGCCACTGAAAACTTTTTTCTGGTGGTTTTGGTCTGGATTCTTCTCTAGAGAACACCTAAAGATCTTGTTTGCTAGCTGCAGTGCGCCAGCTTCTAGCAAACTAACGGCAAAATCATTTCCACGTAGCTAATAAGCTAAAAATGTGTTGACACCCATCTGGACCCAGTTCACAGCAGTAACATTTTATGTCACACAAACTGACACAGGACCCTTTGCCTGCAATGTTGTTCATTAGCTAATAGCTTGGTTTGTTTTGGTGCTAAATGGAAAGTGATAATGGAAACGGCTAACGTTGACGGACGTAACCCGCTCATTCCTTGCATAAACCAAATAGCTAATTAAAAAAGTGCACCTCCTACGTTTTCAAGATGCACCTGGGGTGAATACTAACAAAGATAGACTGCGATGATTAATGCGGCAGAGTCTGGGTTGCGTTCGAGACAGATGGCCACAGGTGTGAGTGATGTTAGCAGCCAAGCTTATGAATATTTTCCACGGTTGTCGCTGCAAATTGTTTACAAATGGCTGCATTAACAATTGCATCACACACCAACAATTTCACTTCCCTTTTTAAACAGATTCCCTACCGAGTCTAAATGTCCCATCATCACATAGTTAGTAGGGTTTGGTAAGGCAGCACTGTTACCATCCAAGGCCAGTTCAAACAAGAACGACAACTATAATGATAACTATATAAGCATATACACCAATGGACATAACATTGAAAATGGATTCTGACCATTTTCAAACGGGTTTCCTGAACACTCCCGTCGTTTGCCATTGGTCAGGTAGCCCCGCCTTATAATGACACCATTGGATAAGCTCTTGTTATGTTGAACTGGGGTGTGTTTCCCGTACAACGGCGAAACTCGCTGCTTAAAGGACAAGTTCGGTATTTTACACTTAAAGCCCTGTTTCAAGATCATTTCTGATGAAATAGAATGTTTAAGATTAAAACACACATAAATCGCTGCAAAAGATGCTTTCCAACAGATTTTATCGTAGTTTTTGTCCGACTCCATTTGACTTGACTTGGACAAAAACTACGATAAAACCTGTTGGAAAGCATCTTTTGCAGCGATTTTTGTGTGAGCATATCAGTGAACACCCCTGACCACTCGGTGAGTTTCACGTCTTTGTAAACTAAAGTTTAATATGTTTTATGAAGGATTGTTTCTGTGCACCTATGCAACCATTGTAGAGGTGGGGGGGGGTGCAACCACAGAAACCGAAATTTCTCGGGACAGCAGCATGTGTCCCAATTTTAATCTTAACCGTTCTATTTCATCAGAAACGATCTTGAAACAGGGCTTTAAGTGTAAAATATCGAACTTGCCCTTTAAAGGAGAACTCCGGCGCAAAATGAAATTTGGTCTAATTACACTTTGTTACCTAGTCAACTGTTATCTGAGATTTGTTTTCATGATTATCGAATGTAAATAGTTTAATCTCTAAAAACAGTTTAGCCTATAACACTAGTATAACGCTAGTATATGGGGCAAAGAGTAATGACAAATAAAAATCGCTAGTTAATACCACTAACAAGGCTCAAAATAGCCCAACACTAACACGGCAGCATAATCAGGGTCCCTACATACAAACCGAAGCATTGAGAACGTTGTAAGTGTACAAACAGTTTAATAAGAAGATATTTTATACATACAGTCAGCTTCGCGAAAACAGACAGGAGCCATCTTTGGAAAACAGTCTCGAGCAATCGAACCACGAACGCCGAGCCAAGTGCGCTGTTGAGATGTGAACGAGCCAGTTGTTGTGATAAGGTGGCTCGGCGTTCGTGGTTCGATTGCTCGAGACTGTTTTCCAAAGATGGCTCCTATCTGTTTTCGCGAAGCTGACTGTATGTATAAAATATCTTCTTATTAAACTGTTTGTACACTTACAACGTTCTCAATGCTTCGGTTTGTATGTAGGGACCCTGATTATGCTGCCGTGTTAGTGTTGGGCTATTTTGAGCCTTGTTAGTGGTATTAACTAGTGATTTTTATTTGTCATTACTCTTTGCCCCATATACTAGCGTTATACTAGTGTTATAGGCTAAACTGGTTTTAGAGATAAAAGTATTTACATTCGATAATCATGAAAACAAATCTCAGATAACAGTTGACTAGGTAACAATGTGTAATTAGACCAAATTTCATTTTGCGCCGGAGTTCTCCTTTAACTACTATAGTACGATGCATCGTTGAAGAAATCAGCTAGCTAGTCACGACTGTTTCCCGAAACCGTATTGTCGCAAATTAATCGTTCAACCACGTTGGTTAATGATGTCACTTACCGTACTCGTGGTGGAGTAATAACTTATTTTAATGAAACTGTTTGAGATCAAATTAATGCTAGATCTTTTGCTATGAATTACGGACATGGCATCTGAGGGCTATTTCTCATTTTTAGTTATTTTGCTTTATTTCCAGATTCAATCATAGACTCGTTCTTACGTGCTAGAGCACGTTCACACATGCAACTCTTCAAAAACACTGCTTTAAATCTCATGACTAAACTAACTAAACGACGTAAATTACCTTTATATGTATTCTAAATAAAAGATATTTAGTACTGAATGTCAGCTTGCTTATTTGGCTCAAGATAAGGATTTATTGAGTCCACATGGCATACGAAACTTTGCTTCTAACCACAGATCGAGATCTGTCGTTCCAACCACACAACTTTGCGATGCTGTTTGCGAATGTTCGTTGGAACGATGGTTTCGGGAAACGCACCCCTGGACAGAATGCTAATGGGGTGTCAAACAGAGAAATGTTTTGCAATTGTGTTTATACTCTTCTGGGAAATCAACCAATGAATGCTAAACATCAAAAATGCTCTTTATCTTTATCATTAAAGTCGGCATGAAACGGAAGTTGCGATATTCTTTTCTTCCCTCTTGTGATCCGAGTGAAACGGCTTTTCGAACAAGAAAAACATGTTTTTGTCCAGGGGGAATTGATTGGATGGCGGCTCTGGTTGAGTTTTTCTATTGCTAGATCTCAAGTCTTACCCTACATTTGTTTTTTGTTTGAGAAGTCACTTCACATTTCTCAGATGTATACACAGCAAATACTCTAGGCAACTATTTAGTCATGATTAAATGTCATTGCGTAGCTCTTTATGTGGCTAACATTGCTAACAGCTGGCTTTCTTACTGTATTATTAAGGTGACATACTGTGCAGAGACTTGAGATTTGAACACGTTGAGCTCATTTATTCTGGACTGAAAGCTTATTATGATGTTGGTTGGATTCTGCGGCAGTGTGTTGAATCTGCTGGGAGGCAGAATTTCTGAGAAGTTCTGGACATCAGCCAGTGAAATTGATGGCCCAGACCTTAGTGTACAATGAGTTCCAGTCTTTATGTTCCACCTCATCTAAAATATATGGCATTCAACATGGCATAGTTGCTGTGGAAATGCGATGCAATGCATTAGGAACACAGTGAAGTACTTTTTCAGAGTCAAAAAGTCAAGAGTGTGTGCACACGGCATACAGTATTTTGACAAAAAATTAACTGACATTTGGATATACATTTCATTATTGATGTAGAACAACTACATGGGTCTGGACACCCTCTGGAGTAAGATGCCCCTTAACACACTTAAAATTTACCTTTTTATCATAGGGGCGCTTTCTGAATTTTGATATTTTATTATTAAAGGATTAGTTCACTTTTAAAAAAACTTTTGCTGATAATTTACTCACCCCCATGTCATCCAAAATGTCCATGTCTTTCTTTCTTCAGTCGAAAAGAAATTAAGGTTTTTGATGAAAACATTCCAGGATTTTTCTCCATATAATGGACTTCAATGGAACCCAAACGGTTCAAGGTCCAAATGACAGTTTCAGTGCAGCTTCAAAGGGCTTTATGTCCTGTTCTGTGAGGCGAGCATTTGTGCTTATAAAACTTAATCTTTTTTATTTATTTTTTAAATGACCTATCGTTTCGCTAGATAAGACCCTTATTCATCGGCTGGTATCGTTTAAAGCCCTTTGAAGCTGCACTGAAACTGTCTTTTTGACCTTGAACCGTTTGGGTCCCATTGAAGTCCATTATATGGAGAAAAATCCTGGAATGTTTTCATCAAAAACCTTAATTTCATTCGACTGAAGAAAGAAAGACATGGACATCTTGGATGACATGAGGGTGAGTAAATTATCAGCAAAAGTGAACTAATCCTTTAATAGCAATTTTCCAGTAAAATATCTAAAATTATTAGATATTCAGAATGTATTTTCATTTTAATGTTTTCTTACCGCATTGGCATATTGCTTTTGATGTTAATATCTCATTTACTATAATTTATAATTGCAATATTTCTCAACTAACATTTGCGTTTTGTCTGTTTCAGGATGGTACCGAGGGTTTTCCACCAAGAAACCCACAATCAAGGTAAACTGATGCATTGTTAATACTCAATAGAATGGATTGTACAATCTGTCCAGTTTTTGTTTGTTTGTTTGTTGACCCAGTGGTCTACAGTGACCCTGTTCGAATGTCAAGCAGAAATCTACTGTAGTTTTCAACTGATAGGTCTATGACCCATGCCTATTCGGAAGCAGGGAAAACTAACCATTTGTTTTGCAGAAATGTCTTTGACAAAAAAAAAAAATACATCCCTATAAATTAACATTACAATATGATTTCAATCAATGAGACAAACTGACTCCCACAAAAATGAAACCATAATATCCGCTTGCTTTGAAACAGTCTACGGAAGATGGTTGAAATGACCTTTGTTGTTGTGTTTTTTCAGTTCTACACAATGAAGTCAATACATGTGTTTTACTATAAATGCCATTTGACTTGTTGGAAATATGTATCAGTGATCTTTCTAAATTTTATCAGCAAGGGACCCTCTTTACAGTGCTTACTCAAAGGCCGCGTGGGCTATTGTTTCTACTGTTGTATGTAATGCAGCCCTTTCTCAAAATACTCAAAAATATGATAATTTCATGCTGATAAAACAAAAAAACTAGAGAAGGAATAGACAATGAAAGAATACAAATGTTTGTCTTTAATTAATGTTTTATTGAAACATTGTCTAATTACCATTGACAAATTTTAAGAGTAATTTGCATACCAAGATGAATGTTATGTAATATTATCTTTAACTTCTACTTTTAATTTGATGTGAATCAACATTAGAAGATTTGTTGGCTTGAATCTTGAATCTATTTATTAGTAAAACTTCTTTTTTTTTTGCGTAAATAGTTTGTAAAGCCAATTTATTATAAATTCTCACATCATACAGCAATGACAACTTCTGTTAAAATTTGTACCATACATTTGTTTATAGAATAAATATTTGTGCAAAACGTTCATATAACCACTTGTGTAAGTTGACGACATTACAGTGTTGACCGATTTGTTACAGGATGAATTCCTGTGTAAATTGTCAAACAGCACATACAAATTGTTCTAAACATTTACGTGAAATTGTCGCAATGCATGTTAGTAAATATTTCAGATAACAATTTTATGTACATGTGGCTCCTAAGCACAACATTCCTGTTCCCAATTTTTTGACCAAAGATGTGTTAAATTGCACTTGCGCACCTAGATGCGAAACATTACTAACAGTATTTATTTATTTGTATTATTTGAAGATATATGTAAAAAAAATTTTGCGTCTTTAGCATTATCTGAGGACATTTTGAAATACACTGCTCTTTCCGACACTTAGCTTAGCAATGACATCTATTAGAAAGTGGCAGCGAGCGACTAATATCTTCTTCACAGACAAGAACAAAAATGATTCTGTTTTTCCCGACCTCACAAGCCAGGAAGAGACGAGGACATGAAGTACCACTAATATTCCTTCAAAAGGCAGTTTTTCTGTGTGACTTAGATCTTGTCTGTCACAGCTGTTTTCTTCAGGGGCACAAAAGCACAGGCAGGTATTACTGCAGGCGCCATGTTGAGCTTATTTGTTGCATTTTCTCAGTTACAAATAGTATTTTCCCACATCTATACTACGGGAAAATGTCTTACACCTCACTAGAATGTACAGGGAATCACCACATAAGACATCAGAACAGCATTAAGTAAAGCTTCAGTTGTTTTAATACATTTTTACAGTATGCAGTGAGTAGCAGTCTTATTATCGGGTAGCACTATTCAAATATGTTACATTCAGCCATATGTTGACAGATCCATATCCAGTAGCTGACATTTTCCAACAATTTTCTTTTGTTTGAGTAAAGTTCACCCTACAAAGGACAGCCGAAAAGTTTTATGCATACGGTGACCTTTACAGAGCTACGGCTAAGCTATAAAGAAGCCCTCATCCAAACCAACCGAAGATAAAGACCTTCGGGCAGAAGATTCTAGAAATCACATGTACGGATGAACAGGAGCGTTGTTTTGATGTGACCTCGCTGAGTTACAGGAGTTTTCTATATAACGGTCACCTGGCAGATACTATGAGGTTAGTTTGAAAGATTTATGATTTAAGCCATGTGCAAATTCATAAGTCAACACTATTGCTGAGTATTTTCCCCTCAAAAATCAACCCCGTTTCCTACCATCACTTTTGGGGCTTTTCTCCACTGACTTTCCATGATGCTCAAAGCCTTTCTCAGGATGCTGATTTTGAATAAGAACATGGTTTGTGTTACATTAGCAACACATTATTAGTTTTTTGATAAGTAAAGCCAAAGTCTAATCATATCAATTACCATTATGTGTCCAATGTTGTAGAGAGCGATACATAAAATGCATTACCATTATGAACATCGACTTGTAGACGACCCTGTATAATTCACTCTTCCTCTTCTTCTTCTGAATCAGGTTCAGACATGATACAATCTATATTTACACTTTCCATTGTGTAGCGTTTACTACAGTTGACCAGTGGAACAGGTATTCTGAGCTGTGATTGAGTGAGGCGGGGACTAATTTGCATATATGCATGGGACCACATACTAAATAAAGCAAGGGTGTAGGAGTTACAGTCAAGAAATGTTAAGGCATGAAAAAAAAAAAACGTTTAAATGTCTTTTTGATTATCAAAGATGATTTTAAAGGGATACAAATATTGACTGCAATGGCTTTAAAAAACAAAAACATGATATTTTGTAAAAACAACAAAAAAAATTAATCTCACTCAGAAATAGTATTTTCACTCAGAATAGTATTTTCTTGTAAAACAAATTAGATTTTTTTTTACAGTGTACAATAGTGATTTGACATTTGATATTGGCTAAAAAATTATGAATACAGTATTTATTCATAGATCTGAATATACATTCATAAATGTGAATATATAAGTAAAGGCCTGTTCACACCGGGACGAATTTCGTGTGCGATATTCGCTGACGTTTAACGCCTCGTAACTAAACAAAAGGGTGCCAATGTGAGTGTGCACACCGACGCCGAAAACGGCACGCGTTAAAGCGTCATTTTTTTTAAAACTCCTCGGGTTCGTTGTATGATAAGCTGATGCTGCATGAATACACACTCTTTAATACTGAAGCTGATCTAGGCAGGTGGAGCTGGGGAGGTGGAGGGGTTCAGAGGAACTCTTAAAGCAAACAATGAACCAGACTATTTAAATGTTGAGCAGGATTAGCAGAGGCCAATCAGCTTGTGGCATGCGCTAATGATGTGATTGCTTACAGATTGTATGTAAAGGATCTGCGCCCCCTAGAGTTTCATGACTGAACCAGACATGTTTACATCAGAATATATAAGTCAGAATTACAACTCAGGATTTATTCACATGTATTTTATTTAGTTAAAATATGGATGGGAATATAAGTCTGCTAGTATTTCTAACTTAGTACAATAACAAATAGATATTCAGGATGGCCTACACATATAACATATGTTACTGAATCAATATTATGTTAAGCTTACTATGAACATCGTTGCATATATCTTACTTTGGCCATCGGTTAGGCGCAGGTGTGCCACGCTGCATGCCAGTTGACACTTTACTCAAGGTGAGAATCCATAGGGCTGCCTTTGTGTTCACTGTATGTGTGCATACCATGTAGCAAGACCTCAAAGTGCCCGTTGGAGGTGCCCGTGATGCCCACTGTAAGCCGAGCACTGAGCAGTGCGGTCGACGGCCAATCCTTGCTAATCTTCTGTGGAGGTGACACTGAGCTGGCACCTGCTCCTAAATGCCTGTGCCAAGCCCGCGCTGAGAGAACCACAGGGTTGTGCTCACAGTGTGAATGAGGTGGGAAACTCATGCCATTACCTGGAGCTGTGAGGAAAAGCGTGCCACCCAAACTGCTCCGAATTCCTGCTTTCAAGAATGTGATTTTTACTATTTCAAACATGAGGTGTGAAAATGTACACATAGTTGGCAAAGTAGAATGACTCGCTGTGTAAATTAAATTGAATTGTTTCTTATGTAAATGGTTGCATCATACATCCATCGATTTGTTTACAGAGTGAATTTTGGTGTAAATTGTAAAGTCCAGTGTAAGGTTGTAAAAATATTCTTGCATAAACTCATTGTGCACCGCAGATACTCTATAAATACAGACAAAAAAGAACAAAAGTTTTTTTGGATCATCAAATTGTTGTATCATATAGTACCCGCACGTTTGTTTACGGAATGAATTTTGTGTTTGCAAAACGTACGTTTTCAACATGTAGTATCTTCACGTTCATTTACAAATAAAATTTCTGTGTAAAATGTTCATAGAAGCATTCGTACTTAAAATTTGTCATCATGCAGAACCAGCACATTTGTTTACAGAACAAAACTATGTGTAAATCATAAATAAAACAGGTGTCCGTGTTACAGTGTAGTTATACATTTAAGTTCTGAGTAATAATTAACTACATGTACTTAATACATATGATTAGGGTTAGGGTTAAGATTTGGTTTAGGGTTAGTTGCGTGTAATTATGCAACTATCTGTAGTTATTAGGGTTACAATTTCTTGTATGTTGTCATTGTTACAATGCAATTACATATATTTAATTACTGAGTAATATTAATCAGCAACATGTACTTACTATAAGGTTAGGGTTCAGATTAGAATTAGGATTTGGTTGAGGGTTAGTTGCATATATAATTATGCATAATTTACTGCTTCTACTCTGGTAAGTAAGTACATGTAATATTTAAAAAGGACACTGTAAAATTAAGTGTTACCGTTATTTGTTACACTGATTATTTGTTTTAAAGAAGAACAAAATGTACTAAATTTCTTTGTAAAATGTTTGTAAAAGCATTATTGCGTAATAATGCAGTACCTGCACATTTGTTTCTAGAATTAATTTTTGTGTAACATGTTCGCAAAACCGTTCTTGCATGAATTTTCAATGTTCAGTGTCCTCGCATTTCTTTACAGAATACATTTCTAAAATGTTCATTAAACCATGCGTACGTAAATGAAACAATTCATAAAACAATTCTAGTGTATCTTTCACATTTTTGTTAAATAGCAAATTTCGGTTGGTAAAACCAATTTTTAAAACGTAAATCGTCAACACATTTGTAGCACATTCAGTTCCGACAATTATTTTTACCATTCGAACGTAAGCTGAACCTTGCATTCAGTGCAAACACGTGTGCAAATTTCAATACTTCGGCCCTTTTTACACCTGGGCCCGTATGTATAAAACTTCTAAGAAATGCTCTTAAGAATAGTCTTAAGCTTTGACTTAAGTGTCAGAAAATACTTAGTAAAGAGTAGGGCTTTTCTAAGAGTAAGATACTTTTATAAAGCAGCTAAAAGCAACTTTCAGTAAAGTATAAGACTGATTCTTAAGTGCTGACTGAAGTAGCACTTAAGTGCTGCAAACTAAGGACTACAATGATGTTAACCCAAAATGGCCGCCCTGAACCTCTGAATCAGCCAATAGTGAGCCTGCAAGGGTGAGGTCACTGCAGCATGACACCAAACATTATAACATCAAACATTATGTAATTATAACAAAATAATTTAATTAAGACACTGAAACTTTAATATTTAAATGTATTTTTTAATTGCTTTGCATTGTGCAAAATTATCACAAATTTGTTTTGAAGGAAAATTGTCAGATTTACACTTTATTCAAATAGTATTAAAAATGTGTTAAATATTTTGTAAGCGTATTGTGTTATGCCTGGAGTCAATTGTTTATTTGTGATAACACAATGAAACATTCCAAATTGCACAGACACAATTTTTAGCCAGGCTTTCATATAAATAAATTATGAACAGGTGAAAAAAAAAGAGAGGATAATGAAATATTAAGAAATGATTATGTTGCAGACAATGTATGTTTTTTTTTCTCCTGTGAGCTTTTTTTCTAAAAACCTGTAGCTGTAGTTTGCCCTTATTTGTCACTTAATATTTAAAAATAATATTGATCTGCCTGCATTGACACCGGATGATGACATCACTGTTTTCACCAGAGCGGCTGTAGAGATAAATTAACTAAATAGAAAACTAATGATTTTTTACAATGGAAATGAATGCTTTAGCTTAAGTTCTGAAAGGAAGATTAATATACCTCCCTCATACCTCCCGGGGGTCGGTTCCGCCTGTGTCTTCAGGCAGTAAAAGAAGATTTCCGTTACCCTCGGATTGCGAGCTACGCAACAGAACTTTATAACACAATACTTGCTTGCTGGGCTGTTAATAAACTTTGTCACGTCATTTTGCCTCCCGAGTCTTTCTGGTTAAAATTAATAAACACTGAATATACTTAAGCAGGACAATGACACTATTTTCTTCTAGAGCTGCTGTACAGCCAAGACGAACTTTGTTGCATTATTTTCCTGTAATCTCTGTAAAGCTGCTTTGAAACAATCTGTATTGTAAAAAGCACCGTAGAAATAAATGTGACTTGAAATAATTTTGTCAGATAAATACTTTCACTAAGTTTAGTGTTGTGTTCTTCCCTCACATTTTAAAATATATATAAAAAAATATATACAAATATTTTCCTCATAATTTGATGGTTTAAGCAAACTTGTAGGGTCATTAAAAAAAAAAAACTCTGCACATCACTTTTGGCCACCACTGTATATTTGGTGTGGTCAGTGTCACAATAGTGCTATTCAAGAGCCTACTAACTGTGGACTGAAGGGCCCGAGTCATCACAGGTGCACTGCTGCATTCCAGTCGCCAAATATATAGATAATACTTTAATTTCATTGCTATAAAACTTTTTTAAAGGTAAGTTACAAAAAGAATACCTTGATTAAACTTTTTTTTTATCGTTTGATCAACTCATTTTACTACAATACATCATATTTTCATTGAAAAGTGCATGGCCTAATCTCTCTGCTGCCATCTTGTTACTCCTAACTAGGTTAGGAGACCTCTCCAGCTCTCTTAAATAATTTAGGAGCTGAGACCAAGTCTTAACACTTAGGAACCTTTATGAATCACACTTACTCTTAAGTTTAGGAATAAGAGTAAAATTATGTAATTCTTAGAATTTTGACAGACTTGAGACTAAAATTTTACTCTGAGTGGCTTTATACATACGGGCCCTGGTATTTAGATGTGTTTTGGGTGATCGGATGACAAGTGAACAACACTAAATACAGGTGTAAACAGGGACTAAAATGTTTTGAGCTTGTCCATTTTCGACCACTGCCAGATGTAGTAGAAAACGCATTCAACTGGATTGCTTTCGTAGTGTAAACGCTCATGTGGTCGAATGTGTTCACACAGCCACAAAAGACTGTCTACTGACCGAACGCGTAAACATGGGACGTGCACTAGAAAGACAGGATTTAAACTTTCGGCTGAAGACCCAGGTTTGGTTTGAAGATGAAAAATGTACCAAGCACAATGTTCTCTCACCATTCCCGATTTCTTACAGACACTCACAGGGTTCGGCTGGTTCTTTGGATGTTTTTCCGTTGTCTCCGGTCTTCATATGAAAATTGCACGAGTTTATTCCGACCGTTAGATTGATAGATCTGAAAAAGCCCATACATTTACCCACCCATAGAAGAAATCGGGACAGAAGTGGTTAAAAAGTGGACAGAAGAGACGGATTAAAATGCATCTTAATACCAGATGTAAACAGGGCCCTTGTTAACAGAACACATCTCTTTGTATGTCTTTTGAAAAACCTTCACACAAACTGAACTGTGACTGACAGCACAACACAGATGCTGTTGAGAAAGCTAACCCGGAATGACACTTTTAGAGGTGTTCGTGATAATGTGTGATCTCATTAGAGTTGCTTGTAATCAGTATGTCATTAACACGAGGTTCTTTAAACAGGGATTTGAGCTCTTCTACTGCCCTGTGAGTGTTTGCGTGGTGAGGCAGCATCACGCCGCGAGTGATTGTTTGTGTTTGGCTTCACTATTTTGAATCTCTTTGCCTCTCTCTCTCTCTCGATCAATTATTTTCATCAGAAATGTTCCACCCACTCTCGTCTGCCTACACACACTGACACCCCAGAGCCCACGGGCCAGCATCAGGAGTGTGTCTCCAACCGCTTTCTGCTGATGGAAACCGGAGTCGAGAGAAAGAGAGCGAGGATTGAACTTGTGAAGAAAGTCAAATCATTCAATCACAGGCAGATTTGTTTGCCATTATTTATGGATTTGTTTGTCAGAGAGAAATACTGAGTGGTAAAGAATAGGTGATCCAGAAGTCAGCTTGAATCGACTGTTTCATTTAGAAAAGCTTACGCTGCCTTACTATAATTGCGATAAATTGACAAATAACAAATAAGATGTTTTTTCTCATTTTCGTAATGGCTATTTTACATATGTATGTATACAGTAGTTATATAATAGTTGTCTTGATATATGATCGTTAGTCTTTAGTGTCACTTATGATCAATTTAATTAATGCTTTCCAAATAAAAGTATTAATTTATTCCCAAACTTGATCCTAAATGATCCATCATGGTAGCCCATTTGTCTATGCTGATAATTTCCTGACAGGATGATTTTTGCATTACAGCATTTTCTGCATTATGCTAATATGAATTTGGGGGGTTAATGGTGTGCTTAATTAAGATTTTTATTTTATTTGATATATGTTATGTTTTATTTTAAGTTATATAACAGACATAACATTTATAACATAATTAATAATGTTATAAGTCACCTCACTCTGACCACAGCACATCAATTTCGCAACAGCGCCACCTATTGTTCGAAAGTGATAATCCATTAAATCATATTTTTAGTTAACTTATATGATTTTTCAGCCACTTTGCCAAAATTCATCTTTAAATGTCTTTAACTGCTCCTTGCTGCAGTTGGTCTGAAACTCCCAGCCATGTTGGCATGTCTTGTCGTCTTCTTTTGCGCTTGGCCCCGTAATGGCTGCTTGCAGCTATATTTTCTATTGTTATTATATATTTTATTTTATTTATTCATTTATTTTGCTAATGAGAATTTAGGGGTTGAGGGTGTGCTTAAATGCCTTTAAGATTTTTAAGCTATTTTTCATTTTGTTTTCTATTTTCTATTATTATGAAGTTTTTCATTTTATTTTCTAATTTTTTTTTGCAATATGCTAATGATAATTTGGGGGTTGAAGGTTTGTTCAATTGTCGTAAAATTGTATTTAATTTTAAATGACAGATATACCATTTAAAATATTATTAAAAATAATATTAAACAAATTATTAAAAATAATATTTAAAAATTATTACAAATATTTATTATAGTTTGAGTGCCAAATAACATATTTTGCTTTCATTTAGGTCTAAACGTTTTTAGAAAATGACAAAAACTAGTTATGTTGCAAAAATGTAATAACAACATATCATTTAACAGCATTACATTTACATGTACTGTATATGCCATGCACTTTTAACCAAAGTGACTTCAAATACATTTTATTAGTTCATGCATTTACTGGGAACTGAACCAATGACCTTGGCATTTCTATCTAATTGGCTTGACTTCTAACATTCATTCAGCTTGAATGTTGCCCGACCTCAGATCATCTGGTAAAAAGAGAAGACATGACACATTTAACCGCCTTAAAGACAAGAAAAACAAACAGCCTGCAAGATTAGCACAGACAACACAATGAGCCAAACAATATTTGATTGACATGCGGGTGAAGGTTTCTGAATGCCTGTGCAGCTGCTTCTTGACTAAAAGTACTGACAAATAGACAAAACACACTTGCGATATAATGAAAGCTTTTCCTGGGCACTTTGTCCAAGACATAATCCTTTTTTGCTAAATTACACAGTTTTCACTCACATGTTGCAATTATGTCAATTTCATATTCTCTATTGTGCAAACTCTGTGACAAAAGATAGAGTGTGGGAAGTGTTTATAAATTATTTCTACTCTTTTGGACTCATTGAATTACTTGGACAAACTTTAGAATTTAGTATTTTATGAAAGTGAAGACAAGCCATACGCCCACAAACTTCTATATTTGTATATACACTACCATTCAAAAGTTTGAGGTTGCTAAGTTTCTGTATAAAGTCTCTTATGCTCACCAAGGCTGCATTTATTTGATCAAAAAATACAGTAAAATCTGTAATATTTTGAAAAAATATTATAATTTAAGGTAGCTGCTTTCTACTTGAATATATATATTAAAATGCAATTTATTCCTGTGATCAAAACTGAATTTTCAGCATCATTACTACATTCTTCAGTGTCACGTGATCTTTCAGAAATCATTCTAATATGATGATTTGGATTATTTGATGAATATTAATAAAAAAAAGAACAGCATTTACTTGAAACATAATTATTTTGTAACATTATAAATGTCAGTTTAATAGATTTTTCTGAATAAAAGTATTGATTTCTCTAAAAAAAAAAAATCGTAATGCAAAACTTTCGAACGGTAGTGTAAGTAAATATTTTGTTATAAACTGTTTTTTTATACTTACCGTATAATAAATCACATATGGTTTATTTTATTCCATTGGTTTTGATTCTAAGACACAATTTGTGATGATTTATGGTGTATTCCCTTATACAGGAATTTAAGTACGCAGACTTGTGCAGTCCATTGTCAAATGCTTTACTCTGAATCAAACTTTGTTTTGGTTGCGGTTTAAAAATCTAAGTTGCTTTGATTCATGATTTAGAACCGTTTATGTGAGAAAAACAGGGAAAAACATAAAGTCTACACCACTGACACTGCATGTTTTTAGGCTTTCCACGCTGAAATCTGGGACGTTTTTCTCCACAGAACGAGAGTTGCTATTCCAGAATCCAGGCCACAGTCGGCCGGGTCTCCGGAGAGAAATTCCTGCCGATTAGAACAGATCATTACTCCTCATGGCAGAGGGAAAAGCAACCTGCGGCGCACAGGGAGAGAGGTCAACAGAGAGGGTCTATAGACGGCCCTTCACACAAAACCTGCCTTTTTATCAAGATGAATGAGGGCAGGGAAAGATAGCTTTGTTAGTCTGATGAATTTAAACCTGACATATTGGTGTCTCTGCCTTGTCATCGCCTCTTTAAAAGCCTCTCTGGAGGTCAGCCGGGAAATCTCGATTTCCTGTAGCTGTTTTTGGCTGATTTGGTATTTTTAGTTCCTTCAGTTTTTTTCTCGTGTATTGCTAACAAACATAGATCAGTAGTTCAGGCATACATATGGAAATTTATAAACCAGTTCTTGATGAAAAAAAAAGTATCTTATGCTAACCAAAGCTGCATTTATTTCATAAAAAATACAGTAAACATTTTAAGTATTGCCATTTAAAATAACCGTTTTCTATTTTAATATATTTAAAATTTTAATTTATTCCTGTGATCAAAGCTGAATTTTGAGCATCATTACTCCAGTCTTCAGTGTGACATGATCCTTCAGAAATCATTCTAATATGATGATTTGCTGCTTAAGAAACATGTTATCTTATTAAAAATGTTAAAACATTTGTGCTGCTTAATATTCTTGTGAAAAAAAATAGTTCAGTCATGAAACTCCAGAGGGCGCTGGTCCTTTACACACAATCTTTAAGCAATCACACTATTACTGCATGCCACAAGCTGATTGGCCTCTGCTGATTCTGCAGCCAATGAGATTGCTTGCTCAACATTTAAATAGTCTGGTTCAGTGTTTGCTGTAAAAGTTCCTCTGAACCCCTCTACCTCCCCAGCTCCACCTGCCTAGATCTGATACAGGATTTATGCATATCTATTCTTGCAGCAGCAGCATATCTTACATGCTCATAGCATTCAATTCCAAACCTAATCAATCACACCTGAACAAGCTATTCCTGATTTAGTGCATCCTTGCTTAATAAATAATTTAAAAAAAACTATTAAAAATTTGTAATAAATTTATTTGAGTAAAACTGAATGTTCAAAAAGATTAAATCAAAATAAAGTTTAATAAAAAAGTTTCTAAAGGTGAAATTTATAGAGTTCCAAGTGTCCAACTTGTACATACGAATTCAACAAATATGTTTTACAACTTATAAATGGTGTCGTACAGAGATCCTCACATGACATGCAGACAATGGATAAAAAAAAAATCTCTTGTTTTAGTAAATCGTGGCCATGGTTTACTAATTCGTTCTCTCGTTTTAACTAAATCGTGGCCAAAAATTAAGAATTCGTTCCCACGATTTATTAATTCATTCACTAATTTTATTAAATAATGGCGATGTTGAACTAATTTGTTCACTCGTTTTGATTAAACTAATCAAGTTTACAAATTTAGTAAAACGACGTAACAAATTATTCGGTGTTGGGGAAACGAATTACAAGTAAAGCACGTTACATAATCAGGTTACTTTTTTCAAGTAACTAGTGAAGTAACACATTACTTCTAAATTTACAAGAAAATATCTGAGTTTCCCTTTCAAATAAGTTTGTTCTCTTACGAGAGTATCTCTCGTACTGCGTAATATCTTACGCTATGGGGGAAACACTCTTTCCTCGAGATATTGAAGCCAAAAATTATCCTTAATTTTTTTAATCATGCAAAACGCTTTTGCAGCAGCAAGCAGACAAGGGCGAGACAGCTCGCGCGCCCATTGGCTGCCTCGCTGGAAAAGCTGCAGCCTATCGAGTGAAGGCACTGCGTGACGTAATGACGAATGAAGACGCTTCGCGCTCATTTCGTCATTTCCCGCCAGTATAGGCGTGGTCTCGCCCTCTAAATACCCCTCGATAGCTGTATTTCTCTGATTTTTCTTTCTTCACGCGAAGCTCACGCATCGCGGGATCCAGAGTGAGAAGCCGCGCCGTTGACTTGTAGCCTTCTCAGCGGGACGTGCCATCTTCTGAAGTCGCTGGCCCAGCCGCCTTCAACTGCCGTACCTGCTGCGCTTTCCGGCGTACTATATCCTTTTACTCTGCTAAGTGTGTGTGTGTGTGTTTGCTTACGTGACGCAACACCCATTTCTACTGTTCTAAAAGAGCTGCGTCTTTTTAAAGATGCCTTCCTGTGGTTCTTGCCGAGCCCCACTCAGCGACGAGGACCGCCACGTCATCTGCGTGTCCTGCCTGGGTGAGGATCACGCGGCCACCGCGCTCGCTGACGGCGGATGCCATCATATTGAACGCTTGCCCATGGTGACTCTGCGGACTCGCCTAGCTTCGTTCTCCGAGCCCGCATCCCAGCCCGCCGTGATGCCGCGCCGCAAGAAGCGCCGCGCCCTGCGCGCGCCCGAGCTATTTCCAGCCCGCCAAAGCTCGCCGGTTCGCCCGCCAGCTTCGCCGGCTTCGCTCGAGTCGCTCCCAGACGGACAGCGGCCGCCGTCTGCCGCCGCGTCCGCACTTGAGCTCGACAAACTTGCGGAGACGGCATTGAAACTGAGCCGATGCGTCCGCTCTCTCAAGCCGTGGATTACATCGGCCTGAATGGTGAGATACATTTGTGGCTAACGCTATCCGAGATGACGGAAGCTGAGCGCTCCGTGTTCCTCGACGTTCTCGCTCTGCTGGACGCCGCCCCCCTCAGCGCGGGCCCCGGCCGAGGATTGAGATAAAGCCCGAGGTCTCAAGGCCTTCCTAGTCTCTCTAGGAAAGCGACGGTGTTCAGTTCCCGCTGCGGCTGGACTTTCACCAAAACTTCTCGCTCGTTCAGTTCCAAGCAATGTGACTGTTCCAGTGTATTTCGCAGTGAGCAAGCTGGTTCCACAGCCCGCTTGCCTGCGCACAAAGGCCGTCGTTTCGGCTAACTAGCAGCGCCGCCAGGCCCGAGATCAAACACCGCGCTCTCGCTCTGCTGGACGCCGCCCCCCTCAGCGCGGGCCCCGGCCGAGGATTGAGGTAAAGCCCGAGGTCTCAAGGCCTTCCTAGTCTCTCTAGGAAAGTGACGGTGTTCAGATCCCGCTGCGGCCGGATTTCCACCAAAACTTCTCGCTCGTTCAGTTCCATGCGTTGTGACTGTCCCAGTGTATTTCGCAGTGAAGCAGCCGGTGTCTCAGCCCGCTTGCCTGCGCACAAAAGCCGTTTCTATGGCTACCCAGATAAATCCAATAAAGAGTGCATTTTCTGGTGTTCCGGCCACGGCCGATGGTGTTACGAGTGTTGTAAGAATGCCCACGTCCCAGTGCCCATTCCCACACCCAGACACAGCCCGCCACGGTGCAGGGCTAGCACAAATAAAACCAACTCATGTTGGTTGTGCAGAAAATGTAGTGAACGCGCCCATACAATGCCCGCTTACACTACACGATGCGTGTCCCTTGGTTTCTGTAAAAACGAAACTAACACACATTTAGTCGGCGCGAGCCGACAGTGTTCTCAGTGCAGTAAATGTGCCCGCTGTTCCGCATTTCCTCACTAACACGCCGAATCCCACGGGATTCACCCCCGCTCGCTTTCTATGCACAACCCGTCACAGAAAAGCTGAGCGCGGCCAGGCTGCCCGCTGTGATTAGCGCGCACCTCGCACGCTGTGAACACAGCGTTGATTCAGTCGGCGCGAGCCGAGTATTCTCCGTGCAGAAAATGTGCCCGCTGTCTCGCGCCCGCATTTCTCACAGACACTCCGAATCTCACGGGATTCACCCCCGCTCGTCTTCTCTGCACAACCCGTCACAGAGAAGCTGAGCGCGGCCAGGCTGCCGGCTTTGATCAGCGCGCGCCTGCCCGCTGTGATTAGCGCGCACCTCGCACGCTGTGAACACAGCGTTGATTCAGTCGGCGCGAGCCGAGTATTCTCCGTGCAGAAAATGTGCCCGCTGTCTCGCGCCCGCATTTCTCACAGACACTCCGAATCTCACGGGATTCACCCCCGCTCGTCTTCTCTGCACAACCCGTCACAGAGAAGCTGAGCGCGGCCAGGCTGCCGGCTTTGATCAGCGCGCGCCTCGCACGCTGTATACACAGCAGTGATTTAGTCGCGCGAGCTGACAGTATTCTCAGTGTAGTAAATGTGCCGCATTAGTAAATGTGCCCACATTCCCTCACACGCGCCGAATCCCACAGGATTCGCCCCGCTCGCTTTCTCTGCGCGTCCCGCCATAGAGAAGCTGAGCGCGGCCAGGCTGCCCGCTGTGATCAGCGCGCCCCCCGCCTCGAACGCTGTAAACACGGTGCTGTGTTCCCAGTACACAGGGGCTCTCGAGCCGCCGTCCTGCCGCGGCCAGAGCCCAGATTTCATTCTACCCCTAGCTATTCACGCAGATGCGTGGTCAAGGCTTCCCGGGGTATCAGAATGGGTGTTGAACACTATAACGAGAGGCTGTTCGCTACAGTTCGCTCGACGCCCCCGCCGTTATACGGCGCGAGTCGAAACTACGGTGTATAGCGAAGTGTTTCATCTACTTCGAGCCGAGATAGCGAAACTACTGAGAAAAGGGGCTATAGAACCTCTATCTCAGGGCGAAGGGGGCTTATACAGCAGATATTTTCTGGTACTGAAAAAAGATGGTGGGCTCAGACCCATTCTAGATCTGCGACTGCTGAACAGAACGCTCGGGAAGCGCCAGTTCAGAATGCTTACGACCAGTAAAATCCTCGCGCAAGTGCGCCAAGGAGACTGGTTCATGTCAACAGATCTGAAAGACGCCTATTTTCAAATACAAATAGCGCCCCATCACAGGCGATTCTTGAGATTCGCCTTCGAGGGCCAGGCATGTCAATACACAGTCCTGCCGTTCGGCCTGTCCATAGCACCCCGTACGTTCACGTAGTGCATGGACGCGGCCCTCCGCCCCCTGAGACTTCGGGGCATGCGAGTTTTGAACTACTTGGACGATTGGCTGATTCTAGCTCGTTCACGAACGGAGCTCATAGAACACAGGGCCGCATTACTCGAGCACCTCGAGGAGCTGGGCCTTACAGTCAATTGGGCGAAAAGCTCACTGCTCCCCAGTCGGAGAATTTCCTTCTGGGAACAGTGTTGGACTCGCTATCCATGACAGCACGCCTGTCACCGGAGCGCGGATTGAATATTCAGCACGTCGCGAGATCCTTCCGCCACGGCTCTATAGTCCCGCTCAGCAGGTTTCAGAAAATGCTGGGTCTGATGGCCTGCTCCGCATGTGCCCACTGCAGCTATGGCTAAAAGCACGAGTTCCCCCAGGGCGTGGACCGCGGGTCTATTTCGCCTCAGGGTCGACCTTCAGTGCGTTTCAGCTCTGGAACCGTGGAAAGTGACCGACTGGTATCAGTCAGGTGTGAGTCTGGGGATCGCCTCGGGTGTGACGGTGGTGTCTACGGACGCCTCCACATCGGGGCGGGGAGCATCGGGTCCACACGCCTTTGCAGGCTGGCGGAACCCCTCTTGGTCTGGGCCCAGCGCAACCTCCTTTCTCTGAAAGCGGCGCACGTGCCTGGGCACCTGAATACGGGTCCAGACAAGCTGTCCAGAGACAACGTCCCGACAGGAGAATGGTCGCTGCATCCGCAGACGGTCCAGCTGCTGTGGGAGACGTTTGGCAGAGCGCAGGTGGACCTGTTCGCGTCCCGCGAGAACGCTCACTGCCCAGTATTCTTCTTGAAAAGCAGGGACGCGCTGGCCCATGCTTGACCCAGCGGTCCCCTGTATGCTTTTCCCCCTGTCTCGCTCCTGCCTCAGGTGTTGGAACGGATCAGGGAAAATGGATGCCCAGTGCTGCTTGTAGCTCCGCTCTGGACGAACCAGGCTTGGTTTCCGGTCCTGATGCGGATGGCCAGCACTGCCCCGTGGCCTGTACCGTTGAGGAGAGATCTCCTCTCTCAGGCGGAGGGCTCGATTGGGCATCCTCGCCCGGAACTGTGGTCCCTGCACGCATGGGCCATCAGCGGGTACCCGCTAGCCTCCCGGAAGGAGTGTTAAACACGATCGCGCAGGCTAGAGCTCCGTCTACCAGACGGCTCTATGCCTCGAAATGGTCGGTGTTCTCTACTTGGTGTCGAGCCCGTGGCTTTTCACCTGTGGACTGCGGGGTTAAGGAAGTGCTTGTCTTCCTTCAGGAGCTGATGGATAAGGGAAGGACCCCATCCACGCTCAAAGTTTATGTGGCGGCCATAGCACCGTTTGCTAAACCGGTGTCTGGCCAGTCACTGGGGAAAAAACGACTTAGTCGTGCGTTTCCTACGAGGAGCTCGGAGGTTAAACCCTCCCAGGCCCCCTTCAGTCCCGGCTTGGGACCTTTCCACGGTCTTGGAGGCCATGAAAGGCGCCCCGTTTGAGCCGATCCAGCTGTCGGACATGAAGCACCTGTCCCTTAGGACGGTGTTTCTATTGGCTCTCGCTTCAGTGAAGCGTGTAGGGGACTTACAGGCGCTTTCTGTAAGCGCGTCATGTCTGGAGTTTGGGCCTAACGACTCAAAGGTCGAACTCAAACCGAGGCACGGCTACGTGCCGAAATCCCTCAATACACCGTTTAGGGCCCAGGTAATTTCCCTGGGTAACACTTTATTTGAAGGGGTGTGCATAAGACTGACATGACACTGTCATAAACATGACATAACACCTGTCATAAACATGAAGGAGTCTTTATGAATGTTTATGACTGTTGTCATTAAGTGTCATTCGGTAAATTATGACACTTTCAATGCAAAGTTGACATTGTTTAAAATGTCTTTGTTATGACAACTTGACATTACCCAAGACAAAAATGTCTTGATTATGACAACTTGAAATTAACAAAGACGGAAATGTCTTTGTTATGACAACTTGACATTAACCGAGAAATCATAACCTGTCAACCTGTGACAACTTTGGCCGTCATGACACCATTATAACTATGTCATGAATATTTTACTTGTCCTCAAGTAAAGTGGAACACATTGTACTAGTTATAAAGATGTCATTAAGGGTTATTACACTGCAAAATGCTTGAAGTTTGATAATTAGACCTGTTATGACATATTTGTGACAGGTTGACAGGTTATGATTTCTTGGTTAATATTAAGTTGTCATAACAAAGACATTTCCGTCTTTGTTAATGTCAAGTTGTCATAATCAAGACATTTTTGTCTTGGGTAATGTCAAGTTGTCATAACAAAGACATTTTTTGTCTTTGTTAATGTCAAGTTGTCATAACAAAGACATTTTAAACAATGTCAACTTTGCATTAAAAGTGTCATAATTTACCGAATGACACTTAATGACAACAGTCATAAACATTCATAAAGACTCCTTCATGTTCATGACAGGTGTTATGTCATGTTTATGACAGTGTCATGTCAGTCTTATGCACACCCCTTCAAATAAAGTGTTACCTTTCCCTGTCAGCCCTTCCGGTTCTCGATGAGGAGAGGGACGCGAGTCTCCTTGCCCTGTCAGGGCGTTAAGGGCTTATGTGTCCCGCTCGCCTGAGCTCAGGCAGATCGAGCAGCTTTTCGTTTTGTTTGGCGGCCGTTCTAAGGGACTCGCCGCCTCAAAACAGAGCCTATCCAGATGGATAGTGGATGCCATAGCGCGGGCTTACACTTCCAAGGGCCTGCGGTGCCCATTGGGTGTCAAAGCGCACTCCACAAGAGGCGTGGCCTCGTCGTGGGCATGGTATAGCGGGGTCTCCCTGCAGGATATCTGTACGGCTGCGGGCTGGGCCTCGCCGTCGACATTTATCAAGTACTATAACCTGGAGGTGCCCGCCTTACAAGCTAAGCTTTTGGCGGTCTGAACTTCGGGCTTATCGGCCGCCAATGCGGCTATGTTGCCCTTACGGGTCGGTACCCCTACGGGACTTTTATGAAGGAGTGATGCTTCTAGCCTCTCCTCCTCTACTCTATGTGAGTTATGGTGATTATGCACTAGATGTGCCCCGGGCTTGGCCCCGGGACTCTGGTGTTGGATCCCTGTCCGCACGGCGTTTTGTATGGGGTCCCCATAGCGTAAGATATTACGCAGTACGAGAGATACTCTCGTAAGAGAACGTACTCGGTTACTAACGTAACCTCGGTTCTCTCTAGAGAGGGAACGAGTACTGCGTATCTTGCCGTGCTTGAACTATGCTCTGGTTCGCTTCGGTGTACAAAAATCAGAGAAATACAGCTATCGAGGGGTATTTAGAGGGCGAGACCACGCCTATACTGGCGGGACATGACGAAATGAGCGCGAAGCGTCTTCATTCGTCATTACGTCACGCAGTGCCTTCACTCGATAGGCTGCAGCTTTTCCAGCGAGGCAGCCAATGGGCGCGCGAGCTGTCTCGCCCTTGTCTGCTTGCTGCTGCAAAAGCGTTTTGCATGATTAAAAAAATTAAGGATAATTTTTGGCTTCAATATCTCGAGGAAAGAGTGTTTCCCCCATAGCGTAAGATATTACGCAGTACTCGTTCCCTCTCTAGAGAGAACCGAGGTTACGTTAGTAACCGAGTACGTTTTATAGACTGACTGTCCCAATGTTGAGAGAAACCGGCAGTGAGTACAGAGGCGTTGTGTGCGCTGTGCGAACATGCTAGTTACTGTACTGTACATAATCATGCATTTACTCATCTCACAGATTCAGTATTCCTCAAAATAAATAACAAAAAGTGAAATGCAAACTCAGAATATTATGCAAACCTGCAATAAATATGTTAAATTACACAAATATACTTTATGGATTTAATCTCACTTTATTAACCAGCGTCTTCTTTGCTGACCTTTAATGATCAAATTCAACCATGCAAATAAGCAAAAAATGACTAGACAAACATCCTCTTCTTCTGCAGTCCAGAATAGGCAGCAGCACAGTTGAAATGTTTGTTAGAGCAGCGCCATCTACTGTACAGGCGTGAATTTACATTTCCTTCAGCCTGAAAGGACTTTACATTTGCCATAGAACTTTTGTGATTTTTGTTATTTAAAAAACAAACAAGCAAGCTAAGTTGAGAAAAAGGTATAGCATAACACATTGCTCTCTATAAAAAGTAACTAAGTAATGCATTTAGTTACTTTTTAGGGAGTAACACAACATTGATAAACATGCATTACTTTTAAATGTAACTTTTCTTCCATTACTGGAATTATGTCATGTGCACAATTTAAACTACGTATAAGTAAGTTGTAGAAACGATTTAGTAATGTGTGGCCATGATAAACATATTTTTTCTCGCATATCATGTGTGAGGCTCCATAATGCTGCAGTATTTTCCATTGAAAAACTTGTCCAATAGTTAATTGCAAATCAAAACTACAATAAGATGAATATTATCTTTTTTTTTAATGAATATAATGCATTTTAGGAAGTCTTTTATGCCAGTTTTACTCAGCTGTCATTCATAAGTCAGTATTAATGAATGTCAAGAGCACTGGCAGTGGGATAGTCGGCTTTCAGAAGCTTTTAATTATTTATACGCCTGCTAAAGATGGAAACCTTGAAGCTGTCTGGCCTACAAAGAACTGCAAGATCACCTTCATCACCGTATATGTTTATCAAGTTAGAGAGGAGCTTAATCCAGCTCATTAAAATCATCCGCTCCCTAAAATAAATACTCGTCATATGTCAAAAAGTGAGTAAAGATTGGCTTTGACATGTAAGTTAGACTGTTTTCACTCCAAAATGTTGGAATATTCCTTGCTTTGAGCTGGCAAAACAAAATATGAGAACAAAATTGCATTTAACTTACAAAATATTACATATTTTCTGAGAGAAAGAAAACGTTCAGTTGGAAATAATGTAGGGCAGGACTTCATTTTATTGAATAGGGAATAGAGGGCTATGATATTCATACTTAATATTGTTTTCAGCTGAAAAGTTATTTATGAGTCAGAGAAAGTTATTACATTTTGATGAAAAAACAAGCATTTGTTTGTCCCCTTGGGAATAACTTGGACTGATAAATTATGCTCTATAAGACCAGGAACATTTATTAGGAAAGTAAATACTCAATTTTGATTTCTTTAAGCAAACAAATATTAGTGTTATCAAGAGAACAATTACTGTCAGGAGTGATTCTGACATGCGGAAGCTGCTCGCTATCTTTCTTCGCCCTTTATCCGCTTGCAGCGGGATTGCTATTCTTATTTGTCTCCGCGTTGACCTTTTCTGCTAAACGAGCATTAAAGAGCGAGGGAAGGGAAGCACACTCATCTTTGTTTGGCCCTCTAACTGAGAGCAGAGCTGTTAGTTACAGGTCAGCAGTCCTACCCGTACGGCTATAAACTCACATGCATTACCTGCCATGGATACAAATGTACCAGAATACACAGAGGCAAGGTTTGAAAGGTGGATGTTGTGTCTATTAGAGCATTTATATCAGAAAACTTTTGTGTAAGGACCACTGCACTGAGCTGAGGTGTGTTAGACAATGATTTAATTTTATTCTTAGGCTACACAGTTTGGCCATTTTGAAAAGATTTGAGAGAAACTTAAGTATATGTTTTGATTAAAACTGTGTCCACAATTTAGTAAAATGACACACTCTAAAAAAATAAATTGAAATATTTAAGGCTGGGTAAATATAGGACAAAACACATGTTGGGTTATTTTTACCTAGCAAATTGGGTTGTTTATTTAACCCAGCATAATGGGTTGATTTAACCTAGCATAGTTGAATTTTTACTTTAGTTCTAGTTTTATCTTCTTTTTTTTTACTTCATACATGAATGAATGTTTACGGATTAACTTAAATCACACAACCACTGGTTTGCATGATAATTCCTTTATTTTTTATCATATTTCACAGTAAAGCTTATTTTATATAGTTTTGGATAAATATTGCGTACATTTAGGCTTGTTTAATAAATATTAGAAGTAATAATTAAATATTAATCGAAGTGTAATGGACCAGTCTCTGTTGTCCTGTTTCCACCGTAACAGCGCTGGAACTCATGCCGACAGTCCGGCGCCCTGCGTTTCACTCGTAGCCGGAATATGCGGCAACTGACTCCATAACCTGTCCATAAACAATCAGTGTACTGTTCTGAGATCATATTTTAACATCATACATATTTATATCTTTTTTAAATAAAATCATAAAATTGTATGCAAGGCATGGCGTTTCCATCACGCAAAAAGATTTTACTGAAGACATGCACCATTTTGATGGAGCTGCACTGCTCTCTCCTGAAGATTTTGCAAAAAGCCCGCAATAAATAACTCACTTCCTGGGTTGTTACGTCTGATCCAGGATCTGGATAGCACAAAAACGTCTTGGTTACGTATGGTAACCCTCGTTCACCGAGGAGGGAACGAAGACGTGAGTCAGAAGTGATTCTGACGAATGGGGATCGCTTGCGAGAGCCTATCTACTTCGAATGTAACTAAACAAGCCAATGCACATTAGCATGCGATAATTGCAGCAGCTGCTGTGGTTCGTGCACGAACATATAATTAGCAGAAGGTGCCTTGCATCCTTGACAGCCTTCGCGCCAACCCATCTTGCAGGAAAAAAGACGGACATCTTCAGGGGTTTCCCGGTGGTAAGAACACCATTCGACAAACAGGTTCCACTTCAGAGCATAGAGGTTCCTCTAGCAGAAGTGATAGTGTCTACCTGGGGCAGGTCACCTAGAACCTCCGCGCACCGTCCAGGGACCAGACATGGAGTTTCCAGAGGTCTTAATGCGGGTGCCATAGAGTGCCCCATCTCTGAGAAAGCAGGTCCTTCCTCAGAGGAATGGGCCAAGGAGGTGCTGTCGTGAGTAACATGAGTTCTGGGAACCAGGTCTGGTTGGGCCAATACGGCGCAACTAACAACACCTGCTCTTATCCTCCCTGACTTGCACAGTGTCTGTGCGAGAAGGCTCACTGGGGGAATGCTACTTGCGTAGGCCCCGAGGCAAGCTGTGTGCCATTGCATCCTTGCTGAGGGTCCCCTTGATCAGGGAATAAAACAACTGGCAATGGGTCGAGTCCGGAGAGGCAAACAGATCTATATGAGCGGCTCCGAATAAGTCCCATATCAGCTGGACCACCTGGGAATGGAGACTCCACTCTCCCGGAAGCATAGGCTGTCGTGAGAGCTCGTGAATGACACAAAGCGACCTCAGATGCTTCTGGCTCTATAGGAGATGGCGGGCGAGTTGCGACATGCGGCGGAAGCTTAGACCAGCTTTATGGTTGACCCTTTGAGGCGGCCCAGTGCAAGGCGTACTGTGAGCAACTCGAGTGCAATTGATGTGCCAATGCAGTTGAGTGCCATCCACAGACATGAAACTGCATGCCCATTGTACGTGGCCCCCCAGCCGGTGGCAGAGGAATCCGTGAAGACCACAGCATGCCTGGACACTTGTTCTAGGGGAACACCTGCCTGTAGCAAACGAAGGGTCTGACCACGGGCTGAAGGTTTGGAGGCAGTGCGGGGTGACGTGCACCTGGTGCGTACCTCTCTGCCACTCCCATCTCCGGACACAGCCGTGAAGCCAGTGCTGAAGCGGTCTCATATGAAGCAATCCGAGTGGCTTTACTGCTGCGGATGCCATATGCCCTTGGAGCCTCTGAAAAAGTTTCAGTGGGACCGCTGTCCTGCTCTTGATTGAACTCAAGCAGTTCAACACTGACCAGACATGCTCCTCTGTGAGTTACGCTGTCTGGTTGACCGAGTCCAACTCCATACTGAGATAAGTGATCCTCTGCACAGGGTAGAGTTTGCTCCTGTCCCAGTTGACCCGAAGCCCCAACAGGCTGAGGTGACGGAGCACCTTGTCCCTGTGTTAGCACAACTGATCCCGAGACTGAGCCAGAATCACCCAGTCGTCGAGATAGTTGAGAATACAAACGCAGCGTTCTCAGAGTGAAACAATGGCTGTCTCCACGGCCTTCATAAAGACACGGGGGCGAATGAGACAGCACGAAGGGTAGGACTTAATACTGCTATGCCCTTCCCTCGAACGCAAACCGCAGGAATGGTCTGTGTTGAGAAAGAATCGAGACATGCGGGACCGGCTCGATCACAGTCCTTCGCCGGTAGCACAGATCTCTGCCCACAAGACAGGGGCATCGTTGCTCCACATAGAGGTGAAGTGGATGCCCCATACCGTCGCTCACTGCCATACACGCCCTCTTGAGACCCAGAGATAGAGAAGCTGCTCTTTTTGGGTACCGCTGACTGAGACGCCAGTGACGAACACAATTTGAATAAACAAAATATTCTCCGCCCGGCCCTCCACCAGGGAAGAGCAGCTGACTCTGGGTCGCCTGTCTTCCTGTGAAAGGTCGACGTCACAGTAGAGCTGGATGTTATGGAGGTTTTTTTTTTTTTTTTTTTGCAGGGGACTGACACCCTTTGCGACAAATAGACTAGGGGGCTAGCCCACAAGTGACTCTGGTAGCACATCTGGACAAGCTCTTGGTTACCTCAGCCTGCTTCTGAACTGTGGAGAACCGCTGGGCACAGTCTCCCAACACTGTCGCCGAAAAAGGCCACCTCGTGAGATGGAGCATCGAGAAAGCGAGCTTTGGCGTTGTCTCACACCTCTGCAAGGTTTATCCCTGGGGCGTTTCTGGACCACCAGGGCGGACATCGCCTGACTGAGGGCCAGCGTTGTGACTTAAACCACGGTCAGTCACTATGCACAGCTCAACCCCGTCTCAGAACTACCCATGTGCATTGCGTGTTTTGGCCTTACACAGACTTGTAGGGTGGCCACCACATGCAGGGAAGATCCGTCTGCCATTAGCAAAGCCAGTGTATTGTGGTTGTCAAGTCTGAATCTGATTCAGCATGAGCACACACACCATTATAGTGGGAACTCAGCATCATCTTCATTTCCAGAGTGTAACAGCCCTCTCGCCGACGCAGTGATCGATATCTGATCCTCCCCTGGAGCCCCGAATGAAATGCTTGGTCCCTCATGAGAAGGACCAGTAATCCCATCCTAAAGCTGCCAGGCATGCGAGACAGTGAACGTGGCCATCAAATGATGACAGGAAACGACCGCATCCAGAAACACACAGTTTGAATGACATCTTGAAAAAGATGCAGTGTCAAATCGTTTATGCACTTTCAGAAAATTGCTCTCTCACCTGCTCTCACAGGGATGACCGCAGCTACACAAACAGGATGATAGTGCAAGCCTGCTGTGAACATTCGCATTCTTATTGAAGTCCATCATTCTGAGCTGTGAAAACAGCTGTTTGCTCTGTTTGCCTGCGCTATCTGCGCTGTAACACCAACACCAGCTTGATGAGGCGTTTTCCTGAAGAAACAGACTCGTCTTTTGAAGTTAAAACACCTCACGATTGCGATGCACCTGCTGCTCATTATATGCTCGCATCGCGATGCACAGCATTGGTGCAATTATCATATGCAAATATGCATTGGCTCGTTTAGTTACACTCGAAGTAGATAGGCTTTCGCAAGCGATCCCCATTTGATCAGAATCACTTCTGACTCACGTCATAGTGAGCTGATGATGGGGAACTACACAAACACTGAAAAAATAACCAAAAACATTTACCCAAAAGGCTCAACCTAGGATTTGGGTAGAAAAAAAAATCAGAGTGCACAACGAATTATTGAGTGTTGGGGAAACGCATTACAAGTAACGCGAGTTACATAATCAGATTTTTTCAAGTAACTAGTAAAGTAACACATTAATTTTACATTTACAAGAAAATATCTGAGTACTTTTTCAAATAAGTCAAATTTAAAATTTATATTATTATTTATTATATATTATTTGTATTATATTTATATAATATAAAGTATACAAATTGCAACTTCAACACAAGTTTCAATATAATTACATTAAATCAAAGTGTATTTTAGTTCATGCTTGTTTGGCAGTATCCGTATACAAGTCATAATGAAAGTAATTATGAAATTACTTAAGAATTACTTCCTACTTAAGTGTGTCAAAAAGCACATTTAAGTTCAGCTAATTGCGTTTGGTATAAAGTTTAAACTAAAGTACATTTCATTCAATTGTAAAAAAAAAACATGCAATTAATTGTCCAAAAAACATTATATTTTAAAGGATATTAATTCTGAAATAAGCACTCTTTTTAAAAGTATGCTAAGGTGTATTTCTGTTTCCCAAGGGTTAGACCAACCTTTTTTGATTTTGTTGATCAAAACATCCTTTGATTATAGTTTATATGCTAGTGTAAAAAATCACTAGCATATAAACTAATTAATCACTCCTAAAAATGACTTTTAGCACAGATTTTAAATCTGCTCTGTGAAACAAACCAACAATATTGATGACACATCCTGCACTACACAGATTTTTGTCCAATCAGATGCTTGGCCCTCCCCCACAGCCAACACAAGATATATAATGTGCCTTCATGCCATGTCGTAATTACTGTAATTATTACATCCTCATAGAACTCACAACTTGTAAACTGGGAAGCTCCGGCTTGTACCACGTGACCGCTGTACGTTACTGTTGTCATCTCAATATAACAGTAATTATTAAATGGCGTGAACACAGCTATATTGTCTGAAAACACAATTTTGCTTCTCAAGTAAATTTACTTAAATGTTGTTTTAAGAATGTTCTTTTGGCTAGATGTTCAGCTAGTTAGCATACTAGTTTGTGTTACAACTCATTTTCATTTCATTTAAAATCATGTGAAACACTTAATAAAATACATTGATAGATAGGCATTTCATTGAGGATTTGAGGAAAAACTTCAAAACGCATTGTATCAACTGTATTTGTTTATTCAAGGTTACATTAAATGTGACTCATTTTGTTCCTGTGAATCATTCGTCTATCAGGAGATATCAAGAGATATCTTCTGTTCAACATGGCCATGCACCTTCTTTACAATGTTAGTAATATCCGTGCCAGAGATTTATTCCCACGGCTTACTGTTTTCTATTTGCATGCTAGCTTTTGGTTTAGCGAACTTGGGTTGTTCATATTAACTTGACCAGTTATCATTCAGAACCCTGAAAAGTCAAGATTTTAAAGGAGAACTTCTCACATGCTAATATGGATGTGGATTATGATTTTTCAAAGCTGTATTGTCTCATTAGAGGAGCTGGGTGGCTTAAAGTTCATCTTACAGCTCTAAAGCAGATTTACTAACTTCCTCCTTGGAAAAGCACAATAGAACGCCAGATGTTCCTTCATTAAATGAACCTGTTTTTTTGCAGGAGTGTGAAAAACAATAATTTAAAATCTGTTGATAATCATACACCTGCAGAACATAAGCTAGCATTGGTCTGCATGTTTTTTTTGTTTTGTTTTTTTGGCCTTAGATTTTAAACAGCTGCAAAGCTAAGAGAGATTTTACCGTTTTGTCATCAAGTGTTGGAAAACATAAAACACCTTTATAGTTGAAAGTCGAATATCTGACTTTGGATGAAACGCAGAATTAGATTGTTCCCTGATTCACATCAATCTGACAGGTTTTAAGCCTATTAGCTTTACATGACAGAATTATAGTTATTCCTCAGAGCTTTTAATATAACTTAGAGACTGTAATAACCGCTTATGAAGTTTTTACACTAAACATTACTGACATTACTGATTTATTTAAAAATATGCAAGTTGCATGAGAGATGTTATTATGTTATGTTATGTTATGTTATGTTATGTTATGTTATGTAGTTATGTTATTATTATGTTATGTTATTTATGTTATGTTATGTTATTATGTGTATGTTATAGTCTGGATCACAAAACCAATCACAAGTAGCACGGGTATATTTCTGGCAATAGCCAAAAACACATATGAGACAAAATTATCGATTTTTCTTTTATGCCAAATATCATTAGGATTTTAAGTAAAGATAATTTTCCATGAAGATAGTTTGTAGTTTTTGTGAGTGAATGTAGCACAATCGCAAACATATATGGACAATTTTAAAGGGGATTTTCTAAATGTTTTGATTTTTTTCAACCCTCAGATTCCAGATTTTCAATAGTTGTATCTCTGCCAAATATTGTCCAATCCTAACAAACCACACATCAATGGAAAGCTTAGTTATCCAGCTTTCAGGTGTTGTCTAAATCAGTCACAAAGCCCATGTGACTGGTTTTGTGGACCAGGGTCGCATGTTTATGTTATGTTATGTTATGTTATGTTATGTTATGTTATGTTACTTTGGTATTTGTTTTATCACTGGCCCTTTAAAGCATTTCTTGCTGACTCGGCTGTCACTTTCATGTCCTTCATGACACACGCTCCTTTATTTCCAGCACTCACACACACACACACACACACACACACACACACACACACACACACACACAACACACACCACACACACACACACACACACAACACACTGATAACATGAGTTTCAGCAGATGGAGCTGATGTGTACACACACACACACACACACACACACACACACACACACATCTGTGCCGCCGCAGGGCCTACAATAACATCTCATCTCAGTTCAGCTCATATAGAGCAACTGTATTATCTGACTCAAAAAAGGGAGCTGAACGCTGGATAAAATGACAATGCTTGAGATGTGGATCAGCGCGTTATTCACACTCGGTCTGGAAATGCCACACGCCACGCCTGACTTATTAATCAAACCGACAAGTCATCTTTAAGTCTTTATTAACCCATTTTCTTTTTTATCACTCTTTTTGTTAAGTTTCTTAGTCCTGTCGGATTTAAAAATGAAGATTTTTTGCCATTTAGGTAAATCTCATAAGATCTGTGAAGAACATGTCATGGTCATATTTTAACCGCAAATCATTTTCTTTCTTTTTTTGCTGTTATGATTACCATTATTGCATTATTTTTTTGCCTGATTTTATGGCCATGGAATTATTGTAACACTTACAGTATGTTACTTATCTTTCATGTCACAATGAAGTTTTACACAACTGTTATTACTATAATGCAACAAAATCTAAAATAAATAGTAAAGATTTATATTGTTAGAACAGATTGATTTATTGAATAAATGCTGTTCCTTTTTAACTATCACTTTTTTTTAAATCAATTTAGCACATACATCCTGAATAAAAGTATTAATAAAAATAAAATAAAAAAAACTGAGCCCAAACTTTTGAAGTGTAGTGTATATTGTTACAAAAGATTTATATTTTAAACAAATCCTGAAAAAGTATCACAGGTCATAAAAATATATATATTAAGCAGCAACTGTTTCCGACATTTATAATAAATCATCATATTAGAATGATTTCTGAAGGATCATGTGACATAATAATACTGAAAATTCAGCTTTAATCACAGGAATACATTTTATATTAAAGTGTATTAAAATAGGAAACAATTATTTTAAAATATTTTACAATATTACTGTTTTGTTTTCTATTTTTGATCAAATAAATGCAGGCTTGATGAGCAAAATAGACTTCTTTCAAAAACATTAAAAATACACTCTAAAAAATGCTGGGTTGTTTTAACCCAATTCTGGGTCAAATATGGACAAACCCAAATGTTGGCTTAAAAATGTAATGTAAAATTGAACCCAACGGTTGGATTTGTCCATATTTGATGTACAATTGGGCTAAAACAACCCAGCATTTTTTAGAGTGTAGTAATGTGTCCAAACTTACTGTTTATTTTAATGTGCTCTAAAGTATCATAGTAGCGATTGTTGTACATTGTAATTGTTATAAAAAATAAATACCTAATTTATTACGGTAATGAGAATTTGGGTTGAAAATAAACCTAAAAATTATATATATTACACTCTAAAAAATGCTGGGTTGTTTCAACCCAAATTTGGGTCTAATATGGACAAACCCAAATGTTGGGTTAAAAATGTAATCTAAAAATGTACTGTTGAAAGTGAAAGTTGAAGTTGGCTTAAAATTTTAAATTCAATTTTTAACCCAACATTTGGGTTTGTCCATATTTGACCCAAATTTGACTTAAAACAACCCAGCATTGTTTAGAGTGTAGCTTTTAGGGATGAAATATAAACGTTTTAATTGACATAATTGACATTTCATCTAAAGGGGGATTTTTTTTATACTTTTTTTTTTTTTTCATGACAATCAAGCACATTTTACTCAACTGTTATTACCGTAATGCAACACAATCCCATCACTTTTGTGGAAAATAGAAATAGGAAAAAAAAAAATGTTTGAACACATTACGGTTATGAGAAATTTGGGGTGACATAATTACCAATGGGTATTGTCTCAATGCTTTAAATTGAAAATGTATGCACTTCTAAAATGTGTGTAATGAAGTAGGTCTTCATTTGTGACTGTAAGAGGCGATTAGCGAGTGACCGCCCATCTCGTGAATACTAGCATATGCTGGTTTGTCGTCCTTGCACACGGACTCCTTCCTCCAGCAGATGGAGGTTTGTTCGAGAGCATTTGGTGTCCTCAATTACTAATTATCCTGATCTTTGAAAGGGAACAGCGAAGACAATTACACAACTGTATGTGGCGAGAAACTCCACCATCTGGATTCTTCCGCTGAGATGTTGGTGTGGCGTGTTCTGTATAACCCCATAGGATGGAAACATCAAAAATGAGATCTCTTTAACATCTCAAATGTTTCTCCTAGACTAAAATGAGGTTACTTTAACATCATCTAAAACTAAAGACCACCGATGGTCTCATATTTGTCTCCTTCCAAGTTTCAGACAAGATCTCAACCACAATAGACATAGGTATAGGTTTTTCTCAGCTAGAGAAGATCTCACATTTATCTCTTTTAAAGTTTAGGAGAGACCTCAACAACTTTGTACTTGAAAGGCCCTAAAGTTAAATATAAGTATTAAAGGATTAGTTCACTTTTAAAAACGCTTTTGCTGATAATTTACTCACCCCCGTGTCATCCAAGATGTCCACGTCTTTCTTTCTTCAGTTGAAAAGAAATTAAGGTTTTTAATGAAAACATTCCTGGATTTTTCTCCATATAATGGACTTCAATGGGACCCAAACGGTTCAAGGTCCAAATGACAGTTTCAGTGCAGCTTCAAAGGGCTTTAAACGATATCAGACGATGAATAAGGGTCTTATCTAGCGAAACCATCGGTTATTTCAAAAATAAATAAAAAAGTTTAAGTTTTATAATCACAAATGCTCGCCGTGCTCTGTTCTGTGATGAGCGTTCGTGACTCTCCTGTTCGAACTCGTTCATCAAAATGAACAAATCTTTTTTCGAGTCATTTCATTCATTCAACGAACAAAATGAACTGAATGACTCGAAAAAAGATTCGTTCATTTTGATGAACGAGTTCGAACAGGAGAGTCAGGAGATAGGGGTGAGTAAATTATCAGCAAAATTTTTTTTAAAAGTGAACTAATCCTTTAAGAGTGAAGTTATGCAGAAATTAGGTTAATATTACTCTTAATTGCTTGCAAACAAGAGGAGACAAATGTGAGAGCAAAAGTGTGTGATGTTACTGGAATTTTAGGAGAAACATCTGAAAAGGTGTTGATACTAAAACGAGAGATATATGAGAAGCATAACGAAGTCTCCTGAGCTTAGGAAAAACAACCACTGAGCAATATTTTTTTTTTCTTTGGGTCTGTAAGTATTACTGTTCTATGCAACTTACACGATAAATTATGTTTTTAGACCCCCTGAATTCCTTGGATTGATCACTTTTTGAATAAATTTGAATAAACTGAATAGTTGAATGAATAAAATGTTTTCCTGCTCAAGATTCAATGTGTTAACTTGTAAATCTAAAATGTTTGTCCTGGACAGCAATGATAATACAAAGTCTTTGGTTCTCAGAGTTTGTCCTGAGAAAGAGGCCATGATAATCTCGCAAGTCTAGTCAACAGATTTTAAATGTCTCAAACTGTGCTCAGATTTTCCTAGATACCACAGTTTGCAAACAAAAGTCAGAAATGTCAACTAAGTTTTGCTTAAAAGAAGTGTAAAAGATTATTTTCATGACAAGGACACATTACACATTTGTGATTTACCGTAATACAACAAAATCTCAGAAAATAATATATTTTGAAAAATATATTCACAGAAGAATGTTCACCTGTTTTCGTGCCTATAATGAAAGTCAGGGGTTTCAACTTGTTGAATTTTATTTTGTATACAAACAAAGTGAGACTAAACGAAACTAAACAAAGCAAACGGTACAAAACGGAACAAAACAAAATGAAATGCACAAAATGAAACCAAAAAAAAATGCACAAAACAAAATGAAACAACCAAAACAAAACACAAAACAAGGAAATACACAAAACAAAATGCACAAAACAAAAATAAATTCACAAAACAAAACTCAGAAAGCAAAGCAAAACAAAGCCAACAAAACAATACACAAAACAAAACAAAACAAAACAGACAAAAAATGAAATTCACAAAACAACACACAAAATGCACAAAACAAAACAAAATGCACAAAACGAAATGAAACTCAAAACAAAAAGAAATTCACAAAAGAAAACTCAGAAAACAAAACAACACACAAAATGAAACTGACAAAACAAAACAAAATTCACAAAATAACACACAGAACAAAATGCACAAAATAACACAAAACAAAATTCACAAAACAACACACAAAACAAAATGCACAAAATAACACACAAAACAAAATTCACAAAATAACACACAAAACAAAATGCACAAAATAAAACAAAACAAAATTCACAAAACAACACACAAAACAAAATGCACAAAATAAAACAAAACAAAATTAACAAAACAACACTCAAAACAAAATTCACAAAATAAAACAAAACAAAATGCACAAAATAACACACAAAACAAAATTCACAAAATAACACACAAAACAAAATGCACAAAATAACACACAAAACAAAATTCACAAAATAAAACAAAACAAAATTCACAAAACAACACACAAAACAAAATTCACAAAACACACAAAACAAAATTCACAAAATAACACACAAAACAAAATTCACAAAATAACACACAAAACAAAATTCACAAAACAACACACAAAACAAAATGCACAAAACAACACAAAACAAAATTCACAAAATAACACAAAACAAAATTAACAAAACAAAATGCACAAAATAACACAAAACAAAATGCAGAAAACAAAACAAAACAAAATTCACAAAACAACACACAAAACAAAATTCACAAAATAACACAAAAAATTCACAAAACAAAATGCACAAAATAACACAAAACAAAATTCACAAAACAAAATACACAAAATAAAAACAAAACACAAAATGAAACAAAACACTGAGGAAATTTTCAGAATAAACACAAATGTTGTTGTGTTTCCATATAATAAAGTAATTTTATAATGACATGAGGATGATGAAATGGATTATTTTTGATGAATAATTTTGTGGGTGAACTATCTCTTTAGAGTGCAGGATAGTTAATATTCAACTGTCCCTGCTTCCACTTCACTCCTGACACTGACATTAGGCAAGTGTGAGCAGTGTGAGAAGAACGACTCCTCTTCTCCGGAGGAACTTGAGCTTTGACACGTCTGGTCGAGGAACCAGGAACTTCCCGAGATTGATTCCGCCTCAAGCAATATAAGCACATCATGTAGAGATTATGCCATGGTCTTCATCACTGAATCACATCCAGCCACTGGATCTCTTCATGGAAGCTCATAGTCGCAGAAGCAGAGATGTAATCTTCTTCCCTTTTGTTTCGCAGGGAATCTTCCCAGCCGGCTACGTCCACTTGAAGAAGGCTATCGTCGCTAACAGAGGGTAAGTGTCCTTATATACTGAATTATGTCAAGCTGTTCCCACAATACAGAACAAATGGGTCGCAGGAGGAAATGTGACACAGAGAGAGATGGATGTTAGAGAAACATTTTATTTATTCATTTATCTCAATCCTGTTATTCCCTTTCTCCTATCCTACTGTCCTCATCAGTTTTGTCACATGTCTGAAATGCTGAGATTTTTGCTACAGATATTGAGCTCTTGGTGGTTCAAACACTTCATGTATTGTATGGCATTTTGTGGGATATAATTGATTCATAATTGAAAGAGGGTTCTCTTGTGGAAAATAAGTGCACTTAATTGTATTGAATGTGCACTTCAAAAGATCGTTTTTTTAACTGTACAGATAATAATAATTATTAAGTAAAAGGCCTTGTTACAGTACATTGATTAACAATGTTTACTCATTCTACATGTTACCTGGACTGAGTCAAAAAAGTAAAAAAAAAAGTACTTTAAACAGCTCCAGGGCTATCGTAAAAACCACAGATTATACATTTTTGTATCCTCAGTCAGATCGGCAGAGGGTTATTAACAAAACCGTTATGGTAAGGGTACGTTTTTCACTGAAAATTGTATCGTATTATGTATACTCTATAAAATAAGTAAGTATACTTTAAAGAAGCATACTTATTTTGATGTGTCGACTAACACTTAAACACATGTTAAGTACTCTATTACAATTTTATCTATTTATTTAATATTATTTAAAGTTGAAATATTTTAAATGTTTTGCTACTTTATCATTATAAATTCATAATTAGAAAATAATATATATATATATATATATATATATATATATATATATATATATATATATATATATTTAAATACATGACATACAAGTTTCAATAGAAATCTAATTTTTTAAACACATTTTAGTTTAATGTTTACCTACATTTTTTAAATGTCACTATTCGTTTAATTAAAAAGTAACGCTATGTTTGCAAAGTGTTAAAATGGAATGTCCCCTTAACGTTCAAATAACCAAGAAAATACACTTTTATAACATTTAAACACTTGATTTTTGCAACATTCAGAAAGTATGCTTTCATAACCCTATATGAACATTATAGCGGAAGCTTTTCAGAACATATTTTTGAGAAGAAAACTTCGAGAGTTCGAGAAAGGTTAGGGTAAGACCGGACGTAGCACGATGTGTGCTTGCACGTGTGCAGCGTAAAATGAGAGAGAATGGGAAACAGTGAGCAAAAAAAAAGAAGAAGAAAGAAAAAACTCTGGGCTGCCTCTCCCAGTGGGAAACACTTCTTAAAACACTTGGGGAAACTGCACATCAGGGACTGTCGGTCGACAGCTTCTCCTGTTTGTTTTAGCTTTTGATACTTTCCAACTTTATGCGTGTGTAGAACTTCACAGTCTTCCCACAACACACGTGCACATGCACACGCACACGCACACGCACACACACACACACACACACACACACACACACACACACACACACACACACACACACACACACACACACACACACACACACACAAAACAGACACACACACACACACACACACACGTCTTTATTGTGTATCAGAAGGGTAGAGCAGATCCCAGGGGTCGTGTTCAACAGTTAAAGCTACACAAACTTGTTTACAGCCGGCTTTCATTATAGTCTGTCAAATACACTATTGCTTAGAAAATTGTGAGTGTATGCACACGCATCGGCCACATTATTAGGTACTCTCTCTCTCTCTCTCTCTCTCTCTCTCTCTCTCTCTCTCTCTCTCTCTCTCTCTCTCTCTCTCTCTCAAAGTGGCCTGTGATACGGTGATATACAGTGTCTTACAATGGATAAAAAAAACAAGGATAAAAATTGTTGTGCACATTTTTTGGTACAAAATTTAGGGCTGTCACAATTTGATACATTTTCATACAAATAATTCCTTTACAGTAATTGTTTTGTCCATGTCAGTAACACTGTAAGATTAGGACACCTCTAAATTCAATAAAATGCACTATTATTATTATTAAGCTTTGCTATGAAGAAACAGTAAAATACAGTTTAAATAATATTTGAATATAATTTAAAGTAATATTTTGAATTTGTTAAAATATATAATACCATAATATTTTACATATATTTTTATATTTTTAAAAATAAATAAATATATATTTATTACACATTTTGTGTATTGTGTTTATTAAACAAGCAAATTATTAGTAATGATAAATAATTATTATTTACAAAAAGCATTCTTTATGACTGTTTAATCAGCTCATAGCAATGAATGTCACTGTCGTTCAAAGGTTTAGGGTCAGTAAGATTCTTATCCTCACCAATTCATTCATTTGTTCACGAATACAGTAAAAACTGTATTTTATTATACATAGTATTACCATTTAAAATGTCTGTTATATAATAATGTGATTTTTTTTTTTCCTGTGATCAAAGCTGAATTTTCAGCGTCATTACTCCTGTCTTTATTGTCACATGATCCTTCAGAAATCATTCTAATATGATGTTTTGATGATCAAGAAACATTATTTATTATTATCAATGTTATAATATAGGCACGTGCCAGCCCTGGGTAACATTGTAAGGTTGTAATGGTATTTTGCCCTATATTTGGGTGTTAGGTCTTCCACCATATTTAAAAAAAAATGTACACTTAAAGTTTTCCACCACCTGAAAAAGTTTGAGAATCGCTGCTTTAAAACATGTTTTTGTCGTTAGCTTGAATTTCAAATCTGGGTGGCATGTCCCGGGATCGAATTATAGCGTCTCATCAGAATTCAGAAAAAAAGGAGGATAATGACTCTGTAAAAGCTGTTACTTTGGACACATGTGATGATAAAGCAGAACAAAGAGATCAATCTATTTCCACCGAGTGTCAGAGAAGGACAGAGGAAGGACAATGGAGGTAAAAGTATGGAGAGATGAATGGACAGGAAGAGCTAAAGAGACAGCAGGAATATGAAGGACAAGCTCATGGAATTGATCTGTGATGATGTACTTCTGTGCACACGTTTAAAGACCCGTGAGATGCTTTAACGAACACAAGGGTTTTTTTTCTTCTTCCAGATTTATCGTAAACAGAATGTTAGCACAAGACATATCAAAAGGCTTGTCCTTGATTGTATAAATAAAGTGTAAATGTAAATAAATAAATTGATGTGTTTATCCGAAAAAATAAATATAACAAAAAAATATAAACATAATTTAGAGATTTATATTAGTTTTGTTATTTTATTCAAATATAGTAAGCATTCATTACTATGAACTTCTTTTTGGAGAGTCACACTAATGAATTAATGAATGACTGGATGGGTGGATGGATGGCTGAATTAATTAATTAAATAAATTCATGAAAATGTCCGGTTTTCACTATTTTTCATGGGACCATTAAGCGTGTACTTTAAATTGACTGGCGCTTGCCTGCACACAATACGGTAGTTTGTTGCGTGATGTAATTCAGATGGGCAGATCGAGGCTTCGTGAAACACTGAAACAGTTGAATCAAATGTGCCATATTGTGCCGAGGCTTCGAAACAATCCTACACCCGTCTCCACGGTGAACCCTAGTGGTCAGAACAGTGTAAATGCAACAATAACCCGGGTCAAACATGCATGAAAACACCTTTTAAAATCTATTGCGAATTTTTTACTGAAAGTAAAATCTTTCAAATGCAATTATCTAATTATCTAATAAGATTATCATGTGTAAACGTGTTATTTTATCAATTGTTAGGGTTTGTTTTGTTTGTCCTATGAATGGCTCAGCTAAACAAACAAATAAGACTATTAACTACCTCATTTTACTAATGTCTAATTAAAACGTCTACAATGTATAAAACTGATCAGATATCAGGTATACCCACAGACACTTGTTCATTGTTGCTCATGAATCATGATTGCTGCTCATTGCAGCAGTGAACCATTGAAATTTCGAAGTGTTTCGAAATAGTTATGACGTAATGAAGCCTCGTTCCCTGAAATCACGTGACTCTGGCAGTTCGATACACGCTCCGAACCATTGATTCGGAACAAAAGTTTCGTAAAGGCTTCGAAGCTTCATGAAGCAGTGTTTTAAAATTGCCATCACTACCTTGTGGGCACCTCTGCAACGCGCACATACACAGGCAGCAGAGCAGACAGCGGAGCAGCATTGCATGCAGAAGCGTAAGTGCAGCTTCACAGTTGAACTACAAAAAGAATTTTCCACGTAACGTCCCGGTCAGGACAAGTGGGAGGCGGAGTGCACCGTGTGCAAATTATTTTTTTTTATTTGTTTGTCATTATTATATTGTTGCGGGCCAAAAATAAAATAGAAATGATGTATTATTTTATGTATTAAAGTTCAATAGTTGCAAGGTTGTTAATACATTTGTCAAGCATCATTGATGCATTCAACAACCCCAGCCAAATATATTGTGAACAACTTGAAGTCTCCTGAGGGTGCTGGCAGTGTTCATTAAAGGGTTAGTTCACCCAAAAATGAAAATTCTATCATAGTTTACTTACCCTCAAGTTGTTCCAAACCTCTATGCGTTTATTTGTTCTGCTGAACACAAAGGAAGATATTTGGAAGAAAACAGATCTCATTCCCCATTGACTACCATAGTATGTATTTTTTCCTACTATGGTAGTCAATGGGGAATGAGATCTGTTTTCTTCCAAATATCTTCCTTTGTGTTCAGCAGAACAAATAAACACATAGAGGTTTGGAACAACTTGGCCATGCAGCACTCGCGTCACCACACCGAGAGTCGTTTTTTTTTTTTTTTTTGCCTATCTTCTGCTTTAGGGTATCGTGAAGTAGCCTGACTACGTCAGACTTCGTACTTCCGCTCAATTTCATTTCGCTTCTGTACTTAGTAGGGATGGGAATCAAGAACCGGTTCCACTCGAGAACCGGTTCTAAGTTTGACGATCCATCGATATTGTATGCCCTCGACGTTAACGAGTCCTCTTATCGATGCTCCTGCTCTGAGTCAGCCGTAGTATATAGGCTACAGACCGTGAACTCACAACTGTCCCTTATGTCCTTTATCAAGCACCATAGCACGGTGTCCAAATCGAATTTTTGTACCGCCAAAGTCTTAATTGATCGTTGACTAATGTAGATGAACTGCTGCGCTCGTGACATAAGGATCGATAAGCAGAATCGTTAGTGGCATTGATATTGATAAAATCTTATCAATTCCCATCCCTAGTACTTAGTCTGAGACATCGACATGTCTCTCAGTTTTCCTCCGGCTTGAAAACAGTCGGCCAATCAACGAACAGAGGACGGGCTGAGAGCCGTGACGTAGACGCTAAGCGCCGAGTTTGAGATTGGGGAAATCGAAAACGACCGTGGATATGGAGACAAGGGATGCAATTCGCTCTGTTGTGGAGAATATTCCCGGCATTTCCAAACTGAACGACGGAAAAGAAGAGTGTTTGGTAAACATTTTGAATGGAGGTGATGTCGTAGCCCTACTCCGACAGGTTTTGGTAAAAGTTTAATTTATCAAATATTGCTGATCGTCAGCGAGAAACTGGGGAGGCCAAAGGCCGGCAAGGCGATAGTTGCGATTGTGTCCCCTCTAACCCTATCCTTGGAGTTTTAGAGGGTGTATCTAGGTCTCGAACTGGCACCCTTTTGACAGGTCAGTGTCTCCTTTTTTTCCAGTTCTTAAATATTGACCATGTCATGCAGTAATCTTGCAATTAAGTTGCAGCATATCCGACAGAAATGAACAAAGAGCTGTGTTTAACAGAACTAATCCTAACTTTGACAGTTGGCTGCAAATATTTTCCTGTTTCTCTTTACTGTCAAATATTAGTTTAGAGGCCCCGATTGTGCCGTGGATGCGTAGATTTACATCACATAATCTACAAAAGTCGTTGACAGCCATGTTCACTCCGGTATTTCGCACGATGGTTTCGTTTTCGCATTATAAGGTGTTTACAGTGGAAGTTCGATGCGGCTGAGCTTGCGCATAAAACACGTCATAACCAAACGTTATGTCATTGGCTTACGGGTAACAACCCCGTTGGTACCCCCGCGGTAAAGAAAACACTTTCAATGATGCCATGCCAGACTCTGTCTATGAAGCAAAGCGAAGTAGCAGAGTTTGGTATTACCAGGGTAATCGTGAAGGGCTCTCACAAGACACTCGACACCAGCCCCGAGTGGACTTTTGTCGAGGCATGGCATTGTCTCCCCAATATATCTCCATGGGGCCTGCGCACTGTAGAACTATGGTACAGGCTGCAGTTTCGGGTCAGCCCAACGAAGTCCAGAAGTTCAACAGGCTTGTCTGGACTGCAGTAGACCCACAGCAGGGTCGGGTGTTGGAACAGGAAGTTCACACCCTGCTGGTAAAGGAGGCCATAGAACATAAACAGTGAGTCCGGGGTCTACAGATGGTGCTTCATAGTTCTAAAGAAGGATGGAGGGTTGCGTCCAATATTAGATCTAAGACATCTGAACCGCTCTCTGAGGAGATTCAGTTTCAAGATGCTCACTGTTTCTATTATCGTGAGCCAAACCGGATCCGAGGATTGGTTTTTCACGACAGATCTAAAAGATGCATACTTTCACGTCTCCATCCTTCCATCTCACATACTCAGTTCAAGAACTCCTTCCACTTGGAGACATTGCGGCCTTTTCAAGTCAAGTCATGTCAAATTTTATTTCTATAGCACATTTAAAAACAACAGAGTTGCGCCAAAGTGCTGTACAGAACTACAATGTGCAATTAAAAGCATCGAAAGTAGAAAAGGCAGAAGACAGTTATAGACATATTACACTCGACACAATCCATTTAATAGATTCATATAAATTCAATCAAAGTAACTTAATTAAAAGCCAGAGAGAATAAATATGTTTTAAGAGGCGATTTAAAACTAGATAATGCCGGGGCAGAACTCACAGCGAAGGGCAGCCTGTTCCAGAGTTTAGGTGCCGCGGCAGAGAAGGCCTGACCACCCTTGGTTTTACAGCGAAAGCGTGGGACAGTTAAGAGAAGCTGATTAGAAGACCTAATAGTGCTTTGGGGAGTGTATCGAGTCAGAAGGTCACATATGTATTTTGGTGCAGCACCGGATAGCGCCTTGTACACAAAAACTGCAATTTTAAAATCGATTCTGAACTCTACTTGGTGTAGACAGCATGAGATGGACCCATTTAACTGCCCGGTTGGCTTCAGTGCTGGAGCTCCTCCAAGATCGCCTCTCGGCTGGTCTTACCCCGTCCATACACAAAGTGTACATGGCTGCCATTGCGGCTTTCCACGCTCCTCTGGGTAATGGGCCTCTGGGGAGACATCAGCTGGTCGTACGTTTCCTCCGTGGGGCACAGAGGATGAGACCTCCGGCTCGTAACAGAGTTCCCACATGGGACCCAGCAGTGGTTCTCGAAGGGCTGATCGAGGCCCCCTTCAAACCACTGGAGTCAGCTGAGGCCAAGAACCTTTCCCTCAAGTTAGTTTTTTTATTAGCCTTTACTTCTCTGAGGAGAGTAGGAGATCTTCAGGTGCTCTCTATATCTCACGGGTGCCTGGAGTTTTCTCCAGGCGACATTAAGGCTATCTTGCATCCCAGGCTGGGCTATGTGCCTAAATTCCCATCCAATGTGGCACGGCCTATGGTTCTGCAGGCTTTTCATCCTCCACCTCACGTGACGGTGGAAGAAGAAAGACTTTAATTGCTCTGCCCTGTCAGAGCTCTCAAGATATACAGTATGTCCAGAGGTCTTCTTCAAGGCGGAAGTCAGACCAGTTGCTGGTGTGCTTCGGGTCGCCCAAGAAGGTGCTTCTCGCTTCCAAACAGACCATCAGTAACTGGATCGTTCAGGCTATCTCTATAGTCTATCAGGTGTGCAGCTTGCTTTCACCTATGGCCGTGAGGGCTCATTCAACCAGAGGCATGGCTTCCTCTAGAGCCCTCCTTTCAGGGGCCCTGATGCAAGAAGTGTGTGATGCAGCAGCAGGATGCCCCCCCCCCCATACTTTTATCAGATTCTATAGCCGGACATTTCTTCATCGCCAGCACTCCTGTGCTCTCGTCCTAAGTGTGCCTGTGCGCAGCTTCACACTGGGACAGGCAGGGCTTGTTGTGGCATAGTGGGTACTCGTTCCCCAAAGTGTCGTGATCGACGCAGTTCGAGTTCCCTCGAAAGGGAACGTCTCGGGTTACGGCTGTAACCCCTGTTCCTTGAGAAGGGAACGAGACACTGCGTCCCTTTGGCACGCCTTCCGCTGCCTGGGAGAGCCTTTCGCAGAAGCAAACTTTGTTGTGTGCTGGCTTCCCTTTGTAGCTTCCATGTATGCCGTCACATGTTACATCATTACGCAACACCTATCAGGATTGGAATAGTTTCATTCATGCTTCAGACGCATGAATTCGTCTGGGGGCATTCCCCGTTCCCTTCTCAGGGAACAGGGGTTATAGCCGTGACCCGAGACATTTTATTTGTAAAATAAAACATAAACAATAATAATAGTATTTATGCATAAAAGTGTTTGAAACATTGTAAATATTTATATTATTTGTATTTAAATATTGTAACCATTCATTACTACTAACTTTTTTACACACTTTTTTGTTTTCTGCATTGGTTTACTGTCAAATAAAATAAAATAAAATATTAAAATTAGGTGAGTATGGGCCAAACAAACAAGATACAGTACCTTCAATGACCTGTAGATGGCAACATCACTTTTGTTATAGCAGAAATAAACAACAGCAGAAAAAGTTAGGAGCCATGCAAAATGTAGCGACTAATTCCATTACTCATCACAAACGTAGTGAGTACATATACACTTGTTAACCTCTGGTGAATATCTCTGTTTGTGTGCAGGCAGTATGAGACCGTGGTCCCCCTGGAGGACCCCATCATTACAGAGGTCACCTCTACACTGCAGGAGTGGTCTGTCCTGTGGAAACAGCTGTATGTGGTAAGTCCCGAACCGTCACAAAAACACACATTACTGGAGACATGGATTACAGCACTTGTAATGCTGGAACTGCTCCATGTAGTTTGAGTGTGTTTTGTACAATATTGTGATTGCAGTGTTTGAGAAGCTTCTAGCATTTATGAATCTTCCGATAGAAGAATGTTGTATAGTCTGTTTGTTACGGTGGCCGACAGAGCTCAATAAACTGCAACTGAAGAAAACATCTTCATCAGTTTCACAACACACATGTGCTCCAAATACTAACAACACAACCAAATACAGAAACTTTATAATGTTCAATATGTTCAATAAGTGACGAACCCGGCTGGGATGTGCTTACAGCTCAAAAGTCTTGGCTACTTTATTTTATTTTAATTTCACCATAGTCAGAATTCATACAAATTCTTCAATTAGACCTATTTACACAACACATTCCAAGACATTCAATACCTCGTTTTGTCATTTCGTGGGGTAGACTTAGTGAGGTGAAAAGGTTGTCATGTACAAAGTTACACCCTGGAGGAGCTTCTGGTTGTTCGGCTAGACCCCTATGGGCTAGACCATGACTACACTTGGGCCCTGTCCTAGGCCAGTTTCAGGGAGATGTGTGTGCAATCATTCAGTGCACTGAAGATGGGCTGTACGCTGTAGAAAGGGTTGTTTGTGGTCATGTGGGGCACACCAATTGGTTCTCATGAACATCTGCCTAATCCTCCAGATAGTTCACCTCTGCATCGCCATTCAATAGTCTACCTGGCAAATGGGCCGTTTCACCCTGGTACTCCCTATCTGAGCCTTCACTATCACAGTCACTTTCAATTGGGGGAGTGGGAGTGGGGGGGGGGGTCACGTACGTCTAGAACAGGTGTGCCCAACCCTGCTCCTGGCGATCGACTGTCCTGCACAGTTCATCTCCAACCCTAATCAAACACACCTGAAGGTCTTCATTAAGGTCTTAACAACCAATTAAGGCCTTCAGGATTACTTGAAAATTAAAGGCAGTGTGTTTGATCAGGGTTAGAGATAAACTGTGCAGGACAGTCGATCGCCAGGAGCAGGGTTGGGCACCTGTCTGAGTACATGAAGGATTATAACAACACATTTGTTTTTGCCTCATTTTTCATGAGCTGCACTCAAAGATCTAAGACTTTTTTATGTACACAAAAGGCCTATTTCTCTCAATATTGTTCACAAATCTGTCTAAACAGTGTTAGTGAGCACTTCTCTTTGCAGAGATATCCATCAACCTCAAGGTGTGGCATACATCATGTGGGTTAACAGCCAAATCTGTGTTTTCAATTGAAGCACTGTTATACGGTCACAATTGTGTGTTAACAAATTTACACATCTTACGAGGAAAATATATATGCAGTAGTATAATTCTCAAAATATATCAGTATTAGACCCTTTAAAGAATATATGTACAAAATATGATATTCTATCTTTTAATTAAGATGTTTTACATACTACTTTTTTTAGTAGTCTGAGGAAGACATCTTCTTCCAGATGTGCAAGCAAAGGGGTAATCCATCGACCGGAAGTTGAAGCCGGCCGGGTTCCGCCATCTTGTAGCAGAACTTAACTTGTGTTAGCATTTCCATTGACTCCCATTCATTTTGGCATCACTTTGATAGCAAATAACTTACATCTTAGGTGTTTAAAGACTCCATTTGTCCATTATTTATTTCTAAAGAAACACGACAATGTATAAAGGGCTCCATTACCTTCTATGTTACATTATGGCCCCGTAGAAACAGTTTTTGTAAAAATAGGCTAACGATTGCGTCATAACCACTCGACTCTCTGTTGCGCTGTACAGAAATTACCGTACAGACAGGAAGAGACGCTCGCAGGCAATCGGGGGGACGTCCCGTCAAGGGAGAACCCATAGATAATGAGTCCATAAAAGCAGCGGGACAAAATATTTCAACAACGTTTTTGGGGAATTGGAAATAATTCGGTATGAGAGCTCTTTGCTCAAGTTCCCCATCTCTGAAAGATTAACGTTGGCAATTTTCACGCACAGCTACTAGAAGATTTACGTCGGTCAGACAGGTTGCTCACGTCATCAAGCTTAGTTTGAGTCGGTTTGAGTCTGCGCGTCAGGAACAGAAGTGCTGAAAAATCGCTAAAAATGGGCTTCAACTGTCTCAACTGAGTTCCAATGAGATGGCTCTGTCCACTTCTTATACTGTCTATGTGTAAAAGCAGGAAGTAAACTGATCTGGTCATGTGACCTTTCGCACTAGTCACATGACATTAATAGATTTTAATCAAAACAATATTTTATCATTTAAAAGTTGAATTTCTTGCCCAAAGCTAATAACAACATTTTTAGAGCTTCCAGAAATAAGAAAAAAGATGGTGGGATTAAACGGGTTAATAAGATATTTCTGTCGTAATAACAGCTATTCAGCTGATGGACACCGTGCTGTGTTGTCATGGGAACATCCCAGGTAAAAATAATGAGGAAATTACGTTTTCTTCGTTGCTCCCTTCATCAAGTGCGTTCCAAACGGCTACATAATGGGACACTAGTGCCCTGCTCACTCCAAATGATTGCTCTGCCGTCTGCCCTTCGAAGGGAGTAGGGCATAGGGATGCTCACGAGCAATAAGCATGTCCCAGTCGGGTTCGTCACTAATTGGGGTCCCCTGGAAACATTTCCGTTGTGTTCTGTGTTCTTTGCAGCGCGTTTCTGTATTTGGTTGTGTTGTAAGTATTTGGAGCACACATGTGTTGTTAAACTGATGAAGATGTTTTCTTAACTTGTTGGTATTCTTCTATTTGCATGGGTTTTCTTCAGTTGCAGCGCGCTGAGCTCTCTCGGCCACCGTAGTTTTTCCTTCCGAAAAGCAAAAAGAGAAGCTGTTGTGAATGTTTTTATCTTGGTTTAATTGATGAATATCAAAGAGCACTTGTAAGTGCCCTAAGCAATGATTTGAGTAATTCTCAGACAGGAGAGGCTTTGAATGCGCTGCTCTCCTCACACACACAGAGACTATGAGATCTGACAGAGGCCTTTATGTAAGCCTGTACTGAGGATTACCAAGCATTAGTGTACGACATGACAATGGGACTCTCTCTCTCTCTCTCTCTCTCTCTCTCTCTCTCTCTCTCTCTCTGTTTTTGGGATGTCAGACATGACGTAACCACAGAGATGTTAACAGCGTTGATTCGTGTCATTCGTCACTGCTTACTGCCATTTTGACTACATCTACTGCTCAGCACAAAAAGGATGACACAGCATTTTTGCACACATGTTCATTATCCAATTATTAAAGGTGCTCTAAGCCATAGGCGCCGATTTATGTTTTACTCCGTGGGTGCTCATGGGCGCTGGCCCTTTAAAAAAAAAAAAAAAAAAAAAAAAAAAAGTAGGTCTAGTCAAAAAATGTTTGCATTTCAGAACCTTACTCTTATCAGTTCTACTGCTGCAAGTGAATTTCGTTTTGTATAAATTGTATCTTCATTTTAATAAATGTTTTATCAACAAATTGCCTGGATTAATAAATAAGAAAGCAAATATAGACAATGCGCCGCGTCACAACTCGAGCCTCGAGGTATCGCACACCGGACGCGCAGGTACAAGAGCAATATTGTAATGTTATGTTTAAGGATATTATGGAATTCAGATCATGTCTGTACTATGTTATGTTATGATTGTAATGTACAATTAAATACAACCCTTGCCGTCTGCAGTCTTAACACTTTACAGTCCGTTAACTGAATGAGAATATCACCTGAAAATTCGTTAACATCAGCAATTTTCATTCCAGCTGATTCATTTAGTTTTAACATTTAGTTTTCTGTACATGAATGTAAAACTAAATGTATATTGCAGCACAGGGTGAAGTCAGTATAAATTAATGACGATTTGAGACAAATAAATGTAAATTTAATATAAAACTATGTAAATCGCGCTCTGTGGCACGGCAGAATTTTGAACAAGGTCCTGAGCCGTTGCTGGACGCCGCGGATAGACGATGAATGGCGCCGCCGGTGTGTGTAAATTACACTCATAGAGAATATGTGTTCATGCGACCCCTTTTAGGAAATGGACAGTGGTCGACACGAACACACACACCTATTTACTTGATAATAAAGCCATAAAGTAGGCTCTCTTTCAACTCAGGACAGCACCACTTCTCACAAATACAGTCAGGATTGGAGATCAAAAGTGTAACTGACACATACATAGTAACCGCGATCAGAGGCGCTTTCATCCGAGAAACGCTGCCTGTGATTGGTGGATAGGATATGGAGCAGGCGAGACTGACATCGACATAACCAATCACAGTGACAGATGCTTCACATAGCACCAACTGCAATGTTTAATTTTAAATGAATGTAGCCTACTGGCAGTCTAGCACGTGGGTGCTCGGTATTTTCCGTGGGTGCTCAGTATTTTCCGTGGGTGCTCGAGCCCCGGAGCACCCACGGTATCGGCGCCTATGCTCTAAGCAATGTTGGGTGATGTCACTTCTTGTTGACGTTTGAAACAAAACAGAGGCTAGCTAGACCCTCCCTCCTCCTCATCCGCGCACTAACCCCCACACCTTCTTGTCGGTTATTGGCTGGAACAGGTTGTTATGTTTCGTGGTGCGGGTTAGCCCAGTTTGTTTTTGTTGTCTTGTGGAGTCTGGGGTGTCTGCAGAGACCGCGTCTTTTTACAGTGTGTTCAGGGGACAGGCAGCTAGCGGATAGTGAGGAGATGTTTGCTGTATGTGACAAAACATGTTTTGGCCTAAAAAATGCGTGACATCATCGCTTAGAGCACCTTTAACAGTCAATTTAGCTGCGAACAGACATTATACATTTTATTGTTCTTAAATTTTTTTTTGTTATTATTTTAATAATAATAATTCAGACCTGCAAACTTGTCACTTTTCGGCGACTATCGCCATTTTCTTGGTCAATTGGGTCATTTACGCGAATCACGTAGAACCGGAGAGTTTTTTTTATGGGGGTGGTGGGGGCATTTCTCTGGGCCAATCGGAATCTTAGCACTTTTTCTCTTGGCCAATCGGAATCTTAGCACTTGCGTCAGAATCTTGAAGCAAACAGTGTCAACTGAGCTCGGCTCACCATTGGATGAGACTCCACACGAGTCTGATAAAGTCTATGATGGAAACTCATAACGCGAAGAAATCTAATGTGAAATTCGAGGTAAGTCAAGCTTTTGGAGCAAAAACAAAAGCTATTTGTTTGCTTGATTCAATTAACGTTAGCTACCGCTTTTTATGTGATATAATTTACAATAATATTGTATTGTCTAGGGGTGGAACGGTACGTGTAAGTTATTCATATTGAACCGAAACGGTATCGACGTCACGGTCCGGTGCACGAATTTGCACAGAATACATGGTATAAAAATACATAAAACTCTAGATAGCGATCAATTTCGCTCTATTCCCATTTGGTGTGAACGCAGCATAATGAACAGGCTGCGATGTCAAGATTGCAATGCTGGAGTGTGTGTGTGTGTGTGTGTGTGTGTGTGTGTGTGTGTGTGTGTGTGTGTGTGTGTGTGTGTGTGTGTGTGTGTGTGTGTGTGTGTGTGAGTGTAGAGAGAGAGAGGCGCGGGCGCGATCGAACAGTGGAAACATAAAAACATACTCCGTTTTTTGTTTATAGTGTTTATTTGTGTACAGTCGCAATAAAACACAACATTGTGCTTTTGTCAAACTATAAACTCTTGTCAAACTGTAACCTACAACTGTCACCCAACCAAACACACACACACACACACACACACACACACACACACACACACACACACACAACACACACACACACACACACACACACACAGTTTTAAAAGCAAAACATATTTATCCAACCCCATTTCAAAACAGTCTGTGGGTTCCATTTTTTGGTAATTCATCATATCGGATTGGTTTTCATTTCTTGTCCTCAAACAGAGCACTAATCTGTTGTCAGTGCACTACAAATAATCTGGTTCTAAGCCTTTATTAATAAAACTAATTTAAAATTAAATAAAAATGCCTTCTATATTTTTGTTTTGCTTTTCACTCCATTGTACCGAAATCGTACCGAACCGTGGTCTCTAAACCAAGGTATGAACCGAACCGAACCGATCTGTGTCGCCATACCTATAAATTACGTTAAGCTATGCTAAAAGTGGTACCGTCAGACCCGGAGATCGGCTGAATGGTTTCCAAAACGGTAAAAAACAATTGTTTTACTCGAGGGGAGGTGGAAAATGAGCTTAATTCCCCAAATGGTGGAATATCCCTGTAACGTTAGCTAGGCTTATCGTTAGCCGGGTACCTAAATTAGGGCTTAAGCGTCACCATTTGTCCACTAGTTCTAGATTGACAGCTCCTCTTCTAGCCAATCAAACGAAGAGGGGAGTTGACATCACTCCAATGCGACTCACGCTGGTGATTTAAAACGCCAACATTTGATGAATTTGAGAAATCTACAGATAAAGACCTAAATGTGTATGTTGGACTTTTTTTTCACCACAAGTCTGAAGGAAGACATGTTATTGAACACAAATATCCCAATATCTCAAAATTGACCAGTGAAAAAAAACCTGATGTTTTTGCCTGCCGTGTCTCGCCTTAAAATACTGTATAGTCTGAAAGTTTTAATGTCTTTTCTTTTTTAATATACTGATTAAAACTGTGTTTGCCGTTTACCAGCACTCATCACAGCAGAGAAAATAGCTTATTTTTGCATTTATCTCAGATGCCTATTTTTAAACCGCAACATGGTTCCTCAAACACCTTTTTGTACTCAATCATTTCACCAATTGAAAGACATGAAAGCTTGTAATGCGTCTTCCAGGATTCTGACAGCCTCGTAATGCGGCTCAGAAAATAAATGCTCATTTGGTGGCCAGCTGAATCAAGGATGACTAATTCACACTGATTTGGATTGCGTAACAAGGCTGTGGTTCAGCAGATAGCGCTCAGATTCATGTTTAGAAACGTGCAGGACAACACGCAGACAGTCACGTGGACACAGTTGTTGTAATGGCTTGTAACAGCAACTGTCTCAATTAAGATCTCAGTGTATCTGGGACTCCGACCAAAGCCGGCACTCTTATCAGAAGCCAACGCAGCCCATAAATGTGTTTGACTAATTCATCAACAGTGTTTTCTGGCAGATTCATGTCATCATCTTCATATGTTATTATGATGTTGTTATCATGATGTTATTAGCAGTATGTTAATATTAGCTGTTAGTTTTGGCTGGATTTTAACTGACAATCAATTCACCTGGAAGTGTTTATCCATCCATTCATCCAATCCAATCCACCCATCCATCCATCCATCCATCCATCCATCTCAATCCATCCATCCAATCCATTCAATCCATCCATCCATCCATCCATCCATCCAATCCATCCATCCATCCATCCATCCATCCATCCATCCATCCATCCATCCATCCACATCCACCATCCACCCATCCATCCATCCATCCATCCATCCATCCCATCCAATCCATCCATCCATCCACATCCATCCATTCCATCATCCAATCCATCCATCCATCATCCATCCATCCCATCCATCCATCCATCAATCATCCATCCATCCATCCATCCATCATCCATCCAATCCACACCATCCATCCATCCATCCATCCATCCATCCATCCATCCATCCATCCATCCATCCATCCATCCATCCCCATCCATCCATCCATCCATCCATCCATCCATCCATCCATCCATCCATCCATCCATCCATTCCATCCATCCATCCATCCATCCCAGGTCTTAGATTTCTCAGTTGTGTTCAGTATTTCTGTGTGAAACTGATGGAGCATGCTGAGTTTGCCTTTATATTGACTACAGGTTTCCCTATGGGCAACCGCTTTTAAAATGCAACACTGGGTCAGGAGACGGTCACAGAAAGACTTGTGATGGATCCGCACCCTTGGCATACGGACACAAATCTGGGGATTGGGATGAGGTTCCTTACTGGATAGTGCTGAGTGACAGTGAAGTTTTGTGTAAATCCTCAAAGCGTGGGTTTCCTCTCAAGCCTGTCACAGAACATACCGTACGAGTGACCTCAGCCAAATATGTGCATATTTTATGTATTTTAAGGCTTAGTCATGCATATATTTGAGGCTCCGAGCTAAAATGACCAACTGCGATTATAAATATACCAACTTTTATGACATTACTATCTCAGATTATGGGAAAGTGCTTCAGTTTCTTAGAAGTTTCATGAAATGGGCTGTACATCATCGCTCATTAAAATATCAAAACTTTCCAGAAATATTTGGTCAGCTACATTCAAATCTATCTGTCTGTTATATATAACACACAATAGTCGCTATATTATTCACTAATAATATGAGTCTGATTTAAAATAAAAATTTTGTCGACAAGAATTGAACATCGCTGCTTTTCTCATAAACTCTGAAAGATCATTTGGAGATCGTTCTTCAATGCATCATGCTTTAAATCGCTGTTCTCTCGCAGTCGCTTAAGCGTTCGGTCAGCCTGTCATCTTTACGGTAAATGATCTTTACTCAAGCAGAAGGATGCAGCTGTCAGTGTGGTTCTACTTCCATGTGTCATTAACCCAACTGTACTGGCAGATCATACCCACCGGAAAGAAAAAGGAGGAAATCAGAAAGAAGGAATCTCATTTGCTTCTCATAGAGAGCACAACAAGAGCACAATTTGAGAATTGTCATAATGAAAGCCGCTTAATATCACATTTCTTCTGGACTTTCAAAAGAAAACTGAAAAAAGTCTGCTGGTGGCGGGGGCAGATAATTTCTTTATTGCTATCTGTCTGAACAAATCCCAAAATCAAATGTTTTTTGTTGTTGTTTTGACTTTTATACATTCCATAAAATGCATGTTTTTGATGCACCCATGCACATCTAACATGCCGCTTTAATGCTTCAGCTGTGCTTCTTTTACACAGTTATTTTGTTCATGTCAAACCCGTTTGGTGTAACCCCCCATTTGCGAGATCGCCTGCAGGGTGAACCAACAAAGATGTAGCAGCACATGTGTGAAAGCTTTTTTCATTTTCGTTCCATCAGTGTGATGAAACCTCATGTCACGCTGTCACTTCATCCTGGTTAACTGTCACTCAGCCCCCCCACACCCCACAAACACACACACACACATACACACACACCCCACGGCCCACACGCTAGAAAACCTTTTCATCCTCTCACCTTCCGTCTAGACCTGGTCCATTTCAGAACGGCCATGTTTCATTTGAACTGGGTTTTCAATGGTTAGCATGTGGTATCGCTGCTGTTCGCAAAGAAAGACAGCTGTAGAATAGTCATGTTTATAGGGCAGTATTTGATTTTGGGCTTTGTTTCGACTGCCTTGTTTTGGTTTTTTTAGTTTTGTTTTTCGCTTTGTTGTTTTTTTTTTTCCTTGTTTTGGTCTTTGTTTTTGTTTTTCTTGTTTTTTGGTGTAGTTTTGTCTTTGTTTTCTTCTTGCCTTCCCTTGATTTTGTTTTTGTTTTGTCCTAGTTTTGTTTTTCCATGTTTTGTTTTTCCTTTTGCCTTTTTGTTTTGTCTTTTTGTTTTGTTTTGTCTTTGTTTTGGTCCAGTTTTTGTTTTGTCTCTGTGTTGTCTTGTTTTGATTTTAGTCTTTGGTTTGGTTGAGTTTTTGTTTTGTCTTTGGTTTGGTATAGTTTGATTTGTTTTGGTTTGTTTTTGTTTTGTCTTTTTTTTTTTTTTTTGTCCATGATTCATTTGTAGAGAATTTTCAGTGGTTATCATGTTTTCTCCTCACGACTGTTTGCAAAAAAGTAAGCTGGAGAATAGTCAACATGAAATCAAAATGGACCCTATTTAGTTTCTCATTGCACTTTCTGTTTCTTATTGTACATGATTCATCAAAATTAAAATCTGAACAACCACTGACACTTAGGCCACGTGGGCTATTGATTAATGTTAACTAGTAGCCAAATATTTTTTGAGCTATACTAGCTAACAGCATTTTTCGCCTTTCAATATCCTGTTTTGCAACATTATTGAAGTGAAATGTTTCAAGCTACAAGTCAAGTACATTTAGCTACTTTGCTAACTTTGCTAACGAACATAAACTATTGATGGGCAATAACTAAGGGGGCAATATTTTGCTGCATACAAAACAATTCATCTGTTTGAACCAATATTTACATACTTCATTAGCATTTATTTATGACTTAATATTGATAGCCACAAAAAATATTTTGACTTATTTCGTTTTCTTTATAAAATATAGCAAAAATCTGGGATTCGGTAAGACACTTAGAGTGGAAGAGAATAGGACATTATTTCTTATTGAATTTTAAGAGTCATCTTAGATTAATACTGACACCTAGTGGTGTGGATGTAGCTTTATTCAAAAATGTTTGTAGTAAGCGTAGCATGGTTGTTTTATTAGTAGTTTACTAATAGCTTTAGTAGTCTCTCCACCTCCACTTAGTTTTCTTCCAACACTTTTCTTAATATGTTAAGATGTTGAATGGTACGCATATTGAATGTGACTTGTACAGATGCTGAGGGGTCACGACCCCGGGAAGGTGAAATGTGTGGTGACACAGCCTCAGGCAAAGCGTGCTTTCAGGTTGCAGTGTGTTCTGCAGGGATTCACACATTGGCATCATGTTTCCAGCAAAGACAGGTGAACTGTGGGGGTCAGAGTGTCTCTGAATGTGACGGTTTGTTAAATACAACTCACACCGTATTTCCATCGTCAAGAACTTTCTTGAGGAGGTCAGCTGTCAACTGTATGCCAGCTTTCTGCATTCATTTACATGTAAATATTACAGAAGTTTTATTTTACCCCTATTGTGCAAAACAAGGCTCCTGGGATACATCACAGGTTTAAAACAACATGTCTCCAAAAATCAATGTCTCCTAGTACACTTTCCCCTAGAAAACTATCCTCTTCCACTTCTAACACCGTTATTGGCTACAATTTAGATGGTAAAAACCACAAATTCAATCCACAAAGTGATTTTATTATTATAAATATATTTATAATAAGTAATAGATTATTTTTATTCCATGTTCCTGGGAATTTGGCTTAATCTTTACATAATTCGACCAATACCAATTAGCTACCCATTGATAATTACGACGTTTAGTCACTGTTGGAAATACGATCGCCCCGTCATGACGAGTGTTGAGGAAGGCAGATGCTAAATAAATATAGACAACATCAAGAAGATATTACCCTGGGTATCTTGAAGAAACACTACTGATCTTATAAGCTTTTGTGTTAGATGTGTCATTTAATTTGACATTCCTGTTGACAGCTAAATGTTTCTAAATGTCAAGACACTCATTTGTGAAGTGTTTCTTTGGATGTGACACTTTTGTCACTTTGAATAATCATAGAAACGGCATTGATGCGCGTTTAAACAACATCTGTGCTTGTGGCCTAAATATCTAACAAATAGAGTGTGGCAGGGATGACGTCAAAACCCGGAAGACTAGTTCGCCACTGGTTCCCTCGAGATTTATCTATTGGGTTTTATAATGGCTTTTTTCAATGTAATAGTGAAAAAAAAAGTCTTTGGTATGCATTTTTATTGTGGATTATTATAATTTTTTCGGCTGGCTACATCATGCGTTGTGGTCATGTATAGGCGCAGGTCCACCATCACCATCTACGGTAAACCTCGGGATAAACAGAGAGACTAATGTAAGCGTATGCCATTCTTCTTATGATGAAACGAGTACATCAGGTATAATGGGAAGTCTTCTCGGTTTCGTGCTGACATGATTTATGCTGCCTAACAATCATTTTACAGTATTTTAATTATAGAAATTCCTAATGTTCTACATGTATGCATGCCAGATTAAAGAGATGTGTTTTTAGTCTAGATTTAAACTGACAGAGTGTGTCTGCTTCCCAGACAATGTTAGCAAGACTGTTCCAGAGTTTTGGTGTTAAATAGGAAAAGGATCTACCGCCAGCAGTCGATTTAGATATTCTAAGTATTATCAACTGGCCAGAGTTTCGAGATCGCAATAGACGTGAAGGACTATAATGCGTTCAGAGCTCGCTCAAGTACTGGGAAGCTAAACCATTTAGTGCTTTGTAAGTAACTAAAATTCAACAACTAAAATTGTATTGTGTAAGCTCGACTCGATCAGCCCAAAGGAGGCATATCCGATCAGCGGGTGAAGGTCTCTGTGCGATACTGTCTTTCTGCGTGGCAAAGCAATTTGATTAAATGAAATACATTTTCTCATATTTATTAACTCGTTATTTCATCTGACTCCATAAATGAAAAAGGTTTTAATGATATCTGTGCATCATTAAGTGTGAACGAGTGTTTGACTATTCTTTACTGGAAATAATGTCAGAGTCGATTAGAATAAAATCAAATGTTTACAATTTATTATGTCAGGTAAATGTTTAACGCCAATTGCATAATCAGTTCAAAGATAATAGATACAAACATCAAATGCTCTGGAATAAAGAGAGAAGATGCAATACCTTGACATTATAAAATACATGATGCGAAGTGTTTTTTACACTTCACATCACAGGCTAGCCTGGGTTACAGAATCGCCCAGAGCCTCTTGTTGCATTTTATTATAGACAGACCAAGCAGAAACCTCTTTTCAAGTGTAATCATGAGTTCACAGTGGGAATTCACATTAATCACCGAAGTTGATTTGCATGGAACCATTTGCTAATAATGGGAATTTGAGTTTACACCTTCTGAGAGCATGAGACCATTTGTCTGGAAGACACACCCTCCTATGTCTCCAAATTATCTCTAAACTCTTAAATACCTTATTACCTTTTGGTTTACTTCTTTGTGAATGAAACCTTTGTACCAGTCGCACTGAGACCTTTCAAATGATATCAAACATATGTAATACGGTATATTAAAGGGTACCTATTATGGCATTTAAAATGTTCCTAATATTGTTCTGGGAGTCCCCAACAACAGTTTTACAAGCATGCAATGACAAAAAACACTTTTGTTGTCTTATAATATGCATTTATTTTTACCTGATTTGCTCACCGACTCCCATATGAATCGTTTAGCGAGTCATTTTTCCAAACCCCGCATTTGCGTGACGCTAATCTGTGGTGATATGTTAGACACCCAGCCGACGGGGTGTCATTGGTTGTTGCGCTAGATCTTACCCAGATACAACAGTGCTATTTTCTGATTGGGTAACAACACCAGACGAACAACACCCGAGGAGACCAGGGTTGCCAGGTCTGCACAACAAAACCAGCCCAATTGCTCATCAAAACTAACCCAATCACGGCCAAAAATATTCAAATAGCGTTCCCGGGTGTTTCCTCAATAACAATCATGTTCCAGTGGATAAAACAATCGCGTCAACCAGCGTGCACTACACAAACAACCCGCGGAAACAGTGCAGGCATACGGACCTGGCAACACTGGAGGAGACGCGCTTGAATCCTGCCGGTTCCACAGTGAGTGAGTTTTGGGCACTGCGGCATATTAAATATATTACAAATAGTTTTTCAGCGTGAGAAATACAATGTGTGGCCGGAGAGCGTGACAAAAGACCGAAATGAGTGACTGTCACGCTCAATGCGTGATGCGTGACACTCGAGAGCCCTGTGACAACTCCATCAACAACGACAAACACTTCACATATTTCAATACAATTGACATTGAAGACCTAAGTTAGCTGCTAGAAGTTGCGCTGTGCCTGTGCGTACACAACACACAAAATAATTATAGAACATGATACAAACATAAAAGCAACAGCCTACTTACAGATTGTGATTCGGAGAAGGCAGCTGATCCAAATAAACTCGGTACTGAACCTCCCTCCTTCAGTATCAGCCGGCTCGCAAATTCATACTTTATAGCATTTAGGTTTGTGAAGCAATCATCTTCAAAATGACGCGAACACAGAACAAGTTCGGGCTATAATACTTCTGTGGTATAGTTATGAACTGTAGCCACTTAGTCTTCAAATGCTCCTCACTGGGCAGATGAAAAAAGTTTGCTTTTGCGTCGCACTTCAAAACACAGCAGCGTCTCGTCGACATGATGTTTTCCCTGGTGTCTCCTAATGCAATGAGTGGGCGTATCTTATTCAAATAACTTGTACAAGTGACGTACGAAAGTTAGAGAAAATGCATCGTTCGTCTATCGATTCATATCAATGACTCAGAGTCGACTCTTACTTTTGAGAGACAATAACTTTGTATACGGTGAACTTTCATATTTAAAACTTTGCAGGATGTTTTCGTTCACTTAGATCTATGTTACACACTACATAAAAGGTAATTTTCAAAATTCCATGATAGGTACCCTTTAACCCATACATATTTTGGGGTGAATTCCAGGTGATCTCAGCATGATATCACAAGAGAGAAATTCAAATGTTGATTTCCTTTGTTCTTTCAGAGAGTTGCTCTATCTTCCAGTTCTTCCAGTTTCTCCAGTCTTACAATTGTCTTGCAATTCCCTTGGAAAAGAGCAGCATTAACATTCTGCTAAATATCTACTTTTACAAAGCTAAAAAGGTCTGAAACAACATGACTTAAACTATTTTTCATTCATTTTTACTAGGATTATCAAAACATTCAATCCTCATATATTAGTGTAAAGTCCTTGGTGAGCAAAAACAAGCTCAAATACTGATATGATATTCCTGTGACTCTGCAGATCGTTGGTCATTACCGGCCTCTTTCCGTACGAACGCCTCTGTCTGCCTGAAAGCAGGAATCATAGTGTCAGTGAACTGTGTGGGCTGGCACATAGTGTCTGACTAGCCTGCCAAATTGCTGTTACTAAGGCAACCCCCCTCTCCAATGGCAGTCGCCGCAGAGGTGAGGGGGCGATCCGTGCGTGCGCTCGGCACCCGGACCTCTGTCCAGATCAGCCTGCGAGATGTCTTTTTACCTCAGATCTTAGGTAACTCAGCGAGCGGAAAGCGTGCATCTTCAGTGTACGAGACCCTTGTGAACGGAGTGTTCTAAAGCACTGGAGCGTTCGTTTGATGCTGTCTGCAGAAAAGCACACAACACAGGGAAATTACACACTTATTTTAGAAGCTACATGATGATAAGGTTTTTCTTATGGTTTTGAAATCATTTATAATGTTCTATGTCCTTGACATACTCTGTTTTGACCTTAAACAGCAGACTTAATGTTTATTCCTTGAATAAAAAAATATATATATATATATATATATATATATATATATATATATATATATATATATATAAATATATATATATATATATATATATATATATATATATATATATATATATATATATATATAAATATATATATATATATATATAATATATATATATATATATATATATATATATATATATATATATATATATATATTATTTTTATTTATTTATTTATTTTTACTGAATTTTTAACTAATTAATTTAAGTATTTATTTAGCGATTTTCATTTTGAGTAATTTGTTTTTAACAAATCAGTTGGGTTAAGTATTTGCTCATTAAGAAAGTCACTTGTTTTATTCCTGAATGAATCAGTGTTGAACAAATCGGTTGAGTGAATGATTCAGATATTATTTGTTTGGTGATTTTAATAATTAATTTAATCTTTTTTTTTTATTAAATTATTAATTAAAACCGACGATGATTTTCAAAATACAATAGAATCAAAATAATGATTTTCATGTTTTTTTTTAACCGTTTAATTATTTAATGATTTGTTTAAATGTTTATGTAATGATTTAATTTTGAGTAATTAGGTTTTATTTTTACAGAAATTGTGAGTAAATGATTAAATGATTTTAATCAGAGTCACTTGATTAATTTCTGAATAGTTCAGTGAATGATTCAATGATTTTTTCAGTCATTTGTTTAATTCCTGAATAAATTGTTAAATACATAAATGAATGAAAAAAATGGAAATTATTTGTTTAGTGTATGTTTATGTTATTTGTATGTTTTATATATAAAAAAATGTCGATTTGTTTAAATACTGAAATATTTATTTAAATATCTATTTTTCAATCATTTGTCCACCCACAGTATTCAAACATGTCCCAAATTTTGGTAACATTTTTACTCCTGAAATGTTTATCTACTGTATGTTTAAATGCCTATGGGAGCTATTTTGTTATCTTTCACAAGCTTGTTTAATTCTAAAGGTCACAGAGAGTCTACTGTCTTAAAAAACAAAATAATGTTTAATTTTGTGCAATAAAAAAGCTTGAATGACATTACAAGTGAGCTTCAGGGAAAACCGACACTATAGTCTAGAATATGACATAAATATGAATAAATATTATTACATATGAACTTCACAGAAATGCAAGCTTGCTTTTTAATATCCCTCAGCTCTCTGCCGGTTCAAAATAGGAACAGAAGTTTAAAAATCGATGCCACAAACTCTTCAGCAATGTCAAGTTTCTTCTTTTTAGCTACATCTCTTCTACTCCTCCTCACCCCTCCCTCTTTCCCTCCGTCTGCCTCGCTTTCTCTTATTTTCTCGCCCACCATAGTGCCCACTTTGTCTAAGCAAATTTCACAAATGGCCGCAGCGGGGCGTCTCGATCGCAAAAAGACAAACCGGAATTTTCCAGAGCCACGAGGATTCAGAGAACTCTTGCCACACAGCTTGTACTCAAAAATTAGGTATATTACTGCCTTCCCAATGCAATCCTACTCCATTCTGTGTATTTTTAACATTTAGCACTATTGTTAAACTGGGCTTAATGATAATGCTTCAGCCTGTTTGTCGTCTCCTTTAACGCTGTGCTGTCACTAACAACGGCACGATCTGATTGGTTGATTTAAGACTCAAAAAGACAATCAGTTTGACTCATTCACTGACTGAATACATGCACACTTATGATAACATGTCACAAGGGTACTCTTAATAATTAACGTTGCATATGAATTCCATATAAAGTGCTCAAAATGGCAATTTCTGTATCTAGTCTTTAATGTATAAAGCATGACACTTTCCTGGTAATAAGTGCTGTGTTTTTCTAATGCAGATAGTTTTGTTGTGGAGCATCAGAAATTCTCCTGCATTGCCCTGCAGTTCTTTGAAAGGTTGCTAAGCAACTAGTTGTGCAGTTGTGTTATCAATCACTGATGAGCAAAACGAGAGAACAGGAGACGCCCGGAGATGACCTGACAGATAGCCCGAGTGCATTAGTTGAGGAAAAAAAAAAAACTTTTGCAAGAAAGAAGGGAGTGAAATAAGAGGGAATTTTTACACTTGATCACCAGACGATACTCAGTGATAATCTTTATTTTTGGTATTTTTGAACTGAGCGTTCCACGAGAATACACAAATAAAAGCTGAATTATTATTATGCATCAATGCAACAGGATTAAAAAATCAGATTGATCAGATTGTCTGTAGGCATCTCAAATTGCGAGTTATTTCCATTCATAGTATTACTTGTATTTGTAGCCTACGTATGAATGATTTAACTATGAATTTCCACACTTAAAATTCAGCTCAGAACTGTATAGTGACCCTAAAAGATATTTGGATTTTTTTCGCTATTTTAAGACTCTCTTAAATTGTATTCTATTTTAAAATCTTAGTTTGAATTTATGAATTCGAACTTATTCAAGTTGCAATACGCTGTGATCCAATTCATTCAAAAACACTGATTCATTAAAGAACAAAACGAGTGAGTCATTGAATCATTCCCTCAACTGAAGCACTGATTCAAACAGTGACTCATTTGTTGCTATTCACTGAATCATTCACTCAACTTTGTTCAGAAATTAAACAAGTGACTGGTTTCATCCGATGTAGCATACTCTCTTGACTATAAGTACTTACTTTTTGTGCGCTAAAGTATGTCCTATATAGTATGAATGTGTGTAGTATGAATGTAATCTGGACGTACTACATCCACCATGTTGTCATTATCATGTGATCTACCAAATTCAGTTGTGTTTATTCACTGCCATTCACAAATCCTCTCATGTGGCCTCATGGGATATTTAAGTGTCCATCGTATGCACACTTCACAATCTTGCTGTACGCTATAGGTCATCCGGGTACTTTTTGCTACTCTTTTATAAGTACTGTGAATTAAGTACATCTTTTTCGTCACACACTGTTTTTCACCTAGTAGGGAAGTATGCAATTTCGTGGTCAAATCATCTGATTTGTTCAAAAACACTGATTCATACATGAACAAAACAGATGACTGTCTTTATGTGCAAGTCATCACTTTATGAGTGAACAATTTGTGCATTTACTTGATTTGATTTGTTCAGTAGCATGTTTTATTTAATTATCCTCGTTGTGAATAATTGAGTCATTTTCTCAAACGATTCATTTGTTCAGGATTTAAACAAGTGACTGCTTGAATGAGTAATTTAATCGATCCCTTAACTGAAACATTGTTTCATAAATCCGTCCAAAACAGATTTGTTCAGGAGCAAAAAAAATCTGACTGTTTGTATGTGAAAATTAAGAATAAAACAGTTGATGTGGCTTTGTTTGGAATTTTTTTATAGACCCCTTTTCAGTTAGTAAACAACATAACATAAGTGCCTAAAATGTAATTATTGACATTATAATGAATTATTAAAATGTATATTTTAGTAGTATCAATAACTAGCCTGGATGCCAGTCCGAACCCCGCCCACAAAATATTTAGGTCAGGAAGTTCGGTCTGGACTCGATCCGTTGAGGAGCTATTATGCCTGAACAAAAATTGTTCGGACCAATCAAATTGTCAGGGCGGGCTTTATATGATGATGGACAGATGAGCAACCATAGACATCATATCTATGTGAGCAACGGTAACGTAACCATCTACGTCATTAGAGCGCTTGGGTTGAATTCATGGCTGCCGCTGGAGAATTGAGTTGTGTATATTCCACTATCGCGTGTGTTATAGAAGATATAGACAGCGCATTAATTGTAGAAGAGGAACAGAGAACCGCGATCAAGGCATTTGTCGATGGAAAATATGTTTTTGCCGTCCTTCCTACGGGATTCGGTAAAAGTTTATCAACTTTAATCTATCTCTCAACATACGTCACTTACTCCATTGCTCTGATTGGTTGTAGGTCTATCCAATTGACCGTTCGCAGGCCCCTCCCCCAAAACGGCCATTGTCCAATCACACATCATAGCAACCGTTACTATGTGAGCAGCTCCGTCAAACATTGACTCCAAGCAAGCTGGTGAAGCGGTGCGCCCACTGCGTTTGTAAACCGGACACTAGATAGTCCGAGAGATTGTCTGGAGGAGTTGTGTTCTTTTCGTTCCCAAAGCCGAAAACACAACGTGAACGGTGCCTACGATGGATAAAACAGTGTGGACGGCCCCACTCCCAGTTACATGTGTCGAACATGGTTCACTCGCGAACAGCGTGCATGAGACTGACACACTGAGATTAGTCAAAGAAACATGGAGAGAGCAGATCAAGAGGATCCACAAAGGAAGTACGTTTTCTAAAGGGTTGTTGTTAACGTGATATTTTCGGGGGAAATGAGCAGCAGTCACTAGCAGTGCAGGACCTGTAGACTACAGTTTAGAAGAGTGCACGCTCGTAACGGGGAACGCATGAAGCTTACAACATCAGTTCATATAACGTAATCAATATCGTAATGAATAGAAATAACCTTAAATGTATGGTTATCTGCATCTTTCCGTCTCTTATGTATAGTTACTTTTTAAACACGAAAATCGGATTCAGCATGACACGCAAGCGGTTGCTGTGGTAATGAAAAACCTGCTTGTTAAAGCGAATGTATAATCCTGTATCTGAGGCAAAATTACTAAATATGCAGCGCGAATTATATATTTCTAACTCCAAACAATTAGCGACTGAACCAGCGTATTAAATCTTCTTCAAGGCTGTAATTTACTGGTTGCATTTGAGGTACAGGTCATGGGGTTTCTCAGATTTCGCTTGAGACCGGTATATTAGCCTCAATAGTAGTCATGTCTCCTTCATTGCGTATTTTTATATTTTGAATATATCCCTCCACTGCATACTGTAACCCATTTTGCCTCGATCTGGAGGATATCGCGGAGGTAATTGCTCGAAAAAAGGTCACTGACACGCACGGGTATACCTCTTCCATTCATGGCAATCTGTGGCGCTGGTCGTGTTTGACCATTTGTTTGACGGGCGTAGCAACAATAACTAGGGGGCGTGGCTTTTGCGAACGGTCAATTGAGGGCAGAGGCCTTTTATTTCCTGGTTCGGTTGACACACGCCCCATAATCACAGCCCAATGGAGCAGTATCAGACTCACATTCTTTCTAGAATATGAGTATGACGACGTCAGGCTAATCAATAACCATATTGTTAAAGGAGGGGGGGGGGGGGGGGGGTGAAATGCTATTTCATGCATATTGAGTTTTTTACACTGTTAAAGAGTTGGACTCCCATGCTAAACATGGACAAAGTTTCAAAAATTAAGTTGTACGTTTGATTGAGTATTTCTGTGCCAAAAATACTCCTTCCGGTTTGTCACAAGTTTCGGAAAGTTTTTTTCGCGTTTGGGTGTGTGTGACGTCAGGTGGGGCGGAATTTCCTTATACAGGTCCTAAGAGCACTTCTCCCGGAAGGGCGCGCGCGCACCCGTAGACCAGAGCGAGAGAGCGAAAGCAGTACGCCCATCAAAGCGCTGTGCTCGGCTTTAGGGAAGTTCAGTTCTACGCCGGATTTGCAGATCGTCTAATGCCATTGCTTAAGGATGGAGCAATCCCAAAGATAAAGGGTCACGGTCGTGCGTTGGAACCGCAGGCGGTGAGTAAAGCTGCTTCAAATGTCTGTGTTGTTAGCTATCGGCGCGTAAGCAACGCCCACACGGCACGCCTCCGGCCGCTCGTTTTTTTCCGGAAAGACTCGGTACAGCCTATCTTTCTTTTATAAATATAATAAAACTAAAGACTTTTTGGAGATATGAAGGATGCAATACTACTCTATAGGTACTCAAAATTAACATGAGATTGACTGAAACTGAGTGTTTCACCCCCCCCCCCCCCCCCCCCCCTCTTAATATATTTATACATAAGTATTAATATAATATATATTTTTATCATTTTGTTAATATTAGTTTTACAATTATATAATACATATTATTTATCCATATAATCTTTTATATTATATCACATTAATTTCTTGTTTATTAAACTGTTGTATAAAATCAAGATAACATTTACAATCACATGGTCAGAATATCAGTATCGGTGTGAATCACTAGTGTTGTCGACTGAATCACAACCATGCTGATCTTTTCCTCATGTGATATTGCCTAATTAGCAAAAATCAACCTCTTCCAGATGCAAATGTTTACATCAGAAAGACATGTGAAGGATATATGTGTGCAAAGATCTCCAATATTGTATCAGGGACAGTGTGATGATGGCTGTGCAAGTGTGACGGCGGGATGCAAGGTGTGTAATGCAGTGTTAACCGAGTCTCTCTGGGCTCCGCGCTGCTCTGAGACTCGGGATGATGATTCACACCGAGTGACTCATTCGGCTGGAACATTCCGGTGAATTCTGGCATAAAGGAGCAGCGTGTCCAACAGGTTTACAACAAGCAGATCTGGGATCGACTGCGCTTAAATTTAGAGTCACAGTGACAAAAGATAGGATGGAGGAGGGCTGTATTTTTAGCTTGAATTTTGCCGGTCACGTCTCAATACATTAGCAAAGATATGTGTAGCTCGTTCAAAATGATCAATTGATCTTCTGTTCGACACTGTTCGAGTGTGTCAACTCCTACCCACAATCCCCTGTAATATCTGGCCCTTTTGTGCAGTGATATTGCAGATATCTCTTTTTAGTGAGCTTGGTATATCCAGTCACATCAGAAAGAGTCCTGTTTTAAAGTTTTGTGAGTGTTTCATGCTGTAAACTTGGTAAAAAAAAGACCCAGAGATATGGACAAACAAGAAAAATACCTCATTGTCTACTGCTTCAACCCATTTTTTCTCTATCAAAGGATAGCTCTCTCACAGTCTACCCATAATGCATTGCGATTCATTCCGCCCCCACCCCTGGCATTATTATCCAGGACCATTTGCAGCATATTTGTTGGAGCCGTTTCAGTCCAACCATTACATATCATATTTTGAAACACAATGTTCCCAGTTGAAGCTGAAGCTTGCTCTCGAATTTTCTCCAAAGAAATCACTTTTAAAAATGAATTAAGACTCTAAACAGCAAGTGTATATTTTGGTTGTAGTGGCACTAAACAGAAGTGCAGTTTGCTTGTTTTTGTCAGTCAACCTATGCTGTGAGTTTAGGGCAGGACTACCTGTTTGTTCAACCAATGGCTGATGAGGAGAGTGTTTGAAATAGTTTTTTAAACTAATGCCTGTGGTGCAGAAATGACACACATTTAAGGAAATATTCTTCCTGTTTCCCTTCAGATAAAGCTCTGAAGGTGAATTTACGTAGACAATTGGTTGTTTTTTTCTGTGGCATTAAAAGTTTGATGACATTTTTGTCCTTTTGCCACACCATTGTGTGGACTCTCCTTTAGTCATGGACTTTAAATGGACTCACCTTTAGTCATTTTCCCCAACTCATTATCACTTATTTTCCCAAGTTCAACGCTACCTAAAACACAAAAAGTTGCTTTGTTGCAAGTGGAAAATCCCTTCCACAATATGGATGCGTTTCAGCATCAGTGCCACAGACTGACTGGTTCTTCGTAACAATATGGCCGCACAGATGCCTCGCTCAGCTAGTGTGGCTTCTTAAGGGTCTCTTGCTGTTTTCAAGGACTCGCACAATTTGTAATGCCCATCCATGAGTGAGAATATCAGCCTCACGATCTGACAAAGCCTTCCTGGAATCCATATTTGAAACAATCTGATAGCTGCACCTGGATTGAATAGCCCGAGATTGTGGGCTTGGATTTGATTCATTGCTTTAGAGCAGCCACATGTGCCTAATATAATTGTAGGTGGCCCATGGTATTTGTCAGCTTGCCAAGAAACCACATTTGCCACTCATCTCTGTGAAATTAGAGTGGTCATGAAAAATGTTTAAGCCTATCAAATCAGTAGTGTTTCGTTAGGAAACATATTTAGAGATGTTAGAACATGAATGATACATCAAGTCATTAAAATGATTGGATTTGTTTTTTTTAATCATTTTAATATTAGTATTATTATATTTTTTTTATAATTATAATGCCAAGACACCTTCCTTTGGACATTACATTATCAGTATTGGTCCATATCTTGCTCAATTTTGAATATTTATGTTTATTATAAATACTTCCCTATTTTTATATTTAGACTACAGTTATCATATCTAATGGTGTGTGCACACCAAAAGCGAATTTAATTATTTGTGTGAGTAGATTACATACAAAGTCAATGCAAAGACGTGAATAGATGCTAATTGGGTGACGAGGTTGCCACGAAATGCTTGACATTCGCCTCAATCGTGTCTTCCGCACAAGTTGAAAAATTTCAACTTGAGCGTGAATTCACATGACGCGTTGTCACGTAAGCCAATCAGTGAACAGTTTATTGACAAGTCCGTCACTGGACCCATCATCCTCAAGTAAAGCTGGAAGTGGCTTCAGTTCCTGCAGTAGACGGTAAAATTCACACAGTTGTGTGCGCCTCTGGATGGTGACACTTCATCGTTAGAAAATGGCAGATAGAAATTTTATTAAAGACACTACTAATTGCGCGAGTGACGCGAAAAAAAAAAAACATTCCGCGAGTAATCTAGAGCCAGTCACGCAATGCGAATATTCGCTTCACTTTTGGTGTGCACACACCATGGGCCCTATCATACACCTGGCGCAATGCGATGTCAGGCAAGTGTTTTTTTGCTAGATTCAGCCCGACGCAGTTATCATTTTCCCGTCCTGCGCAACGTTATTTTGATTGATGTTTTATTAACAAGCTTCGGGAGGAACACGTTCTAATGATCAACAATCAAGTCATTCCAACCAGCTGTCAGCAATCAGTAATCAACAGGTCCACTCAATCAGCATGAGTAAAGCCTATAAATATACAGTACGCAGTCGACTCACCCATAGTTCTCGACAGTTTTCAGCATCCCTCCACCACCCCATCTCCTCACACTTGCCTGATTATCTTCCTAAACAGAGATATGGGGGGAGTACTCTGGGTTCGGGCCAAATTTCCGACCTCGGAGCCCTCCCCCTGGACAGCACGCCAAATACGCATGACCATTTACTCTCTGATCATTCGTAAGTGTGAACTCGTGAGATAGCAAATGCATTTGCGCCCATTTGTGCACCCATAGGCGTGCTGGTCTGAAAACGAGGTGTGTTCAGGCACACTGAAATTCAGGGCAACTGAAGTCAAGTCAAGTCAAGTCATCCTCATTAATATAGCGCTTTTAACAATGTAGATTGTTTCAAAGCAGCTTTACAGAGACAAACATAATTTAAAGTGTAAATTGCAGGTAAAAATTTTCACGAAGATAATGCAATGTGCTTACTAAATATAAAGATAAGAACCGCCCACCATTGTTTTTTTTTATATTTTTTATACCAAATGCTGAATATAATGAAAAGTTGGTTCTTTTTACAGTGCTTTTAACCACGCCCCCTCCTTCCACTAGGCTGGGCGTGATGTCATAACAGGGACTCCAAGCTTTTACGGTCTATGCAACAAGCCTAGAGTTACGTTATATTGGAGTCCTAGCTATCGAAAATGGTTAACTATTGTGCATGTGTGGGATGTACGAATACATCAAAAACGGGGGAGAGGCTCCACAAGTTCCCCAAGGACAAACGACTGATTCGTGCCTGTAAGTGTTCGCATAACTTACCCGAGGTAGAGCTTAGATCGGCCCAAAACATCAAGCCTAAAACAAAACAAACGAAAACAAAACAAACGACCCTAACGTTACCCGAGCCCGCTGTGTCCGAGTCCGGCCCGACACATAAACTGTAATTATGAGCCCAAGCCCGGTTTAAACCCGGCTATTTTTGAATACGTGTGTCGTTATAACTGACGTGCTCAACTACTTTCTTATATTACTTTCTCCCGACCGCAACATTCATGTTTTGTCCCGCTCCCGCCCGCAAAAATACTTTTTTTCTGTACCTCCAAATACTTTCAAGTTATCCTACGTGTTAGCCCACCATACACATCAGCATACATGCTCCTGATCAATTGTTTGTTGCATTAACACACAAACCACTGTTATAACATAAAAGCAAGCGGGCTACTGCGTGCATGGTTTGGCATGACTGCGCGCAAAGTGCGATCCCATAATAACTAAAGCTGACATCAGTTCATCGCGATCTCTCACATCTCTGTTATTATCAATGAAGCTTCCATAATATATAACGTTACACTATGTTTGTTATAATTATAGGATTTGCCAGCATACAGAATTCAGCACTGAACAAAAAGTCTGTTTTGAGCGGTGAGGGGAATCTATCGTAAATGCTTCTGATTGGCCATTATTGCGTTCAAGAAATCAACACATATGTCTGTGATTGGCTACATCGCTCCTCGCTGCTGACATGTTAGAAATAGAAACTCTGCCTGTAAACCGTTTCTATTTTGTTTTAGATGTTCTTATTGATTTTCTCCAACAGATGAATAAAAATGTATTAGTTTTTACGTTTTATTCAGATATTTCTAGTTTGCGGGAGTCCCGAAAATCGTTTTATTCTCCCTCAAACAGCACACACAGAGTGAGTGCATTACTGCCCGCAGCTCCCTGTTATGACATCATCACCCAGTTACGGTAAAAAACACGCTACCTTTGAAGAAACCCCAATAAATGCTATTTTAACGCATTTTAAGACAGAAATTTTTAAATATATCCATATTGTGCACTTTAATGTACACATTAATCGGTTGTGGTGGTTAACCTGCAATTTACACTTTAAGGCAACAAAGAATGGTTTGGTTTTATAGCGGTTCTTGAATATGTTGTTTCCAGCTAAAGTTAGTTTTGATTGATTCACTTCCATCGAAATGATCATTTGTTATTAAATTAGGGGCCGCTACGACAACGCCGTTCTCTCTAAATAGACTTTTAACGCGAACCTGTGATAAACGCTGATGGCGTTCACATGCGTGTTAAGAATTGATTCTATAGTTATGTGTGTTTGAATAAATGTGCACAGGTTTGTAATTCGCTACAAACCATGCCTAAACAAACTACTTGTCTTGCCTATAAATTTTGATGCAGAATTTTATTTTATCAATTCGGGGTAGGGACGCAAAACCAGAATTTCATAGCGCTTTATCTGTAGAGTGGTTTAGGGATCCTCCATAGGGAGAGGCTAGTTGGCACTTCAGCACTGCGTTGTCATTGGGTCCAGGCGAAGGTCCTTCGTCAAATCTGGAAACGGCCTGGATCCGGCAGGCTGCAGGAAAACCTAAAGATAAACAAAGACACCAATATTAGCGTAGATGCCATTCTTCTTATGATGTAACGAGTACATCAGGATTTAAGGGAAGTGTTCCCGGTTCCGGCTGGCCTAATCTATGCAGCCTAACATTTAATTATAGAAGTTGATAATGTATTATGTGAATGCTAGGTCAAAGAGATGTGTTTTTAGTCTAGCTTTAAACTGACAGACTGTGTCTGCTTCCCGGACAATGGTAGGAAGATTGTTCCAGAGTTTTGGTGCTAAATAGGAAAAGGATCTACCGCCAGCAGTCGATTTAGATATTCTAGGTATTATCAACTAAGGTAGACTACGCCCATTGACCCACAAAATCCTGGTCTAAAGTCAATGGCGCAATATTGTTTTTGTTATTAAATGTAATATGCTCCTATCCCGTAAATGGTCAGCTTGCACGCTCGCACACGAGCAGATCTGTTTCCTCGCTAGGGAAGCGTTCAGTTTTTCCGCTGGCAAATTCCGCCATGTAAATAGCGAATCCACCATGGTGCGAGCGCAACTGGCTTTTAAAGGGAATGGGAGATGAGACTCTGATTGGTTTGAACATTACGCCCAAAACACACCCATTACTCGTTAAGAGAATAGGGACAACCCTTTCAGACCATCCACCGTGCGCGCCGACCATTTTTCCCGTCGTTAAACTTGCAAAAGTGGAATCAGACACGAGGAATCTAGCGAGGAAACGGATCTGCTCGTGCGTGAGGTTAAAGCGTGCAAGCAGACCATCTACGGGATAGGAGCATATTATTATATTAACAAAAACAATATTGCGGCATTGACTTTAGACCAGCTTTTTGTTGGTCAATGGCGTAGTCTAGTTCAGTTGCCCTGAATTTCAGTGCGCCTGAAACACCTCGTTTACAGACCAGCACGCCCATGGGCGCACAAATGGGCGCAAATGCATAACAGCACTTGCGCCATGCACTTTAGATCATGCGCTTAGATCATTAAAATAGGGCCCCATGACTTTCACAAAAAGTTAATCTTTATAGATTACTGATACTGATAGAGTGGGAAGGCTAGTGCTCCTCTATGTATTCGCTCTCATCCCTGTCAGTGTGTTTTGGGAGTCACGGCTCTGGAACTCATACTGGCAGCGGTTTCCTCCAATGGCAAGCATCCCTGGCAATGTCTCTGCGTTTCTTCGGAGATGGCGAGGGAGGGAGGGAGGGAGTGTGTGTGCGTGTGGGCTGCCGAGAGCTTCTAACAGCGCTAGTTAGGTAACTCCAATACAATGAGGGAAAGAAAGGCAAGACTTCAGGAAGAGGGAACGCAATCACATGCGCTGTCCAAAATAGATTTGCGATAAATTAGAGTGCGGAGAGAGAGAGAGTTTCTACATGTACACTGCCCGAGAAAGCATGCGCTTCTGTTTGACGTGGGTGGCAGCGTGTGTCTGAATGCGCGTGTGATAGAGCGAGAGAGGGAGAGACCAGTTGCAGAGAAAGAGGGATCGAGGTATTTGACAGCCTATGATTTCCTCATGTTTAGAGCGGCTACACTGGAGCATTTTGAGAAGAGACATGTCGGTCTGTAGCGGTAAGTAATTTGAGACCATATAGTGCTTTGATGCGCTTTGCAAGGTATGCTGGACTTGTTTGATAGAGTAGATATTGTGCTTAGTAGTGTCAGTTGCATTCAGGCCCGGGGTTATGACCTTAAAGCATGATGCTTTCTGAGGGGTTGCTGTGGTACATGAAGCGTTCGTCTTTTGTTTTGTGTCACGATATCTTTTATTCTAATTTTTTCATCAAGTTTAATTGCACTTTCGTATGGAGAATAAAGGATTTTGCAAAGTGAATGGACAGTTGCACTAATAGTCAAGTCTTTTGTGCTTGTTTTGTAATATGTGGTAAAGTGGTCATGTTGTTTTTTTCTGTTTAAAGGAATAGTTCGCTCACAAATGACAACTGTCATCGTTTACTTACCTATGCTGTTCTTAACTCGTTTGCGACAAATTTAGTTGCTCTTTATAATGGATATTACATAGTGCATTTTGCAAGACAGTATTCACTAATTTCCTGTTTCATTATGCTTTGTTTATTGGTTATGTTTGTTTTTTTCTGCTTAAAGAAGTTCACCCACCAATGACAATGCTGTCAACATTTACTCGCCCTCGTGTCGTTCTAAACGACAAATAAGTATTTTTTTGTACAAATAAAGCTTGTTTCGTAAAATGTTTTGAAGCAGTCATGCTGTTTTTTTGCTGTTTGCTGACACGTGACCATTCTGTCATTTCTTTTTTACGCGTGACTATTTCTTTTGAACAGCACAAAGGAGAATTTTTGGCCGTTATTTTCCATATAATTGAAGTCAATGTGGACTTGGACTGTCAAGTTTAAAAATCAGACAGAAGTTTAGTCTGATTCATGAACAAATGACTCGGTTCACTTAATGCAAGGTTTCCCAAACTGGGGTTCGTCACTCTAGGGATTTTGTGAATTCAAGAAAAACTAATAATTGTTTAAATCATAAAAATAACATATAAATAACTGTAAAATAATCAATTGCTCAAGATGTTAACTGTTGGAAATAGTCTGATGAATCCTTTACTGAACTGAATCAATGAGCTGAATCTAGTGTGTAATGAATCACATCTGCAAGTTCAGTTAGAAGAACACGAGGATGAGTTTTTTTGGGTGGACTGCCCCTTTAAGAGCTTTTTTACATTTATTCATTTAGCCGAAGCTTTTATCTAAAGTGACTTGCGGTTGCACTGGTTAGCAGCTCCTTCTCCTCATGTTTCCAAGAAACTGTTAAGCAGAAGATAGAGTATCACTTTAAAGTGTTTATGGCTACTGGAGGTGGGAAGATGTTTCACCTTCTTCAGGTTCTTGGACTGGATCTTTAGACACATTGGGACATCTGATTCATGGTGCATTCATTTCATTTCAGTGAACATGTTTAAAGACTTCGCAATTATTTTCACTCAGTGTTCCCATAAGTCCCGCTTGACATTTCACGATTTGTTTTATCATTTAAATGCGTTTTATTGCTATTTATAAGTAGATTAGAAGGTATAATTTCTGAAAAAGATGTACTTACCAATGAAAATATTGTCTACAAAATGCTTGGGTGTCATGGGTAGTTGCCAGGGCATCCCTTGTGGTTGCTAGGGTGTTGTAGTTGGTTGCCAGAGCCATTGCTTTGTGTTTTCCAGAGTGTTGTGGGTAGGTTTTAGTGCAGTATGAACATTAGTAATAGTAATAGGGATTTCCAAAAGCTTTTCAGTTTGAATTAATCATTAAAAAATAATCTGATAAAAAAATAATTTAAAAATAATCAAAAATCATTGGAAGAATGAATCAGTTCTGCAGACCATTCTTATAAAGTGATAGTGATATTTAGTTTATAACTCTCTAAAAACAAAATAAGTTAATAATTCCAAGTCTAATCTGAACTTTTTTACTAAATCGCTCTGATGTTTGTTGTAAAATGATTGTGTGAAATGCAGTTGTGCATTATTTTAAACAATATTATTCACAGTATAAAATAATTGAATATATTTGATTATACAGTATTAATTTAGTATACATTTTAGTGATATCATGAACAACTTGCCTGCAGAATGCTTGGGTTTCATGGGTAGTTGCCAGGGCGTTGCTTGTGGTTGCTAGTGTAACCCCTCCAGTCCTGCTCGCCCTGCTCCGAGTGGGACTTGAACTGGCGTCTCCGGCAGGGAGGTGGCAAGGATGGAACAAGGATGCTAAAGACCGCAGTCTCTTGACGTCAGGGTAGTGAGGTTTCCCTGCACAGCTGACACTAGACCTCACACCCATCCGGGTCACGGCACCAATGTAACCTCTCCATTCCTTCTCGAACTGGCGTCTCCGGAATGGAAGGCGAGCGTGCTAATAAAGATAGCAGTATCTAGTGCGCCTCTTCAGGGCAGTGAGGTTTTCCTGCACAGCTGACACTAGACCTTACACCCTATCCGGGTCACGGCACCAATGTAACCTCTCCAGTCCCTCTCGAACCAGTATCTCTGGCATGGGACGCGGGTGTGCTAACAAGCTAACAGGGACCACAGTCTCTAGCGTCCCTCTTGAGGTCAGGGCAGAGAGGTTTTTCTGCACAGCTGACACTATTGGCCTCGTTACACTCACCCCCCAAACCTCACACCCATTCGGGTCACGGCACCAATGTAGCCCCTCCAGGTCCTACTCGCACTTTTCAGAGTGGAACTCGAAGCGGCGCCTCCGGCATGGTAGGCGAGCGCACTAACAAGGACCCTAAAGACTGCAGTCTTCTAGCATCAGTAGACGCTCTTGAGATCAGGGGAGTTAGGTTTACTCACACAGCTCTTACTAGCTTGCCTCCGTTACAGTAGGATGTTGTAGTTGGTTGCAAGGGCTTTGCTATGTGATTGCCATGGTGTTTGGGGTTAGTTTAGAGGGTAGTCTAAAACAATAGTATGAAACATTAGGCTTTTTATTTTTACTTTAAAAAGAAGAACTGGTTCAAAAGAATCACTTCAAAAGAATCAGATAGTGTTTGAGTTTTATCTGAATTTTTTGACAAACTCGCTTAGATGTTTCTGTAAAATTAATGTAAAAAAGAGCTACATTTTAAATCAACTAGGTCACATGAGGATTGTTGCAGGTCTCTGAACAGTTTGTTGCATTTTTTCTCTCTGCGAAATCACCACAATACTGTCTGACCTCCCATATGGTCTGTCATTTCCACCGCCCTTTGTTGACCCGAAGCAAAGACACACAAACACACACTGACTGACTGACAGTCCTGCTTGGCTGAGTGGAACTGCGAGGGAAGTGAGATTGCGTGCCCTGAGCAAAGGTCATGTCAGGCCATGAGAGGTTTGATGCTAGTGTGTTAGCCAGTTAGTGCACATACACACTAAGTCACACACTCTCTTATATCCACTGCATTATCTACCTAATACCTCCACAGCATACTCACACACCATGGTCTTTTTGAGCTATTTTGGAACAATTTATGTTACTTGACTGTGTTAACATGATACTGCAGTACTAATCATCTCAAAGTGTTGAAGCTTTCCAGGCAGGACCCTAAGTGTTAACTGTAAAAACAGTCATACTGTTTGAAATTTTTTCAAACCTTCAACCCTTAAGTTAATGTAGCATTTCAGTCTCAGATGTTGCGGCTTTCCTTGAGTTGTACTTTAAATGAAGCAATCAGACAAGATAAACTGGCTTTTTCCTTAAAGAACTGCATTTAAAATGAGTCCTGTTACTTCAGTACATCAGTATTGTCATTTGGCCATTCACCGATTTGCCCACATTTTATAAGTTGCGTATTACCATTTTTCTTTACGCTTGCTAACATATCCTCATCGAGCAGTCTAAGATTATCATTTACTATCTGTTTTCTTTCCCGTAAGAAAACCTGAATGTCAATTGTGTGGTTAGAAAGAGCCCCTGTGTGTGGGGCGAGATGAGTCTGCTAGCGCAGGTGAGCATTAGCATTAGCACACGAAGGATCAGCAGTGACTGTACAGAGTGTGGGCGAAACAGTGTGAGTCACTCCATCACTGACTGAAGAGTCTCAAATGGAGGACACGGAAAGCTAATAAATGGCTTTTTCATGGTTTTGTGTGATATGTCCATTTCCTGTTAGACAAACATGTTAAATTAGGATATTTTTTCTCGTTTTTTTTTAACACTAGCTTCTTTTATACTTTCTATAAAATGACTGCTAGTTCACTGTAACCAATTCCATGCTGACTAGAAACACTCTGATAAATGCTACGGATGAAACTAATGGGAAAAGACAAGTAAGTGTTGTATAACAGTCAGTGGTAGAGGGCCACCTCTCTCTTCCAAGCAAATTCTCTCTGAACACAAGAACAGCATGTATTCACTCAATAACAATCATGCAACATAGAAGTCTTCATCTTAAAAGCACATCAACATTCATGTCATAAACTGCATTTAACATTAGGTGGCCACCGTGTTTTGGCATGTCACTGACTTCTGTTTGGTGTTTGTTAGCTTGGTCTGCTCATCAATATGAAATTATATGGATTTTACTATTCCTATGGACCAGAAGAAGAATATACTATAATTCCAGGTGGTATCTGACTAAACAATAAGAGTAAGACATGTGTGAAAGTTTGCCAAACAGTGTGCTGTCCCTGGCTGTGTTGCACCTGCCATTCTGCTGTCCTTCTGGAGGATTCAAGCTTTTCAAGTGAATGGTTAAAGTTGTGTTTTAATAATCAAGCTGCTTGATCATGCATAGGAGTGAAGCATTTATTAAAAATGGTTTCTTACGGATATTTTTCTACAAGATGTGGATGCATTGACTGAGAGCTGGACATGGTAAAATGGGTTTCAGACACCTTGCACTGTAGCTCAATTCGGTCTCTGTATTTAAAGCCTGTGAGTCATACAGTTGTGGAAAGTGTGATAAATACATGTTGTCCACACGGCTCAGTGCTCAGTGGCTCTCTTCCCACACACTCACAAACTGTTCTTCAGCTCTATTCCCTAAAGCACAGACCACAAATGCTGCATCTCCATCTAAGCTCTTCAGCTACATCATCCCGTTACAAAAAGTAGTAGTACTGAATATTTGCTATATATATATATATATATATTAGATTCATATATTTTTAAATAATATACATAGTACTGTCAAATCGATTAATCGTGATTAATGATACATTAAATTATGGGGTGTAACTAGATATACGTCACGTATTCGTATCGAACCGTTCGGTACGAGGCTTTCGGTTCGGTTTTTGGTACGCATTTTCGAACCGAACGGTTCGTTGGACCATTTTTCCTGCCGACCAAAATTTCGTTATTTTAAATGAAGGCTCACGCCGCCCGTTGCGTGTGGCGCACTCGAGATGCTGGCGCGACCACAACATTGCCCAACATCAAATTGCAAATGTAATGTAAGCGAAACTGAGCTACTCGTTATTATGTGGTTGACGGACTGTTTATCAGTTTGGACCATATGCAGCGCGAGCCGATCTCTGTTACTACACAGCGCTGAGACATCCAGTAAAGAAAGCATTTGAATTCGCTATTGAACTTGAAGTAATAATATCGCTGCGAGATCTAGTGAGAAACATTCACATTTCTCCGTTACTAACGGATCAAACAGGGCTAACGTGGAAACCAGGAAGAAACATTGTGCCATGAATGAACTATTCAGTGTCCACAGATCATCAGATTCACCATGGATTTACTGTAGTAACACTAACTGTAACCATGGACGTTTGTCAGGAATAGTAGGCTATAATGCTTTCAAGTAACATTACGTCGGTTTTATTTTGACATTATGAATACAATTGCTGCCCTCAAATGTTAATCTGAACTAAAATAAACCTTTGTTTATAATACTACAATATAACATTTTATTTTGTCCAAGGAGCTGTTTTGTTTTATATGCTCCTAAGAAAAGTCAAGTATAGCTCCATCATTGCTCAAAGTAATGTATCATACTTTATGATAAGTTTTAATAAAAATATAATAAAAAAAAAACAAGGAAATTTCTCTGGCATTTCTTTCTTTTTGCTGCATTGAAAACGTACGACCGAACCGTGGCACAATGTGTATCGTATCGAACCGAACCGTGAATTTTGTGAACCGTTACACCCCTAAAATTAATATATATTATATATATATATATATATATATATATATATATAATATTATGAGAGTTTCCACGAAAAAAATGGTGCCGGTCAAAGTGTCCGGCAGAGGTTTCGTTTTACGGACATTTTGATGATATGCCGGTCAAATATCGCCTCTTAATTAGTCAAGTTGAGGAAAAATGGAGGCAGGTTATGTAATTTAAAAAATGACATAATCAGGCCGTATAGAATGCAACATGTTATTATTAGCCTAACTTTTAAATAGACGGAAAAAAAAAACATGAACGTCCGATTGGCGTCAATCAACGCCAATTGTTTTTACTATGGTTTCGTATTCACTTTTTGAAACATTGAGGCATGGATGTACCTAATACAAATAAATAAAACATCTCCAGTTAACTAGAAGATTAATTTAGTTCGCTATTAAATAAGAGATTTAGCGCTAAGATTTGTTGTTTTTTTAAATCAAGCTGAGCGCTCCTGTCCTGCTATCTAGTTGCATGGACGACGCGCTCGCGCTTCGCAAGTTGCGCAATCTTCACTCGGACGCGACGTTTCAATCTATCGCCGTTGTGGAGACTCTGTATTCATTTCGGTGAAATCACAAAATAAAATGCACACCAACGTGTCTTTGCTTGATGGCTGTAACCACTGATGAACATAGGCTATTCTAGAGAGCCTGTTGAAAAACAAAAACGGTTTTGCAATCCGTCCGCTCAGTTCATAAACCGTAGGCTACTACGAATTATCAAACTGTTTCCTCGGTTTAACAAATCGTGCTCACGGATTAATAAACCGTAACCACCAGATCCTACTTCCTAATCCGCGCTCTCAGATTTGTAAACCGTGTCTTCAGTTTTTGTAATTTTTCCCCACGGGTTTGTAAACTGTATTTGTGTCCCCTCCCCAAGTCTGTGCCAATCATGCTTCCTGTTTAGGTGCGAGATACATTTCATTATGTTTAAACTTAATTTTTTTAAATGGATAATTTCTTGAATTTTCTAAAAAACGACATTTAGGCTACTTGTATCTTTAAAGTCCATTTTTTAGGAGGAAAAAGCTCAGTATAATAGAATAAGCAAATAAGACTTCACATATAAAAAATAAATATAACACAAACACAAGGTTAGGTTATATAAAAATAAAACATTAAGAAATGATTTTATGATTAACATATTACTGTCTTCAGTGGACTCATTAGTTCTAAACGCAAATAATGATAATATTATTAGGCCTATTAGCCTACATTTAGGTTTTACATATTTAGAAGGCGCTTTTATCCAAAAAAGGAACAAAGCAATTCTACAAATGTCAGTCATAATACAGGTTAGACAATAATAATACAGGGCTAAGATTACCACAAAAAAACACAAGATTTTGGCGCATATCCTAGTGTGTGTGAGTGAGGAGCGCGCACTTCATGACAGAGGCGCGGGCGCGAACACTTGCATTTTCCCATAACAGTGGAAACAACTTAAATACTCTATCATTTCTGGTCATACAGAAAATAATACATCATTCGCAACTACTTTTATTTGTTCAAACTCACATTACAAGAAAACGTTGTGCTTTTGTAAAATAAAATAAACAATCAGGTGCGCTTTCATGATCTCCGTGAACTGAAGCTCGTCTCTTAAATGAACTGAAACAAAAATATTGGCTACATAAAGTTTGAAATGTTTACTTTTAAACGAACAATTAAAATGGCTCGTTATTTTTTCACACACATTTATTATCATTAGCCAATAAATCATCTCTCTGTATGGTTCCAGAAACATGGCTCTTCTCATTCAGCACTGCTGAATGGAAAAAAGTATTATTTCCAGGTTCTAATTTGGCCTTAGAAAACCAGTAAAATCGATTTTTTTTTCGATATTAATTTGTGAATATTTAAAATGTTTAATAAATGGGCAAAAAGTCGGAGGGTGCATTTGGCGGCGCTTTTGAATCAGGGTAACCTTTCGTCGAGTCGCAATAACTCAACCGGTCTTCGAATACGCAAATTTACATTAGGCTATTTGAAATATTTAATAAGGTCCGTGTACTTTTTCGTCCATTTGTTTTTCTTTTTTTTAACCCGTAATTGAAAAACGAAAAATCACCAAAATTTGAATTTGAACTGTAGGCTACACAAATGCTGCGCAAAAAAAAAAAAAAAAAAAAAAAAAAACTTTTTGCCCCTTTATTAAACATTTAAAATTAATTTTAGCTTTTTGAAAGGTATCTTCTCTTGTTTTCAGCCATTTTGTCAGTGCCTCCACCTGTGCTTTAGACTTGTCTTGATTTCTAATCCACAACAAATGACGAATTTTAGGTTAAACGTTCAGAATACGATTCCATTAACACAGTTGTTATATTTCAGCACTTCACGAATGGACAGCGACTCAGCGTAATTGCGGCGAGCGTTCGTAACCTTGCACGTAGAGAGCGCTCTTAAGAGCTATGAGCTAATAGGCCTATACATCGATCTATATAATGAGATGTTCCTGATTCACCATCGTCCGTCGCGTCTGGCCTCTGAAAAAAAAAGCTTGTAAGGCTAGTCTGCCTGGACCTGGCCATATTTGAAACGTCTCACTCAATCGTTCGTTGTTTAGGTCTATAGCCTATTACAGCCGTTTTAGGCGTGCGCTTTATTTGAAATGCAGCATGCAATGTTGTTTAATAACTTTCAAACGGTAGAGCCTGTTTCTTTATAACATAGCCAAAAGTCGGTGTATTTTTGCTTTATACATTTTAGGCTTATTCTCAAATTCAGATTGTGTTAGGGGGGCGGGATTATTATGCAATTTTAATCGGACAATTTGACCGGAGAGGTTTAATTTTGTCAGACATTTCATTTTTTTCCCGGCCAATGTCCGGTAATTACCGGACAACGGAAACCCTGATGTGAAGCGTCAATTCGTCTTGGGAATGACATATACAAGTCCTGCACAGTGGTCAGAGGGATTTTAAGCCATTCTTCTTGCAGGATAGTGGCCAGGTCACGACGTGATGCTGGTGGAGGGAAATGTTTCCTGACTCGCTCCTCCAAAACACCCCAAAGTGGCTCAATAATATTTAGATCTGTGCAGGCCATGGGAGATGTTCAACTTCACTTTCATGTTCATCAAACCAATCTTTCATCAGTCTTGCTGTGTGTATTGGTGCATTGTCATCCTGATACACGGCACAAAACTGTGCTCTTACCCTGCTAATTGGACCTTCACAGTCTGCTCTTATTGGTTCAATGTGCAATTAATGAAGATTGGCCACCAGGCTGATCCAATTTAGCCATGAAACCTCCCACACTAAAATGAGAGGTGTTTCAGTTTCATTGTCCAACCCCTGTACTACTGGATTTAAAGTTTGGAATAAATAAGATTTGTAATGTGTTTTAAAGAAGTCTTAAACCCTGTGTGTGTGTGTGTGTGTGTGTGTGTGTGTGTGTGTGTGTATACACACACACACACACACACACACACACACACACACACACACACACACACACACACACACACACACACACACACACACACACACACACACACACACACACACACATGTCAATGGATTCTTGCAGAGTCAATTCTGGTTTGTAGACACTCAAACACCCATAACTTTGGGTCTTATTGGTTTTACCATTAAGCAGTCTCAAATGCATTATCCATGGAAAACTTCTAGAGATTTACTGCTAAAACAGACTCACCAGTCGTGAGGTTTCTTTTCCAAACACAAAAGCTTTGTTGACATTTGAAATCTCTGTTTTGAATACCCTACTGAAATATCAATGCCAATCCTTGAAGTACTCGTTAATTGACTAGGGACCTCATAAGTGGTAGAGGATCCTGATGGATTGTGAACTAGATTCAATCCATCTTTCAGAAAATGCAGAGGAGGCGAGGCTCTTGCTGTTGGGGTGTGGGGGAGGCTGTCAATCTGAGCTTTTATTTCAGTTAAAGCTTAAGGATTGATACAGGTCTCTCGACAGCCAACTTAAAACAATCATAATTGCATTATACTGCAGAGGCTGATAAATCTGTTTTTCATTGGGGTAAATGGATTGCCATGATCGTGCGTTCTTGGAAGAGAGAGAGCAAGAGCAATGGAGGGTGGATGACCCCACAATGTGTACTAAAATCTACTTGAGCCAAGATCCCAAAATACCTTACATGGCAGCCATGGGAAAAAGCTAAGCAGAAACATCATGTCTTTTTAAACTAGATCTCATGTATGAAATTCTTTGTAGAGGCCCAGAGAAGTGTGGGATACATATTTACATCTTTCGTTAATTTCATGTAACAGATCCGAGTAAATGGAAATGCCTAAATATCATTGGTCAAATTGAGTCCTATCATTGATACAGTCAGAAGTGTGACAATGTGTTAGCCGATAAAGTGTTAGCCGGTACAGAAATGAGTCAATAGGTGGCAGATTAGTTGAGTCTGACTGGATTGTTAATTTTGATATGTCAACATGATCGGATGCATTTGGGTCTCTAAAATGAGTTTAGAGCAATGCAATGCTACTTTGCTCCTAAACCCATAATGTCTTAGTCTGAAATTTTCCACAGTAAACTGCGTAGTGAAAAGTTGTTTGAGTAGTTGCAACAGTAAAGTGTTATCAAAGCAGAGGATAATGTCAGCAATGTAATACAAGCATCTTGAGACATTACATTTGACAGTAATTTTCTTGAAATTTATTGTTGAAGGCAGTACATTTGTTACAAAAGTGATGTTGTGACAGCTGTAGCTGAATTTTGAGATGTAGCATCTTGGAGAATGTTCTTAGGTTTCCAAAATGTATCCCCCCAGAACTTCACAAGCAGATTAGTTGATTATTGGTTGACTAGATGAATAATCAACCATTAAAAACATCCTTAAAAAGTACATCAATGCTCCTTAACTAGCCCAACCTACTTCAGCAGTATATAGGTCCACCAGCGACTAACAAGTATAAACTAGCTTGGATCAGTGAAGGAATCTATACTTGTCTAGCTAGCATGGGATGCTAGTTTCCCCACCAAGGTCAGCCAAGTCATCAAAAATACTATGCTGTTCCACCAGCTACAGGAGCCCGAAACTGGCACTATGCGACATCCGAACAGGAAGTGGACTTCTGGTCTTCAGCTGGTCATTGAGATTCTTCTCCAAAGAAACTTGCCATTTAAGACTAGCAGGGAAGGAATCACACTGTTCTTCTTGCATCAGAGAGGAGTAATTATTGCTGCCAACATGAGTAGGGGGAAGCTATCAGTCCCTAGAGCCAGGAACAGTCAGGGGAGTAGGCTACATCCAGTACAGAAGTCCAAGTGAGTATAACAGGGAATTTGATGGATGTGGCTTTTAGATGAGAGTGTCCAAATCCCATCTGTTTCACCAATAACACACTGTGGATTGAAATACTGACAGATACTTCATGCTATGTACATGTGGGTATCCAGGGGCACATTCTTGTGAAAGCTCTAGACAAAACCTTCTTTGTTTCCAAGAGCACGTCAAACTCAAGTCCTGAGATGTTTCTGTGATGGAGGGCGCTGGAGACCGCACACACAGCCGGCACAGCATGTCGGTATGACAGACTCACAGATCTGTTCGCTGTGTGTCTCCCCGAGGGCAGATGAGGGAGTCATTATCAACCATCATACACAAACTTGAAGAGGAAGCCTTGCGGTTTGGGACATGTGCTTAGATGATGCTCAGTGGTTGTTCCACGTCTTTGACTTATCTGTGTCTTTGATTATCTACAGTACTGCAATTCTAACATCATTTGAAGGCAGCATAACACCATTCTCACTGACAGTGATTTTTAGCAGGGCGACCTGAAGTCATTTATTTCAGTGACTCAAAAACAAAGTGGAGATAATTATGTACAAATGTGAATGCTGTTAGTGTGACTGTCCCTTAAAGGCTAATTCACACTGCATCAACAGACCAACAGACATGTTTGTCTGGTCTTGTTGGATCAGTGTGTTACTCCGTCGGCCTCAGATGCTGTTGGAATGCAAGTACCTTACAAATGCCATGGTAGATGAATATGGTGCAGTCTTTGAAGAACCAGTGAATTTCAAGTATTAAGGTGTTCTGTAGGGCAATGTCAGGAAATATATGTTTTAGGTGGGGTATGTGATTTTCTTTTTTGACCATTTTTTCAAAATCACTTGAAATCCTATTCCTAACCCACTTATTGGCTGTAAATTAGAAGCACTGAAATGAAAATTAAGTAATTTAATCATCTGTGGAACGGGCAGGACTCGAAAAACTCTAGCCAATCATTTTCAAGACCGTCTAGAATCATTGGACAGAAAATGCGTCACTCAAACGGTTGTACCATGCCCCCCTCCCCCACCCCCCTCGCGCCGTGTCCCGTTCGTGCGCATACTCAAAGCTCGTGACCCAGTCACAGGAAGTGCAAGTCGCCCCGGTACGAGAGAGAGAGAGAGAGAGAGAGAGAGAGAGAGAGAGAGCGAGCGAGAGAGAGAGAGAGAGAGAGAGAGAGAGAGAGAGAGAGAGAGAGAGAGAGAGAGAGAGAGAGCGCATCTGAGTTTTCACTCGTGCTTGATTACGCGTGTTTTTCGAATGGGTGGAGTCAGGGCCAGCGTTGGAGAAGAGAAGGTAGGACCTTATGAGTTGTGTATTTTCAAAATCTGCCGGTCGTTTTGCAAATCACATACCCCACCTTTAACCACAATTTAAATTGCACTGAATGCTAATTAACTGACACTATGGTATGTATAACACACAAATACTGTACATTTGCCTTGTCAAATTTGAGACTAGTTTGTCATGAGTGGATGGATGAAATAAATATTTGGCTTTCTTGTTCGTTTGTTTTTTCCACAGAAGCATAAAGTAGACCTCTTTTACAAGCTCCGTCACGTGATGAACGAGTTGATTGATCTGAGGCGACAACTGCTTTCAGGCCATCTGACCCAGGATCAAGTCCGGGAAGTCAAACGCCACATCACTGTACGACTGGACTGGGGCAATGAGTGAGTTACTCTCTTTTACCTCCAAGGAAATGCCCTGCACAAATTCAAATAGTTAGCTATCATGCAAACTTCCATAATTGTTATGTGTATAAACCAGCAAAGATGCCTTCAATGTGTTGTTAGCAATGTTAGCTATCATGTTAACTTCACCAATGGTCTAACTCTTGCGGAAGAACCACCAAAGGTGCCATTAAAGTGTTGTTAGCAATGTTAACAACCATGCTAACCTCCACCATTGATCTTGCAGAAGAACCAGTAAAGGTGCCTTTAAAGTGTTGTTAGCAACATTAACAACCATGCTAACCTCCACAATTGATCTTGCAGAAGAACCAGTAAAGGTGTCTTCAAAGTGTTTTCAACAATGTTAACCATCATGCTAACCTCCACCATTGGTCTACATCATGTGGATAAACCAGTCTCTTATATGTCAGACAAAATATGTCATTTTAATATTTTGAAATACATCCTATTAAACAAGTAGGCTATATGGGATTGTCATGCATTTGTTCCACCCCAAAAAATTTGTTGATATTAATGTTGTTGATATTAATGTTCAGTCCTGGACATTAATATCTTCACTCAATTGAGGAGTGTTTAAATAAGCTCTTGTATGTCATGGAGATTTGCCAGTGCTTTTAGTGTGTTAGAGGCCAAGGCCTCCTGAGCGTGGAGTCAACAGAGCTGAAACGCTAGAGATTGCTAGCCTTTCTCGTCACCCTAAAACAACTTGGCCCAACACAGCGAAAAATGAGGATAACAGTAGCATATGTCATTCACTGCCTGGTTAAATGTGAATTACATTGAGATTTCAAATGCAAACACTGAGGCCAAACAAACCAACACAACATGAAGATGATTTCTTTTTTTTAATTCAGAGTAAATTGACTTTTCACTGCAATGAAAGGCGGTCGTGTCTGTCCTTCAGATACCGCCCCCATTTCTAACCTACACAGCTGTGCAATTCTTCACAGCTTTCGAGTTTTGAGTGTCAGTATTTTCAGTTCTTGCATCATTATTTCATCTTTTTCAGAGATTTTCTAAAGATTTATGTCCAATATGCATTTGCTGATACTGCAAATTGAGCTTTCAGTCAGCTACGAATGATATTTACAATACTAATAAAGGTACCATATAACAACACTTGTATAACAAATAACAAAATGTATATTTTTAATGTATAAGTACATCGTATAAAGTTTACTATAAAATATACTTTCGGTTTCATTTAATGTATCAGTATGTTCTTTTCAGTTACAATTTTTAACCTCTGGTTTCACCGTTCGTTTTTAGACTTCTTTAAAACACATTACAAATTTTAAAATTATTCCAAACTTAAACCAGTAGTACAGGGGTTGGACAATGAAACTGAAACACCTCTCATTTTAGTGTGGGAGGTTTCATGGCTAAATTGGACCAGCCTGGTGGCCAATCTTCATTAATTGCACATTGAACCAATAAGAGCAGACTGTGAAGTTCCAATTAGCAGGGTAAGAGCACAGTTTTGTGCCGTGTATCAGGATGACAATGCACCAATACACACAGCAAGACTGGTGAAAGATTGGTTTGATGAACATGAAAGTGAAGTTGAACATCTCCCATGGCCTGCACAGTCACCAGATCTAAATATTATTGAGCCACTTTGGGGTGTTTTGGAGGAGCGAGTCAGGAAACATTTTCCTCCACCAGCATCACGTCGTGACCTGGCCACTATCCTGCAAGAAGAATGGCTTAAAATCCCTCTGACCACTGTGCAGGACTTGTATATGTCATTCCCAAGACGAATTGACGCTGTATTGCCCGCAAAAGGAGGCCCTACACCATACTAATACATTATTGTGGTCTAAAACCAGGTGTTTCAGTTTCATTGTCCAACCCCTGTATATGGTTTTCACTGATTTATTATGAAAGTAAAAAAAATATTATTTGTGATCTTCATATTTGGTGATGTTTTAAGTCATATTCAATAATTTCATAATAAAAGCAATTATCTACCGCGTAGAAGCAGACTATTACATTACCAGACCTCCAAAACAAAAGTCATGGACTTCACGTCTTATAGCGATGAATAAAAGCAGAGTTAATCTAAAGAAACAATCTTTTAGAGGCCCGATGATCCAGGAATTGTGGTGTATCAGCATCTGAGTCAGGCCCACGTCGACCACGCATCCCTCGTCTTCAAGGTCACCGGAAGATTCACTTCTGTGATGAGGCTTTTTGTGGGCTTTCAGCAGTTCATCACTGCTAGGTCTTCAGATCAGCAAACAATATAATTGAGTAAAGGGGATCAAATGGATTTGAGACTCGAGCACTTACCGATACGTTCTATAAATACTTGAAGTGAGAGTTGAAGAGCATCTCGGGTGTTTTTCAAACAATCTAATAATGTTTTTCATTATGCCTTTCTAAGGTTATCAATTTTCTCTTGAAATGATCTTGTATTTTTTGGCAAGTGTCACTGTTATATAGCCTACGTTAAAGTATTTTGTGCAAGAGAGTTAATTCAGCCTCAGTAACAAGACATTTATAAATTGAGCAACGTTTTGACGTAGCAAATTAGAGGCATTCACGCTGCACTTGTGGAGTATATCAAGCTTGTCATTGCTAAAAACACTTAATTGTCACATAATACGTTTATTACTGTCTGTTTATACAAAGTCGTCAACAAATAGATTTATTTATGCTCTGATACAAGCCAATGATGTGAGATGTCTCTCTAGAGAGCTAATTTGCATTGAGATATTCAGAAAAGATGGAAATGTATACCCCTGGCTAGGCAGAGGCCTTGGGCGATGCTAATGCTAATGCTTTGATTGAGAACACTACAATCAGAGCAAAATAAACACGAGTCGCCAAGCAATGCCCGAGCAACCAGCTATCAATGAGCTGAGGACACTTTAACTTTAGCTGAGGACACTTTAAGGCTAGTTAGCATTGCTAGCATTACTTCTGTTTGACCATTTTCCTCTTAAATTAATTAATTAATTAATTGAACCACTTATCAAACACCTAGAACATCCAAACAAATGTAAAAAGAAAAATAGTTTAGTGATAACAATGTGTACTTCAACAAACATTTCATGTGTTTAGATGCTAACCCACTTACTTAATGCTAGTCTGTGATTTAGGCTGCTCAGGGAGTTAATGGGGTTTTATTTACATCTGAGAAGTTCTGGAGAAGCCATGTTTATGTTATATTAGGATACTTTATGGCATGCCATCACATCAGTTGTGTTATGAGGACAACACCTGTTTCCATAGATCTACAAAACGACAGCTGCACATAGCGCTAGCAGCTTTCTATGCATCTTAACCACACGATCCTCCCAATTTTAACAGCTCTGATTGGCCAAACCGTGAAAGTAATGTTGAAAACTTGCCTAGAAATGTTCTTATGTCATGTTTTCCAATCTTGCGGCCATCACACCGCTGTGTTAGATATTAGTGTAGCAATGTAGCGACTGGTGGATATAAAAATATACTGTACCTATGGCTAAATGCCCGCCACAACAGGTGGACGCAACAGCTTGACAGATTTTCTGTTCTTTTATTATCCACAATATTATCCATTCTAAGTATTTCAGTCTCAAGTAATCTAGTTAATCTCCGTCCTGTTCTTTTCCCGTGTTCAACAGACATTTAGGCTTAGATCTGGTTCCCAGGAAGGAGTTTGAAATGGTCGATGCGGACCAGATCAGCGTTTCAGATCTCTACAAAATGGTAAGTACTCTGACTGCATTCAGATGTGTGTCCGATGTGTGCATTTTCATCCCTGAAGCAGTAAATCGCTGCATTATCCTCTGTTGGATGTTAACACAACATTTAGTAGATGTTTTTGCAACATTTATGATTTCAAATGAGTGTCAATCTCAATGTTTTTGTTGCTTTGGATCACTGCAGGTTGTTTAAAATGAGTTTATTAATATGGGAGTCGTCTGCATAGACAAGTGCAGAAATTAATGTTGTAATGTATTCCTGCAACTGTTTTGCATATGTGCATAATGTGCAGATGTTGCCAAGTTCGCACCTGTTGAATGAACTGAACAGTTAGAAAGCAGACATGTTTTTAAACACTCCATTAGAGGGCAAATTCCCAAGACGGCTCATCAGAATGAATCATTTGCATATTCAATTTCCCAGAAAGCCTGATTTTCAGCTTTATGGGATGACGAAACAATATTGGAAATTAAAAAAAAAACCTGCTTTTTTAACTTTTTGATTACATCTTTACCCTCAGTAATTCACTTTATTTTCTAGAACTCAATGTTTTATTGGGAACTGTTTTGACACCAGCATCTGTTTCTTAAGGCGGGGGAAAGAACGTTTATTTTATTTTATTTCAGTCATCAGACATATCTTTTTTACATGTATAATATATATTTTATGCCTATAACATAATTTATTAATTTGTGCCTAAACTAAGATTAAATATTAGCATGTTTTTGTCTGTAACATTTTTCAATAATTTATCAGCATTGTATGTCTAGTAAAGCTGTGAGAAATATTGTGATATTTATATTTAATATTTAATTTATATGTTTATTATATATATATATATATATATATATATATATATATAATATATATATATATATATATATATATATATATATATATATATATATATATATACTAAATATTTAATAATATTTTATGTTTTTATAAACCATGTCAAATGTCATTCAGTTACTTCAATTTGAAGTAAATGAAAGTAAAAGGCTAAATCAGTGCTTTGAAATGAATCAATGAAAGAGGTTGGAGGAACTAGTCAAGAGAAATGAGAACTATTCAGTGCCTGACTAAGAGGTTTAGCTAACTTTCTGGGATAAATTCAGATGAAAAGCAAGCACCCCGGGTAGAGTAGCTGAATCTCGACTTGATTTTTAAGTGCACTAGCCAAATGTTGAGGTCACCGAGATATTTGTATAGCTCGATATGTGGGAGGCGGAGGAGTTTCACACAACTACCAAAAATAAAGAAAGAGGAGAAGAAAGAAGCAAGCTTCTGAGGAGAACACAGAGACATAGATGCGAGAAGACTTTTACTTGCCCCCGGGCAACAGAGAGCACTGAAGCTGCAGAGACTCAAGACCTTTAGCTTTCTTAGAAGTTGCTACTGAATTGTCTCCAGGGTTGCAAAAGATAGATTCAATCAAAGAGCTTTTCTCCCTTTGAATTACACGTGCACTGTTCACACAATTTACTCTGTCTATCTAATATTTTCTGTTCACTTTCTATATTCATTCCGTTATTTTTGGTCATTGTCAATATATATTTTTTAAAGAATTTAGTTTGTTTTCTTGTTTTAAACTTCCTTTAAGATTCAGGGATGGTAATGCACAAGTTTCAGATTTAGAAATGTTGTAACATGGCTGTAAAATCTGCCATGCACACAGTGCCGCAAGGCGCTGTTTTAGATTAATGAGTCCCGCCAGGCGTGCGTTTAGCCTCCCTGATGGTGAAAATGAGAACAGAAGGAAAGATATTTGTTTTCAGACATTTCTCAATTTGGCCTGAAATCCTCCACTGGGTTTGAAAATGAAGCTCTACTTCACTCCCTTGTTGTCAAGCACTATCTCAAGGAAATCTCACTTTCATCTTGATATAAAGTGCATGCAGCTTTGAGGATTTCTTTTGCTGGTTCTTATTGTGAAGGTAATTATTAGTGGTGTTTACTAAGGAAAGCATCAGTAGCAATGCCCTAGCCACGAAAGCCTGTTTCCGCCAGAGAATAACAAATAAAAAAGGTGATTGCGACATTTTATCTCACAGTTCTAACTTTTTTGCTAGTTTACATTTATTATGTAACTATGTCATATAAACTAGCAATTGTGAGTTATAAAGTCAGAATTGCTTGATATAAACTTTAGCAATTGCGGAATATAATGTCAGAATTGTGAGATATAAAGTAGCAATTGCGAGATATGAAGTCAGGTTTGCGTTGTATAAACTTGAGCAATTGTGATATATAATATTCCAGTCATTTTAAGCCAAAATGGGGGGGGCAACCTTGAACAAATTGCAACAGAAGCAAACTCAACTGATTTGTATCCTCAATATGTCCTGAGTAAGGAAAAAAAAGCCCTGAAGAATCCCATTAGGGGAACGTTTCGAAAAAGACCCAAATGTAGCCTATTCATACGCCTATTCATTCTCTTTCTCACGTGAATAGGGTAAAACTTTTAACCTTTAGATATCACCATGAAAATTACTGAGTTGATTAATTACATCAAGGCAAACAAAAAATGTATTACAAGTTTTTTGAAATTGTTTGTTAACATGGACAAATGGTGCATAATCTATATTACGTATGTGCTAATTTGCATAAATACCCAAACAGATCTAAACATTGGGTATAGCAGGTGAAAATGTCTTGTTGAATCTTGTTGACATATAACAGTAAAAGACCTAATGTTAAGGTCTGAATGGAACCCATTTAGGCGACCCATGAACATTAATACATAGAGGCAGGATGAAGTACTTTAGAAACCAGCCTTTATTCATTATTATTGCAGATTATGGGTTTGGGGCTGGGTCAGTGGGACTGGTAGCCTAGAAATCTAGACGCACCCTAGCGGCAGCGAAAATTATTTCACAGCCAGTGTGGTCTAGCAACTCTCCATAGGCTTTTGAGCTGGAAAAAACCAAAAACTGGTCAGGCCAATCACATCGTGTATAGAGTCGGCGGGCGGGCTTAACACAATGACGGCACAGTTCATGACGTTCCGCGTGATTTCCATAGGTGATTTCCCTGCTGCTTGAAAAAATGAAGATGCAGCAGTCTTTCGAATCGGCTTTGGCCGCGACTCTGGAGGACTTGGAGTTAAGAGAACGTCACTTAAGTCATTCTTAAAAATGTAAGATGTGTTCGGAGTTTTGCCGACCTGATACGGCAAAAGTTTAAATATATAAATTAGCTCCGCTGTTGGAAAAACGCATGGGACTCACTCATCCACAACCGTTCGTTACTCTGGTTGGTTGTAGCGTTATCCTATTGCGTGCAGAGGGATTTTGAAAGGTAACCGTTTATCCCGCCCCTCGGATTGAGGTTGTCAATGGAGAGTTCCCAGACCTAACATCTTGATGTAGGTCTGGCATGCCAGGCTATGGGACTGGGTCAGTGGGACTGTTTCTGGGGGATGAGTGTGAGGGAAAAACAGGAGACAAGGAGAATGCAGAAGACAAAAGGTAGGTCAAATAAAAAGTGTCTGGATCAAAAAATCTAATTACACAATGCACTCAATGCCCAAACCCCATCTCTGCAATAATAATGAATAAAGGCTGTTTCTTAAAGTAGTTATTTCTGCATTAATGTTCATGGGTAGCCTAAATGTGTTTCATTCAGACCTTAACATTAAGTCTTTTACTGTTATATGTCAACAAGACATTTTCACCTGCTATACCCAATGTTTAGATCTGGGTATTTATGCAAATTAGCACATACGTAATTAGATTATGCACCGTTTGTCCATGTTAACAAACAATTTCAAAAAACTTGTAATACTTTTTTTTGTTTGCCTTGATGTAAGTAATCAACTCAGTAATTTTCATCGTGATATCTAAAGGCCCTTTTTACGTGAGAAAAATAATGAATAGGCGAATGAAAAGGCTATATTTGGGTATTTTTCGAAATGTTACCCTAATGGGATTCTTCTGGGCTTTTTTTTCCTTACTCAGGACATATTGAGGATACAAAATCAGTTGAGTTTGCTTCTGTTGAAATTTGTTCAACCTTTTTTCATAAAATGACTGGACTGAAAGTCGCAACTGTGAGTTATAAAGTCAGAATTTCAAGATATAAAGTCAGAATTGCGAGATATAAAGTCAGAAAAAGTCTGACTTTATATTTTTATATATTTTTTATAAGAAAAACACGTCAGTATTTTTTTCATCAGAATTGGGACTTTATGACTTTCAATTGCGAGTTTATATCTCACAAATCGGAGAAAAGAATTATGAGATAAAAATTATTTCAGATCAATTATCTTTTAAATTGTTTTATTCTTTGACAGAAGAAACTAGCTTCCTTACCTAGCAACGGATCTGAATACTTCAATAACACCTTGCAATGCCCTAGCAACCATTTGGAACACTGAACTACCACCTAGCAATATCTTAGCAACCATGCAAAATAACCTAGCAATCACGGCAAAGCAATTGGCCAAAACAGCCAAGCAATTACCTAGCAACCCTTTAGCCACAACATCATGCAACCAACCAGAGCACCCTAGATACAACTGAGTAACACCGTATGAACCTTGGCAAATGAAGAGAAAAACATTAACAACTACTTAGAAATGCCCTAGTAACCGCCCAGAACACCCTAGGTATCACCTAGAAACACTACATGCAACATCATACAACCAATCAGAACACTATAGCTACACCCTGGCAACACCATAGCGACCACCCTAAGCAGCCTAGGAACCACCTAGCAATGCTTGAGAAAATGTTTAGCAATGCGATAACAATCACTCAGAACACCCTAGCAACAGCATAGTGGCATCATGCCAACAACCCAGAACACCCTAGCAACTGTAAAGCAAAGTGCTAACCGCATAGCAACATCAGAACACCCAAGCAATGGCTTAGAAACCACCCAGAATGCCCTAGCAACTGGACAGCAACGTTCTGACAACCACTGAGAACACCTTGACAACCGCATAGTAATGTCACTCTTCCAAGAACACCTGAGTAGTTCCATAGCAACAGGACAGAACAAGTGTTTAGCAACACCTTAGCTACACCTTAGCAACCACATAGCAATATCACTCCACCCAGAACAACATAGCACTTTGTCTTTTTAACAGGAAGGCACAATCTATTTAATCTCCTTACGCAAGCATGTTTTGCATACCTTCATTCCCACCATGCATTCACCAGTGTGTTGAATGCTGAGTAATTTATTCTAAACGCTGTCAAAAGCACTGGAGAGAAAGATGCAAGCTAAGAAATACAGACTCATAAGTCACCCAGGCTCCCGGGCGAGATGTGTGTATGTGTGCGTTTCACCATGTGATTATGAGCATGTGTTTTGAGCTTGGGTTTGCGCTGATGATGTCTCTGTGAATATGATTAATCTATATGTAGATATTCTTCTGTACATCTATACAGTCTTGTGGGGAAAAACATTAAAATCTTGTTTACTCAATTGCAGATGAAAGATGACATTTTGTTCCCTTTGATACGTCAATCTCAAAGCAACTCCTGAAGAATCCTTTTAATGGGAAATTATTGTTCTATGTTTGAAGATTATTTAAGAGATTTCAGTGCAAGCAAGTGCACAGTATATATTATATACGGTGCACATTATGTTTCAGTTTGTCACATTGATAATAATAGACAGTTTTTATGTTTTAATGTCAGTTCCTGTTCTGCAGGTACAGTCAGTGTGTCTAACTGCAGTCAGCATGGTTGTACAGTATATACTGTAAATATTGTCTGGATTTGAGATGTCTTTCTCTCTCTTTCTCTCGGTTGACAGCACCTGTCCAGCAGACACAGCGTCCAGCAAAGCACATCCCAGGTATATTTGTCATCCTCAGCACCATCCGAGGGCTTGTCAGAAATGCTTAGAGACGTTAACATGGGCAGAGCTTTTTGTAGGTCATGCTTCACCATAGGCTAAAATGTGACATGAAATGTTTTGTGGAGCTAAACACCTTGTTTTGGTCATGCTAAAAGACCTTTTACAGTTATGTATAAAGCACTAGTGCAAATGTAGGACAGTAAAACAGGCCACATGTTTGCAATCTAAGCACTAATATGCATGTTGTTGTTGTTTTGTTCAATTTCATGGCTCAACATTGTTTTTGAAATGTATAATAATTTATTATATTTAATTACATTATATTATACACTGCCAGCCCCCCAAAAAAGTTGCTGTTTGGATTTTAGTAGGCAAATGCTTAAGAGTATATTATTGGATCATTGTTGCGGTTATTATTATGTTTCTAGCATGTTATGTTTGGGAATAGTTCTTCTAACCCTATGGATGGAGTGTAGCAGAAAAGATCTTGACCAAAAATTGATGCACCTTGATGGAAATAACATCACAACATGTATTTCCATCAATGTTTGGTCAAGATCTCGTATTGTCAATGCAAGAGTCCAACACTCTGTAAAGTCTCCTCCAGCACATCCCAAAGACTTTCTATGAGTTTAAGTGAGTTAATTCATGTGTGAAAATTATTCTTCATTCTTTCACAATCTGAGTCTGATGAATCTTGACATTGTCATCCTGGAATATGGCCATGATGTGTCTTCATACATGGCTGGGTAACACTTTAGAATAGTGTTCCTTCATTAATGAATAACTACACAGGAACAAACAAGTAACGCACTATTAACATTCTAGTAACTGCTGTTAAATAACAAGAAACTACTAAGAAGTACTATATATAGGTTCACAACTAATATCAATAATGCATTATATAAGGTAATGGTAACCCACTAGTAATGACTCAAGTGTTACTACATCTTTCTAAAGGAACTACTAATCATTTGGATCAGAATTATAAAGTAAAGATCATAAGAACACTAGTAATGACTAAAGTGTTACCAAATCCATCAGAAGTAATTGCTATTCAAAATCTTACAAAAATCTCAAAAGCTTTGAATGACTTCAGTCAATATTACTGTAGGTAGTTATCATGTTTATCACTTTAGAATACTGATCCAAATTATTAGTACTGTAGTTCCTTAAGGATGTAGTAACACTTGAGTCATTACTAGTGGGTTACCGTTACCTTTTATTATAAATTATGCATTATTCGTGTTAATTATGAATATGTATATAGTAGATATCTGGGAGGTTTGAAAATAGTAGTTACTGATTAGCTAATAGTGAACTACCACATTCAACTGAGAACTATTACTTACTAATTCGTTAATCAGAGTTTCTTGTTAGTTAATAGTAGTTACTAGTATGTTAATAGTGCGTTACTCATTTGTTCTTTTGTAGTTATTCATTATTTGAAGGAACAGTAGTGTTACCCATTGTTGTTTAAGAAATGAAAAGCTACACACTCCATCAATTAGTGTTAGAAACTAGAAACATAATAATCACTGCAATAATGATCCAATCAGAGACTCTTAAGCATTTGCCTATTTAAATCCAAACAGCGACAATAGCCGTTTTCGACCGGAGGGACTTTTGCAGTTCCTAGAACCTAACGTTCCTATAAACCTTTTTTCGCGTGTTCCGACCGGTCTAAGTTGGGGATTTTGGATTTTTTTATTTCCTCAGACCGTCGTTCCTAGGTGAACGTGATTTCACCAAGTACCACATGATCCTGGATCAACTTTCCAATCAACCAATCAGATTTGAGGGACAAGTTTACAGTTTATGTCACATTTAGGCTTAGAACTAGGATGAAGTACTTAAACATCAGTGTTATTCACCTTTCATTACCCTCTGATTTTAGGGAAAAGTTATAGGTAGGGTTAGGTTTAGGGTAGGTATTGGGTAAGGACTACATTTTGGGACAGGCATGTTGATCCAGGACCATGTCTTACTTGGCAAAATCACGGTGACCGTAGTTCCTATAACTCTTTCAGTACCTAGTCTAGAGCGAGGACTTTTTTAGTTCCCTTTCCCTAAGTCTACGTTGATTGGTTCAACTTATAAGTCACGCCCACTGTCAACATTTTCTTCACTGTCTGTTGCAATTCGCCTATGTAGGCTATGCTAACTCATAACTTAAGACAAACATAACGCATTCAACCAGCTAATTGCTAATGCTAGCTAAACTTACCTGTCGTTTTGTTTGCCTCCTGCGCTCTGCTCTGCTCTTCTATCTTCTTCCATCATATTACTTAAGATCATATTACGCTGGAGTCTTCGTCTTCTGTGTTTCTCTGTACAGAACTCAAGCATAGTCTTTAATGTTAATGTCTGTTGTTGACTCTGTGCTTTCAGGATGGCAGCAGACAAAGACACGGGGATTCATGTCGAATGCCCGTGCCGCACCATCTCTTTGTCAACCTAAAGAGCTTCACGTACAACACCATCGGCGAGGACACAGACATCTTCTTCTCTCTGTATGACCTGAGAGAGGGCAAGCAAATCAGGTACAAATATGTCATGACAAGTTTGCTTATGAATTCAATGGTCGTTTCCTTCCACCACTCAAACTTTTTTACAATGATGAGGCTTGCATTTGAAATTCACAAGGAACAGTGAAAAAATTAGCTATAAAGTAAGCCGTCGGTTTAAAGTTTCAAGGTTTAAGAAATGAAAGCTTGTGCAAATACCGGCTACATTGGCCACTTTTTTTTTACACGCTCGTTCAAGAACTGTCTTTCTGTGAAAGCACAGATAGACGAGGTAAGGACAAGAGACCTTGATGAAGTATTCATGTAAAAGATCTCTTCGCTTCAGACATCTCAAGTCGTAGCATTTTTTTAAGGTTAGAGGAGGGCCTAACTCACTCTCTCTGTCCAAGGTGAACTTATGAGCAGAATGTCACGGTTTTAGATGGATTTTACAGACAGATTTTACAAGATTTTTGCTCAGCATAAGCTCATTGGAAAAACATTCATATTTTTTCAACAAAAGTGTACCTATACGTAAATTCACTGCAATTTCCAGCTGAAATAAACACTAGTGGCAGTAAAACACCAACAACTTTTATTATTACTATTAAAATATTGTTTGTTGACTTTTCTGACGTAGTAAACTTGCTTGGTAGCTCACCTGGTACAGCATTGCACTGTACGATAACCGAGTCATTATAAAAGAGCTCAAAAACTTTTGCTTTTGTTAACAATACCGGGTATGTTTAAGGTCGGCATGTCGCGATATACCGGTTTTGACGTTAAAAGTAATATTAAAAAAGAATTGTACACAAATATTTTTCTATTTTTCTGAAAATAGGGTGATGTGAGCATTACAGAGCGCTAAACTCTCACATGTAATTTAGTTTTCATTCATACTCGACACCAGAGGGCGCCCTCGCGCAGAAACTCTGCAAGTGAGACTCATATGATTAATAAAACTTATGATGTTCCAGGAAATCCCAAATATGGACAAAGACATCTAGCTATTGCTGTAGCTTAAAGGCCCATATTGAAGGACATATCGAATGGCTCCTCCCCCTTTTCAAATAGCCAATAGCGTTTCGTTTACCTCACAGACTGCAATTCGTAAGTTGTGAATGACTTCTAGCCATTTCATTCTTAACCAACGTACAGTTGGAAAACGGAATAAAACTCGAACTTTTGAGAAACCGAACACACATCTCCAACCCATATTGCTATGTGACGTGTCAACGTTCGCTTTAGTCATGTGGTGTTTATAGCATAAGGGGCGAGCTTAAGTTTCTAGAGAGCATTTGATTGGACAGAAGATGTGATGAGACGCTGAAGTCCGTGGTGACGTCATAAAAATCCATGATCCATTTTAGCGGAAGTGAGAAACTAAGTTTTGAATGCTTATATCTCCTAAATGCACATTTTGTCATTGTTATGGAACACATAACCGTAAGGCTAATATATTCATACTAAAAGCTAAAAAACTTAAAGTCGTTTTGACTGATTTAACTCACCATTGCAACAGTAGCCTATATGATTTATCTGTGTTCTTCAAGCCATCTAAGGTATTTTCATACGGATTATATATATTTATGTTGTATGTTATGTTCTATTTTGTCACGAAATGTGCAAGAAACAGTTACATAATGTAGCTGAAATCTCCACAGAGGCCCGTTTCTCCAATGAGCCTGCTTTACTTTTGTGTTTACGGATCGCAAGTCATGCGGCTTTTTGAGGCTCGGGCTCCTTTAACTTTTCTGACAAGTGAGCAAAACTTAAGGAACTCGATATAAGTTGGCAAAAAAAGAAAAGCGCTTGTCAGAAACAGGAAGAGGGATTGATTTCCAGTGAATGAGCTGGAAACACCCTTGAGGGAAGTCCACTTTCAGCGACTATAATAAACTGAGACTCGAAGAGGAGATCCTATCTTCTATTATAACGCAAGCTTGTTTCGTCGGCCAACCGTAAGAGAAATAAGGCCACAGAACAAGTTCTCCGACGGGAGTGTTTCAAAAGTAATTCATGCGCCTCATTAATTAAATTAGAGAAGCGTTTGTAGGCCACTAAGAACGATCGCTTTGAAACAATGTTTCTGCTTGAGGCGGCAGTTCAATAAGGTCGTGTTTTACTCTTTATTCTTTTGAATGCCGAAAGAAACAACAACAGCCGTTCATTAGGATGGACAGACAGTTTTACTCAGCCTTACCTTATTTTGGCTCACCTGAAAGAGTCATGTTGCGTCATCATCCCTGAAAACACCACGGGTTAGCGTGTGTGTGTGTGTGTGTGTGTGTGTGGTGTGTGTGTGTGTGTGTGTGTGTGTGTGTGTGTGTGTGTGTGTGTGTGTGTGTGTGTGTGTGTGTGTGTGTGTGTGTGTGATTTGGGAGCCTTGATCTGCAGAAAGCGCTAGAACGTTGCTCGTGTTGTCCCGAGTGAGAGCGCTCTCATGAAGACCCACGCTGAGGAGGCTGAAGCATCTTTCCCTTCGCTCATCCCTTTATTCCCTCTGAGAGCTTTTGGCCGATTCTAGACATGAGTTTAATCCTTTTGCTTTTTATCAATTCTTTCCCCACTGCAGATCTTTACGACAGAAGGTGTGCATCCCTAACAAAACACACAAATCAATGCAGTGCTTTTTTGAGGTGAAGCATGCTTCGTTTTGACCATTTCTATTTCATTTTAAATCCAAATGGACTTTGTTGACGCACATGGTCTTATCCAAATAAAAAATGTTAGCTGATTTTATTCCCCCCATACATTTCAAATCAATCAATCAATTAATTTTATTCCCCCCATACATTTCACCATACAATGAAAATGCTCTGTTTTATATTTGTTTTCACCAAAAGTATTTTTTCATAAAATCAAGATACTTTCACTGATTACTAGCTTTAATTTCATATGGTCTTTTTTATTATTTCTATATTTTTTTTACTGAAAAATAAGGTAGTAATTAAAACAGATTTTCTTTTTCAGTGTCCAGTCTGATTATTATTTCTTTTACATAATTAAACGGTTATTTAAGGACTGTGTCATGATGGTTTGATTTCTAACTCATCCTTGTAATTATTAAAATGATTAATAATATCACAAACTACATAGAGATTTCAAATCTTGAAAAACACTCTGAAATGCATCACGTTATATAAATGGCAACAGTCGAGGAAAGCTGGCCAAATGATTCTCTCTCTCTCTCTCTCTCCTCTCCTCTCTCTCTCTCTCTCTCTCTCCTCTCTCTCTCTCTCTCTCTCTCTCTCTCTCTCTCTCTCTCTCTCTCTCTCTCTCTCCTCTCTCTCTCTCTCTCTCTCTCTCCTCTCTCTCTCTCTCTCTCTCTCTCTCTCCTCTCTCTCTCTCCTCTCTCTCTCTCTCTCTCCTCTCTCTCTCTCTCCTCTCTCTCTCTCTCTCACTCTTCTCTCTCTCTCTCTCTCTCTCTCTCTCTCTCTCTCTCCTCTCTCTCTCTCTCTCTCTCTCTCTCTCTCTCTCTCTCTCTCTCTCTCTCCTCTCTCCCTCTCTCTCTCTTCTCTCTCTCTCTCTCTCTCCTCTCTCTCTCTCCTCTCTCTCTCTCTCCTCTCTCTCTCTCTCTCCTCTCTCTCTCTCTCCTCTCTCTCTCTCTCTCTCTCTCTCTCCTCTCTCTCTCTCTCTCTCTCTCTCTCTCTCTCTCCTCTCTCTCTCTCTCTCTCTCCTCTCTCTCTCTCTCTCTCTCTCTCTCTCTCTCTCTCTCTCTCTCTCTCTCTCTCCTCTCTCTCTCTCTCTCCTCCTCTCTCCTCCCTCTCTCCTCTCTCCTCCTCTCTCTCCTCTCTCTCTCCTTCTCTCCTCTCTCTCTCTCTCTCTCTCTCTCTCTCTCTCCTCTCTCTCCTCTCTCCCCTCTCCCCTCTCTCTCTCCTCTCTCTCCCTCTCTCTCTCTCTCCTCTCTCTTCATTCAATTCTTCAATTCAATTCAATTCAATTGACATTTATTGGCATGAATGTGTAGAAAAGCACAATATTGCCAAAGCAATAGACATAAACAAACATGTAAATTGTACAATAACATATATAATAAAAACATTTCCATTTTATACATAAATATATCACAAAAAAAAAAAAAATTATGATAACAAAAAAAAAAAAAGGTACAGAGAGCAGTGTAAGTGCAAAGAGGGTTCAGCCCTTCTCCCTCATGTGATGGCAGGAGGACACATTCTGCGCTGCCAGGTGAACACACATCTTCTTTCTCTCCCAAAATATAACACAGTTTGTTTGTGGGGCTCGCTTGTTGGAATTGCGGTAAAATCTGTGCTATTTGTGTGAAATAAGTGTCTCTGATGTGTTTATACTTGCTGCACTCGGTGAGGAAGTGCAGCTCGTCCTCTACGGCCCCATCAGGCAGTGTGAACACAGTCTGAGCTCTCTCTCTCTCCGGCTCTGCTTGTGTCGGCCCGTCTCCACACACAGACTGTGGTCACTAATGCGATACCTTGTCAGGAGCTTTCTCTGACCATAGTTACTGATATCAGACAGGTATGGAGCCAATTTATACTCTGACTTTATTTTCTGGAAGTATTTCAATTTATTTAGTTGCGTGACCTTTATCTGCCAATCGTGTATGTATTCTTCTTTGGTTATTTTCCCTATTTCTTTTACTTTTGAGTGTCTGAATTGAATTGATGAATTGAGTTGGTGTTTTTCCACTAAGTGCAGCATGGGGTCGCCCTCTGGGTGTCCTGCCCTGTGTCTGAGAGCGCAGTGATGGTAACTCTCTGTCTGCGCGTCTGATAGATGAAACCAGAACTTCACTGATCTCTTCTGGATCTCAGATAGGAGAGGGAATCTGCCTAATTCTGCCCGACAACCCAGATTTGGAGCGTTTCTGTGAGTTCCCAGGATGTTCTTGCAGAACTCAAGGTGGAAAATTTCCGTGGGGGTTTTGTCCCAGGATTCGTAATTTAGTTTAAATTTGGGGCCCCAGATTTCACAGCCGCAAAGAAGGATGGGTTTGATGATGCTATCAAAGATTTTCAGCCACAGTTTAATGGGTGGGTTAAATTTGAACAGGGGTTTTCTTATACTGTAATAGGCCCTACGTGCTTTATCAGTCAGATCTTTTATTGCAGCGTCAAATTTTCCAGAAGCTGAGATTGTCAGACCCAAATAATTATAATAGGTGATGTGTTTAAGAATGGTTCCCCCAAGTGTAAATTTGTATTTCTTGTCAGTAAGGCGAGGTTTTTTCTGAAAGATCATGATCTTGGACTTGTCCATGTTGATGGGTAAGGCCCAGTCGCCGCTGTACTGGTCCAGAAGCGAGAGGCTTTGGTGCAGACCCTCTTCATGAGGAGACAGCAGCAGAAGATCATCAGCGTACAGGAGGCTTTTGATTTCTCTGTCCTCGAGGGTCAGACCAGGACAAGACGACTTCTCGAGTGTTGATGCCAATTCATTAATATAGATATTAAAGAGAGTCGGGCTGAGGCTGCAGCCTTGACGGACTCCTTTAGTTTGACTGAAATAATCAGTACGTTTGTCATTATTCTTAACCCCGCATTTGTTCCCATTGTAAATGTCCTTTATAATGTCATATGTCCTTCCTCCTATTCCACTTTGGATTAGTTTTAGGAAAAGTCCATTATGCCATACCGAATCAAAGGCTTTTTTAAAATCAATGGAGCAGCCAAATATTTTCCCCTGTTTTGTTTGTTGGACGTGTTTTTGTATGAGTGTGTGGAGTGTGTAGATGTGATTTGATGTTCTCTGTTTGGGCATAAATCCAATCTGACAGTTGTTTAGGATCTTGTGTTCTTGGAGGAACTGAACTAGCCGGTCGTTGATGATGGAGCAGAAGAGTTTGCCCAGGTTGCTGCTCACTGTGATGCCCCTGTAATTATTTGGGTCGTACTTCTCACCGTTTTTAAAAATTGGTGTAATCAAATTTTCTTTCCAGCTCTCAGGAAAGTGTCCTGATTTTAATAAAAGATTGAATAGTTTCAGAATTGCATCTTTCAGTTTGGGGCTGCTGTGTTTCAGCATCTCATTTGATATTAAATCCACGCCACTGGATTTTTTATTTTTTAGGGATTTCATCTTGTCAGTCAGTTCCTTTAGTAATATGGGCTGGTCTAACTGGTTTAGCTGGTCTTTTACAGTGCGTTCCAGGTTATGGAGTTGGGAGGTCTGGTGTTTTTGGGTGAGGGTTGGTTCGGTTTGTGAATATAGTTTTCCAAAATGTTCTCTCTCTCTCTCTCTCTCTCTCTCTCTCTCTCTCTCTCTCTCTCTCTCTCTCTCTCTCTCTCTCTCTCTCTCTCTCTCTCTCTCTCTCTCTCTCTCTCTCTCTCTCTCTCTCTCTCTCTCTCTCTCTCTCTCTCTCTCACTCTCTCTCTCTCTCTCTCTCTCTCTCTCTCCACCCACTCCTCATGGTTTTGACAGGCTGTTAATGGTGCCTCTGCCTCCCTCTGAAAAGCTGTCTGACCCTGGAGTGGGCCACAAGTTCGGTCCCAAATTATACCATGCCTGGTCAAGCCTGAAAAGAGAGACGTACTGTACGCAGCTGTTTTTTTTTTGTTTTTTTGTTAGTTAGTTGCAAGAACTTTGATATTGACTTTAAGATACCATGCAAAACGTTTGTCCCCTAATAGTCAGTCCCTCGCAGTCCCTCTGTCTGTTTGAAGGTTCTCGTGGCTCTCTCTCTTTTTCCTCGATTCGTCAGCCAGCTAATTCTGCGTTCACACATGCACTTCGTGACAGACATACACACTCTCCAGTCACACTGGAAGCATCTGCACTGCTGGCTGGTGTGTGTGTGCGTGTGTGCGTGCGTGCGTGCGTGCGTGCGTGCGTGCGTGTGTGTGTGTGTGTGTGTGTGTGTGTGGTGTGTGAGTGTCTTTGGGAGATGGCAGTTACATCCATACCGGCACTGCAAATATTTCATGGTGTTTTGGGTTGCACCACATATAGCATAGACAAAAAGAGTGGAAAACAGAAAATAATAATGAAATATAACTTTATTATTATTAATAGAATCAACAAATAATAATTATACAATTGTTGTTGAAAACTAAAATATAACAAAATAAATGATAAAATATTGATAATAAAATTTGTATATTAAAAATTAAATAGAACACTATGTTGTCGTCGTTGTCATATTGTTAAAATAATTCATATTAATTAAGTTAAGATAAGAAATTAATAATAAATTAAAAGTATTTAATTTCTGTTGTTGTTTAGAAGGAAATTAATAGTGCAATATAAAGAAACAAAGAAATAAGGAATGGTAGCATCATTATTATTATTATTAAATAAATTATAATAAATAGAAAAATGTAAAAAAAATAATACTAATATTTAAAATAAAATGATTTTATGATAATTGTTTTTAATAAGACAGTGGTGTTGTTGTTGTTGTTGTTGTTGTTAGATTTTAAAACTATTCATACCACATTATTTAAATGATTATATTTACAATTATTATTATATACATTTTTTTATTTGAACAACAACAACAATAATAACAATTATTATTGTGATTGTTGTTAAAAACAATAAATAATAATTTAAAATGTATTGTTGTTGTCCTTTACAAGGAAAATAATTATAAAATATAATGAAATATAAAATAAAATATTATTATGATAATAATAAAATGAAAAACATTATTATTATTAAATATAATAAAATAAAATATTTAACAAATAAAAATAATTAACTATTTTAAAATATTATATTATTAAACATAATAAAAACAGTGTTGTTGTTGTTAAAATAATAATAATAATAATTATAAAATGTATTATTATTTATTATTTGTTGTTATTGTTTCTGTCGTTGAAAAAAATAGTAATTGTGCAGGTATTTGTCTTGCGCACCAGCAAGTCTTTAACTAACTTGTAGCATTTGCTGTTTCTTAGATTGTTTTTTTTCATAAATATTCACATCAAGTTATGCTTATAACAGTATAAGCCTTTATTTTTATATACTCAAATAAATGCAATCAAATTATGCGTCTCAAATGGGTTTGATGTCCAGGTTTGTTCGATCCATCGATGATTTCGGTGTTGCAGGAACATACTGGACAACTCTAACTTTTAAAATAGCTGCTGCAAGTCACTATCATTATCTCACAAAATATTCATGTTCTTTTCGTGATTGATTAAAATGCATGACAGCTGCTTTTCTATTCAAATGCAGATTAATTATTCAGCTTTGAAGGTGCCTAAAATATTTGAACTTGTTAATTCCGTTTTTCCACCGATCCCCAGCAGTTCATTTCACGATCAGAAGCACGTGTGTGTTTCTTTAACGTAAATCTACTCTCTAAACATGTTTCATTATGTATATAAGGATCATACGGCAACCTGAAAGCCTATGAGGCTTTACACACTCGAGACGCTGATGTGTTATTACCGCGTGCGGCATGAGCTCGCGATCGCTGCACAATAGGGTTTAAACAATCGCTGCAGAGTCGCTTCAGTGGGAAATAATAGCGCTGCTGATGTTATAGAAGAGTTTAATGAATACTTGTCACTGCTGCCAGAGGACAATAGCGTCTCCATCGGGGAAGTGGGTCGGCGGCTTCCAGCGTCGTGATTGGTTGTTCTGCGCAGAGCCGTTCCCTCGGGCCGAACGCACGTCAACGTGGAACACGTCGTCGTCACATTCATTTATGTGCACATGCATGCCAGATCAGAAATTCATGTCTGTGTCAAATATGTGCTCTTGCATGATTGCAACTGATTAACAAGGTTCAATATTATAATACAATATAATTTTTATTTACAAAATGAATTAGCACGTTTTTTGTAATGAATTGTGTGTTGTAAAAATAAATAGGTTCAAATCTATTTTATTTTATGTATTCATTTATTAATTATTTTTTTAATAAACATTGGTTTATGTGTTGTAAAAACAAATAAAAAACTAAACATTTATTTATTAATTCATTAATTCAATCAATCAATAGTTTTAACAATAACTAAAATTAGATAAGTTAAAAAAATTAATCTAGTTAGTTATTTACAATATTATAATAGTAGTTCTAAAATAAATGAGCACAATTTAAAATATTTAGATAGTTTGTTATTTACTATAGGAATTAGGAACGTTTATGTAATGAGACATTGGTTGTAAAACAACAAAAAAAAATATTTATTTATTTATTTTGAGTCATGTTGTAAAATAATAAGTAAAATAAATTTACTTTTTTTAAGGTAGGGTAGTCAGTTCCCTTTTGTTCGTCACTCCGAGTTCCGTCGGATGACGACGAATGGGGTTTCGCATAGAAAGCCTATCAACTTCGAGTATACAAAACGAGCCAATGGCAAAGAAATGCCATGGGTCTGCGGAATTTGCATGACGTAACTCCGCCCCACCTCGTGGGTATATAAGGAGAAAGTCCTGCATCTAGCAGATATGTTTTCGCTTCGGAGCCAAGTTTATTTCTTCACTCCACAAGCCATCTCTGTATTGTCAGCTTTACAAACGAGTTCCTCAGTGTTGGTGTGACGGCGATCTCCGGCGGGGCGCGCGCTTCCTGCTTATCTGTGCAGTGGTTTGCCAGAGAGTGTGTGTCTCCCCGGTCGCTTCAACACTTGAGTGTTTCTCTCTCACAAAAAAGCTTGCACGCGGCACGTCTTTTTAAAGATGCCTCGCCCGTGTACTTCTGGTTGCGGCAGATCGGTTTCGGACTCTGATGGGCACGAGCGTTGCCTAGTGTGTTTGGGCATTGAGCATGCTAGAGCGGCGCTCGTGGATGACTCGTGTTCTCTCTGTGAGAACATGACCATCGCGTCATTACGGTCGAGACTCAATGAGCTCGTAAGAGCGAGAGTCCCCTCTGCCACACCCCGATCTAGTGCCCCCTCGCGGGGTGCTACTTCGGCTGGTGGCCAGGGTGATCTGAGGGTTACGGTTTGGCAGAAAGCGCCGACTATCTGTCCACGCGCCAAACCCCCCTGCATGACGGTGCCCGCTAGTGAACAGTCGATTTCCGCGGGTCTACTCTCGGGTGGCCCGTGTACTTCGGCTGAAGCTACAGAGGAAGATCTGATGTCTGTAGCAGCATCACAAGGTGGGTTTGAATCTTCTGGAAGTGAAGATTCAGCACAGCTGCCACCCTCTGGTGTGCATACGGTTGTGCCTGAATCGGATCCGGAGATGACAGCCATGCTTTCCCGGGCGGCTGCGAGCATCGGGCTTGAGTGGCGGCCACCACCCTGCCCTGAGCGCTCGCGCCTCGATGATTGGTTTTTGGGCCAGGCCGCCGACCCGCGTCCACGGCAAACCCCAATACCTTTCTTCCCGGTCGTGCATGATGAGATCTCGAAGTCCTGGAAGACCCCGTTGTCTTCTCGGGACCGCTCGCTGGTCTCATCCGCCTTTCCTCCCCTCGATGGCGCAGCTGCCTGTGGGTACACTGGGCTTCCCTCAGTCGAGCGCTCTGTTGCGATGCAACTGTGTCCTCAGAGTGCTTCCTCTCGTGGCGAGCTTAAGCACCCCTCCAAAGCCTGTGGTTTCACCTCTAAAATGGTGGCTAAAACCTACAGAGCCGCGGGAAAGGCAGCCGCCTCTCTGCATGCTATGGCCACTCTCCAGGTCTATCAGGCCCAAATGTTGAGAGACATGCACGAGGGCAGGACAGACCCAGGTTTATTTAATGAGCTGCGCGCCGCGACCGACCTTGCCCTCCGGGCGACGAAGGTTACCGCGCGCTCCCTGGGTTTGGTGATGTCCACAGCTGTGGTCCAGGAGAGACATCTGTGGCTGAACCTGGCTGACATGCGGGATTCCGAGCGGACTCGTTTGCTTGATGCGCCCCTGTCCCAGGCCGGCCTCTTCGGCGGTGCGGTGGAGGACTTTGCCCACCAGTTCTCCACCGCGCAGAAGCAAACTGAGGCCATTAAGCATATTCTGCCCCGCCGGCCCGCTGCTGCCTCCACCCGCCAGGTCGGGCAGAATCCTCAGCCTGCTCGCCGCCGAGGGCGCCCTCCTGCGGCTCCCGCCCCTCCCGCCCGGCCTACGCAGCAGCCTCCACCCAGGCCACGGCGCGGAGGAGGTCGTAGGAAGGCGGCACAGCCCTCTCCAGCCCCGCCCCCCGCTAAACGCCAGGCTAAGCGGCGCTCCTGAGACGGGCTGCTCAGAGATGATGTTTGTTTCTCAGGAGATGGTAGCAGGACCACTCCTTCCCCCGGTGGAGGGCCGGGGGAGAATCTTTTGTTCTTTTTCTCCAGCGAAAACCGCTGCTCACCCACGGTGAGCGGCACCTCACACTGGTTAAAGATAGAAACAAACCTCTCTTCTCTGAGCTCACAGAGTTCTCGGACGACACAGAGTGCCGCCCACAAGCCACGCTCTCCTCGTCCCCCTCTGTCCCAGAGGCGGTTGACACGGCGGGTCGCCCACGGGCCGCCTCAGCCCTGTCCCCCTCTGTCGCCAGACCCCCGACAGAGCACGCCCCCGTGGAACGCTGGTCCTTCCCTGGCCTCCTCTGTTCGGGCGCGGAGCCTAACTGTGCCCCCACATCGGGCCGCTATGCCACCCACGTCTGGGCCAGTTACTCCGCTTCGCTGCCCCTCCGGGGGGACGCCTGTTGCCCGCATGACCCCGCTGGTTCAGTACCTGGGAGCCTGGCTAGAGCTGCCCCGTCTGTCCCGCTGGGTCGCGCGCACCATCAGGTTCGGCTATGCGATTCAGTTTGCGCGGTCTCCTCCCCGCTTCAGGGGAGTTCGCTCCACTTTGGTCGGTGGCAATGCCCCTATCATGAGAGCCGATATTGCCACCCTGCTGGCGAAGGGTGCAATCGAGATGAGGTCCGGCTTCTACAGCCCTTACTTCATTGTCCCCAAGAAAACCGGTGGGTTACGGCCAATCCTGGACCTGCGCGTGCTGAATCGCTCCTTACACAGGATGCCGTTCAAGATGCTCACTGCCAAACGCATTTTCGAATGCGTGCGGCCCCAGGATTGGTTTTCAGCGATCGACCTGAAGGACGCCTACTTTCATGTCTCCATTCTTCCTCGACACAGACCGTTCCTCCGGTTTGCTTTCGAGGGGCAGGCATACCAGTACGCGGTTCTCCCTTTCGGGCTAGCCCTGTCTGCTCGCGTCTTCACGAAGGTCGTCGAGGCAGCCCTTGTTCCCCTTCGGGTTCACGGGGTTCGCATCCTGAACTATCTCGACGACTGGCTGATCCTAGCTCACTCTCGAGACCAGGTTTACGAACACAGGGACCTTGTGCTCCGGCACCTAGCTCGCTTGGGCCTTCGGGTCAACTGGGAAAAGAGCAAACTTTGCCCAGTGCAGAGGATCTCTTTTCTCGGTATGGACATCGACTCGGTCGCCATGTCCGCGCAGCTTACGAGCGAGCGCGCGCAGTCACTGCTGACTTGTCTGAGACAGTTCCAGGACAAGAGTGCGGTTCCACTGAAACTTTTTCAGAGGCTCCTGGGGCATATGGCATCTGCAGCCGCGGCAACGCCGCTCGGATTGCTTCATATGAGACCGCTTCAGCTTTGGCTTCAGACATCTGCAGAGCTGCAGGCTGGGCGACACCCAACACATTCGCCAGATTCTATAATCTCCGAGTGGAGCCTGTGTCCTCTCGTGTGCTCGCTTCAACCAGCCGGCATTAGGACCCGCTCAGGTGTCTTCGCTTGCTCGCCATTTCACTCCTCGGACTGGATACGTGCAATATTTTCCTCAGGTGAGCTTCTCCGAAAGCCCTGAGTTCGCGACCGAGTACCGAGGTGGGCATGGCAACAAGGCACGCTCCGAGTACCAGTTACTTCGAGCTGCCGTCAGACCTTCACCCCGTGGTCGAGCCTCAGTTTTCTCAGGGCCGGTGTCCCCCTAGAACAGGCTACGAGGCATGTTGTCGTATCGACAGATGCCTCCGCCACGGGCTGGGGTGCCATGTGCAATGGTCATGCTGCCGCGGGCTCCTGGACAGGACCCCAGCGCCTTTGGCATGTCAATTGCCTCGAGTTGCTGGCCGTACGCCTTGCCCTGCACCGCTTTCGAGCGCTGCTCAGGGGTCAACACGTTCTGGTCCGATCAGACAATACCGCCACAGTAGCGTACATCAACCATCAAGGTGGTCTACGCTCGCGCCGTATGTCGCAACTCGCTCGCCACCTCCTCATATGGAGTCAGAAGCATCTGAGGTCCCTTCGTGCTATTTACATTCCCGGAGCCCTGAACTGTGCAGCCGACGAGCTGTCGCGGCTTCAGCCCCTCCCTGGCGAATGGCGACTCCATCCCCAGACGGTTCAGCTGATTTGGGACCAGTTCGGCGATGCACAGATAGATCTGTTTGCCTCCCACGACTCGACCCATTGCGCCCTGTATTATTCCCTGACCGAGGGCACGCTCGGCACGGATCCACTGGCGCACAGCTGGCCGCGGGGCCGCAAGTATGCGTTTCCCCCAGTGAGCCTTCTTGCGCATCTCCTGCGCAAGGTCAAGGAGGACGAGGAGCAGGTCCTTTTGGTTGCGCCCTACTGGCCCACCAGGACCTGGTTCTCCGAACTCATACTCCTCGCGACAGCACCTCCTTGGCCCATTCCTCTGAGGAAGGACCTTCTTTCTCAGGGACGGGGCACCCTGTGGCACCCTCGTCCCGATCTTTGGAGCCTCCATGTCTGGCTCCTGGACGGGACCAGGTAGGTTTGGGTACCCTACCACCTCCGGTGGTGGCTACCATCACTTCCGCTAGAGCGTCGTCCACGAGACACCGATAATGCGTTGAAGTGGAACCTCTTCGTCAGCTGGTGCTCTTCTCACCGAGAAGACCCCCGGAAATGCCCGATCAGCGTCGTGCTTTCCTTCCTTCAAGATGGGTTGGAGCGAAGGCTGTCTCCCTCCACCCTGAAAGTCTATGTTGCCGCTATCGCCGCACACCATGACTTCATAGAAGGTAAGTCTGTGGGAAAGCATGACCTGGTCATCAGGTTCCTGAGAGGAGCCAGGAGATTACATCCTCCTTGCCGCCCTCTCGTTCCCTCCTGGGACCTCGCAGTGGTCTTAACTGCCCTGCAGCATGCTCCCTTTGAGCCTTTGCAAACAGTGGAGCTCAAGCTCCTGTCAATGAAGACAGTGCTCCTGGTTGCATTGGCCTCTATTAAGAGGGTTGGGGACCTGCACGCATTCTCCGTTGACGAAGCGTGCCTGGAATTCGGGCCGGCTTACTCTCACGTGATCCTGAGACCCCGGCCTGGATACGTGCCCAAGGTTCCTACCACTCCCTTTCGGGACCAGGTGGTGAACCTGCAAGCGCTGCCCCCCGGAGGAGGCAGACCCAGCCTTGGCACTGCTCTGTCCAGTACGTGCTCTCCGCACCTATGTAGACAGGACGCAGTGTTTCAGGACCTCAGACCAGCTCTTTGTCTGTTATGGTGGGAAGCTGAAGGGAAGAGCTCTCTCCAAGCAGAGGTTGTCTCACTGGATAGTGGACACCATTGCTTTGGCATACCAGCAGCAAGGTCGACCGTGCCCCCTTGGTGTGACGGCCCACTCCACCCGGAGTGTGGCATACTCTTGGGCGTTAGCGCATGGCGCCTCGCTAACAGACATCTGCAGAGCTGCAGGCTGGGCGACACCCAACACATTCGCCAGATTCTATAATCTCCGAGTGGAGCCTGTGTCCTCTCGTGTGCTCGCTTCAACCAGCCGGCATTAGGACCCGCTCAGGTGTCTTCGCTTGCTCGCCATTTCACTCCTCGGACTGGATACGTGCAATATTTTCCTCAGGTGAGCTTCTCCGAAAGCCCTGAGTTCCTCCTGCACTCCTGACGTCGACCCAGTGTCTTTGTACCTGTGCGTCGGCTAGGTGCCTCCCGTGTGCATGGTCCCTCTACGGAGCTACCCCCACATGTGTATTCCCACTGTAAGCCTCTCTGAGCATGTGTCTTCCCTTGGCAAGCCACCTTGCCACCCCCTGGGGTTTAAAACTTTTCCACCTGCGGCTGGATACCCCAGTGTATTCCCGTATGCATCCTATGGGTCATATGTGTATTCTAAATTCCCCCCCCCCCCCGTTGGGCTGGGTATATTCTGCATATCCGCTAAAATTGTGGCATATGCTCCCCAGTGTACTTGGTATTCCTGTGTTAAATAGGAGTCCCACTTGTCCAGTATGACAGGGATCTCAGATTTACGCAGGACTGGAAGACAGCTGTGAAGGTGGCGTGATTAGACTGGTAACCCCATTCGTCGTCATCCGACGGAACTCGGAGTGACGAACGAAAGGGAACGTCTCGGTTACGTATGTAACCCTCGTTCCCTGAGTGAGGGAACGGAGACGTTCCGTCTTCTTGCCACTTCCGCTGTATACCGCGGGGATCGCCTGAGCTCAGTCTTGGCTCCTCAGCGAAGAAACATATCTGCTAGATGCAGGACTTCCTCCTTATATACCCACGAGGTGGGGCGGAGTTACGTCATGCAAATTCCGCAGACCCATGGCATTTCTTTGCCATTGGCTCGTTTTGTATACTCGAAGTTGATAGGCTTTCTATGCGAAACCCCATTCGTCGTCATCCGACGGAACGTCTCCGTTCCCTCACTCAGGGAACGAGGGTTACATACGTAACCGAGACGTTTTTTTATTATTATATTTTTTTGTTATTTTGGTTGAAACTCAATAATAGTCGATCAATAATAGAAGTGGTCTAAATATTAAAACGTAAATATATATATTTTCAGTGGAAGTCCAAAAAATGTCCAATCATTGTATTCGGTCCGCATAGAATTTTCTTCCTGTAGACAGACGTCAGTCACAGAGCGCCGCAAACAAACAGCCGCCGCATTTTACAGTTCCTCCTGAACCAAAACAAGGTTAAGTTAAGCTTGAAGTTTAAGGCTTGTTCACACCCAGGGCGATAGCGATAAAGATAACGATAATTATATAGTTCTAAAAATCTTTGTCAATATTAAAGAATAGCAGAGTTCACACCACAGCTATAACGATAATGATTTAGAAAAACGACATTGTTGGGACACTTTCGGATTATTTTTTTCCAGCTTCAATCACTGACATCCTATCAGAATCCATACTAATTTAAGGGCTCGCACATTTAAAATGGCAGACGACATTGCGGAGGAATTAACCCTCTGAGCCCGACGGCATCGTCGACGACGTCACACATCACCTCCGAGAAATTTTGATATTACTCGATTATTTCTTACCGTTATTTCCAGCAGAAAGCTAACGAGCTAGCCATCACGGGGGTGTCTTTGGTGTCTTTCTAGCCTTTATAGAAGGTTTTCTATCCAGCCTGGAACTTGTGCATCCTTTCGGAGTTTTTCAGCAATAAATCCAAACGTTTATATCCAACTTTGATACACTTGAAGTCCATAATTTATACAAATTCCGTCATTTTTGCCGCTAGCTCGATGCTAGCTGCCATTTTGGATATCACGTGATGGTTTTTGACCAATTACAGGCTGATCCGTCGTAAACATTGGGTGCGTCATTGTCATTACGCACGCACGAACCAAGTGGAGAGAGAGAGAGAGAGAGGAGAGAGAGAGAGAGAGAGAGAGAGAGAGAGAGAGAGAGAGAGAGAGAGAGAGAGAGAGAGAGAGAGAGAGAGAGAGAGAGAGAGACGCACGGAGACGCGCGTTTCACAGAGAAACACAGAGAAATAGATGAAAAAAGGCATGCAGGATGATGGATTTTCAGGAGAACAGAGCTTTTTGACAGATGAGGAACTAGATTGGAAAGACCCAGCGAAGTGCCATTTATTATTTACTGTAAAAAGTATTATAGTAGTATAAATGTGGTATAAAAGTATAAAAAGATATATAAAATAAAAATAATAAATTAAATAAAATGCAAAGCCTTGATGTGCCTCTTGTGATTGCTGTTATGAACGTTTTGAGGCTGGCACCATGAATTTCATGAAAACGCTGGACTTCTTTTGAAAAATGTAATAGTTTTGGTTCTGTACAAGGAATTCATAATGTTTATTTTTTTTCTGGTGCTTCCAGGACTCCAAAGACATGAACAAACTGTTTTCCAGAGGAAATTTGATTAGCTTTTATTTATTTGTGTGTGATTTCAATAAATATTTGAGTGATTCAATTTCAGATTTATTTTTTCTTTTGTCTTTATGGTCCCATAACTTATTTTACATTCAGGTGACATCAATGTAACACAAATATGCTGAAAGTTCAATTTGTCCTGAAAAAAAAGAGGTGTGTAAATTGTCTGTGCACAAAAGGGTTGATGTTTTACAAGCTTTATTAGTGAATAACACCAGAGGGAAAATTTATTGTAAAAATACCCTTAGGTCTCTGAGGGTTAATCGCGAGGTGTTTGACAAGTCAAGCCCATTTTCAAGATAATGGATATGCAAAACAATCGTTCATAACCTGTGAATAAATGGTGAGAAGTATTACCTCAGGTATCCAGCACTCCTTTCCACAACATTGTCTTGCTTCCTTCCTTTGAAGTTGCGGTGAAAAAACTAGCCATTGTTTTTATTCCACTATATTGAATACGTCAGCTAAATTCACTGTTAGATTATTAGATCGATTACACTAGCTTTATTCAAAACACAGCATGCTGAGGACATCTTCTGGTTAAAGCCGTGTAAATGCAACAAGAAAAGCAAAAACATGTTCAGTGACGTTTTACCAGAGGTGGGAGACTCGAGTCATATGACTTGACTCGAGTCAGACTCGAGTCGCAATTTTCTGGACTTGAGACTTACTTGACTAGATCTCTGATAAGACTCGACTTGACTTTAGACTTGCTCCTTGTGACTTTAGACTTGACTCGGACTTGTGCCTATTAACTTGAAATGACTTGTGGAAAAAAAAAAATGTTTCAATTATTGTGATTTTTTTCTATATATTTTCCAAAAAGTCGGCGAACCCAAGCTATATGCATGCGTAAACCGCTAGACGCTATCAGGAAGCCGCTTGCCGTCTGCCAAAACAGCAGATCCCTCCGCGGACAACATGGACACAGCAACAACATAGGAGGGAGCGCGGGTGGTAATGCACTCACTATGTGTGTGCGGGTTGAGGGAGAATAAAACGATTCGCGGGACACCCGCAAACTAGAACTATATATGAATAAAACATAAAAACTAATACATTTTTATTCATCTGTTGCAGAAAAGCAATAAGAAATTCTATTTCTAACAAAATAGAAACGATTTACAGGCCAAAGTTTCTATTTCTAACAAGTTTGCAGCGTTAAACGATGTAGCCAATCACAGACATATGTGTTGATTTCTTGAACGCAATAATGGCCAATCAGAAGCATTTACGATAGACTCCCCTCACCGCTCAAAACGGACTTTTTGTTCAGTGCTGAATTCTGAATGCTGACAAACCCTTTATTTATAACAAACAAAGTGTATATATTATGAAAGCTTCATTGATAATAACAGAGATCGGTGAGATCGCGATGAACTGATGTCGGCTTTTTAGAAATTATCAAGGGAGCGCACTTTGCGCGCAGTCTTAGTTTACACTTTCATAGGGGACATCACAGCAAAATAACTATATGTAGGGCTAGCACAAGATGGGAAAAGTTTTATTAATCCTTGTTTACTTGTTAATTTAATTTATTTTTATTTTAGAGCATTTAAAGTGCTTCTTAATGATATTTTATTTATTACACACAAGTTAATTTATTTATTTTTGTAACCCATCATCCCTCTGTGGGATGAGTAATTAAGTAATAAAAGTCTCAGAGTTAAAAAATGTGTAAAACTAGCCTGTGTGCGACTTGGTATGACTTGATGACTAAGTTGCGACTTGACTTGACTTGACTTGACAAAGAGTATGACTTGACTTGACTTGACCCTTAAAACAGAATGACTTGACTTTGACTTGCAATGTTAAGACTTGGACTTGACTTGAGACTTGCATTTAGTGACTTACTCCCACCTCTGCGTTTTACACACTTTGAAACATCAGCGTGCGAGCTTAGAATAAACAGACCGTTATCGTTCATTGGTTTGGACGCAATATATAATTATCGCTATAGTTATCTTTATAGTTATCGTTCTTGTTGTGAAGTTATCGTAGACTCGGATTTCTGTGTCAACACTATCAACCCCAGAATGAATCTGCAGCAGTCAGGTGGTACAAATAAGAGCTCTGTAAGTTGTTTACGTTCTTTATTATTGCGATGTTATGTGCTTTGAGACACAAGGTAATTTAACGCCGTCTCTCGTGACGCTATGCAGAATCTGATGTGTCGTTTGTGTGTTTTTAAGGAAGCGTGGCTTTGAAGACGCTCTGAAGGGACAGGGGATCTTATCCTTTTAAAGCTAGCTTGCTAATGCTAGCCTCTCTGTAATTACCTACTCTACCTTTAAATAATTGTTGTATAGTGTGGCTAGATTAATGTATATCTAGCTAGGCTCAGACTGTGTGTCTGAATTCATTTATTTCTGTTTTCTACATCAGCAATTCCAATGCCTAAACTTCACATTGGTCCTTTTAGCTGCATGTAAAACAAAACAGCAATGCAAATTGTGAATAAATTATACATGGAAAGCGAGCAGCGCATCAACACCTATTTTATTAGAGTCACTGAAGTCACTGCGATTTTACACGCTTCCACGCTACTCTTTCAGCTCTGTTGAACTCAGTCTTTAGACTATAGAATTTAATATACATATTATACATGTAATGACAAAAACGCATGTTCCTTTAAAAAGCCTGCATCCCGACCTAGAAACTGAAGATTGGATTCCAGTAGCATAGAGATATTTTGATCTGAGTTTCCGTCTTGATGCTGTGTGTTTGATACGCATGGTGACTGGTTCCTGTGGATCGGATGTGGCAAGTGGAGAATTCTCAGCGAGGAAAACTGGCTTGAAATCCTCTAATTTAGATCTCAAAAATAACATTCAGAGTTTGCTGGCACTCAGATAGTCATTAGGGCTTCACTTCATTTTCCAATGATGCCATTGCGCCAGCACTTCAATATTTCACTGCGTGGAGAATAGATGAACGTTTGAACATCAAATAGACACAAAATGTTTATTTGATGTGTCGAATGCTTAGTTCGCCCCAAAAATGAAAATCCTGCAATTATTTACTCACCCTCATGTTGTTCAAACTCTAATTTGTCTTGCTTTCTTCCTTGAAACACAAGAGGAGAGATTATTCATGCTGCTTTTTTTTACCCCTTATAATGAAGAAATTAATTATCGATTTAGTAATTCAGAAATAAAAATGCAAATTCACCCTTTAATTCATTATACAAAAGGAGATAGTTTGCAGAATGTTCATGCTTTTTTTCCCATTGAATGAATGAATGAATTATCAATTCAATAGAAAGATGGATAGATGAATCTCCATTAGTCTCTGGGATCAGAAGTGAGCTCAGTTTCCTCTGATCTGATTACAGTCTATTCACTTCATCCACTGGAAACACACTTTATTATCATTCTCAGTGTATTCTCACGTCTTCCCTGTACGGGTCCACTGTGTAGCTTCTGTAATTGATATTGAATACAGATTTATTGTCATAAAGAGCCACAAACGCTCAGTTATATTATAACTTTTCATTTGTGTGTGAAAAATATTTAAAAAAATTAATTCAGAAATAAAAAAGTAATGTGATTAAATTGACATATTTAATATGTTTTAGTACTATATATATTAAAGGATAATTCCGGTATTTAGCACTTTGAGTCTATTTTCTAGTTTGTTTTGGATGAACTAGAGTGGTGGACACAGAAATGTTGACGATGGGTCCTGTCTCGACTTTTTGACTCTTTTAGAATCGCCTCTGAGCGCTTCTGAGTGGCTGTCTATGGGCATGCACAAACATGTCCTTAAAACAACCCTTAAAGTTCGTTTTCAAAACTGTGCAACTCAACGAGTGGTTAGGGGTGTTCGTTGATGTTCCAAAACAAGTAGCGTAGCGAAATACAGTTTCTGTCGTGTTTTATTTATATAAGCAATGAGTCCTCCAACAGAAATCATGCGATTTTACAAAATGCCAAATAAAACACGACAGAAACTGTATTTCGCTACGCTACTTGTTTTGGAACATCAACGAACACCACTAACCACTCGGTGAGTTGCACAGTTTTGAAAACAAACTTTAAGGGTTGTTTTAAGGACATGTTTGTGCATGCCCATAGACAGCCACTCTGAAGCGCTCAGAGGCGATTCTAAAAGAGTCAAAAAGTGGAGACAGGACCCATCATCAAAATTTCTGTGTCCACCACTCTAGTTCATCCAAAACACACTAGAAAATAGACTCAAAGTGCTAAATACCGGAATTATACTTTAAATTCAGTTAAAACTTCATGTGAACTTTCCAATTACTTGTTTTGGTAAAAGCATAAAAAAAAAAAACAAATTAAATGTTGCATTTAAACCTACTTATTTATTGTTATATTTAGCTATTTTTGTAAACATGACTTAAATAAGCAGTATTAAAAATGTATATTTGTCAGCTTGTAAAATGAGTTAAGTCAAAATTTTAATTAATCATTTTAATTAAGTAACTAATATTTATATTTGATTCTATTTGAGCTGAATTTCAATTAAAAGAAATGTTTTCAATAGTTTGTTACAATAATTATTAGTCAAACAGAAATCACACATTTTCTCTTTTCAGTTTTACAACTAAAAACAGAAAACTTTTTTATGCGTTCTGACCATAAATTTACACGACAGCGGAAACGCAAGGATTAAAAGTGCACGTTTTTTTTAAATGATACCGTTATCGTCTCTGTGTAAACTACAAAAATGTGCATCTGTAAAACAGTGACATAATGCCATGTTTATTACGTGTTCAATTTATATGTGTGTAGTGTTTCTTTACAATGTGACATCACATCTACTGGCCTGGCATAAATAATACAGCGGTTTTAGTCATTTTCGCGAAAAACATACATTTAGCCATTTTTAGCTTCCCATTAGATTAACGTTTTAAGACAACTTGCTCAAGTAAATTTTTATAAAATCAACTTGTTCTTTTTATTCTTCCAGTGAAAAGTTTATGGTGAGACTCAACAAAAATGGTGGCCCAAAAAACCCAGAGAAGGTTGACCGCCTCTGCGCACTCTTTACGGTAGGAACGCTTTAATCAACATCATTGTAATTGCTATGGCTAAATGATACATTCGTTCATATGAAAAAAGACGCTGAATGGCTTCTCTTATTTTCTCGCAGGACCTAAGCAACAAGGACATGAAGAGAGATCTGTACATTGTGTCCCAGGTCATCAGGACGGGTGAGTGTCCCGTCTCATTTTGTGTCTTTCCCTTTCTGTCTCTTCCTCTATCTATTTCCTTTATTTGGAGCCAAATGTTCCCAAGTTGCCACAAGGCACTGCATTTCTGCCAGCACTTGCATCTCTAGAGTAGTTACGTAAGTGTGGTTTCATTCCATTTTATACGGGACGAGAACAGTCTCAAAATGGAAATGGCCATTTTAACCTCATTTGTGAGGATTCCGGAAACTTCCGTTATCTTTACATATTATCACGATGAGGAGTGGAAGTGTTTGAATTAGTTGAATTAGTAGAGTAGTGAATGTGATTCGATTTCTGTCCATTTCAATTCATGAATAAATTGAATGATACATTTGCATAAAAAAAATAAGACCCTGCATGGCAGTTTTATTAAAATATATATTATATTGACACATATAAAAATATTTCACAGTCTTCAAAATAAATGTCACAACATAGATGTAAATATCACTGTTTATTAAAATGTATTATTATTATGGGCTATCAAGCGATTAACATTTTTAATCAAATTAAATCAAGTCATTGAATCATTGGTTCACCCGATTCGTTTGCTCAAAACACGGATTCATTCAGAAACGAAACACTGTAGTTCTGGTCTTTTTTTATGTATTTGACTTGTTGCATTCAACTTTTTGAATCTAACTGATAGCAATGACTGTGTGATTTACAAAAAGATATTTTTAATGTAAATTGTCATTTCCTACTGGACAAGATTTGTATAATTTATGCAGATGGTAGTATGTACATTTCTGACCGTATGTATAATGCACTCTGTTCAGGACGGATGCTGTTAAACGACTCGAAGAAAGGCCCCCCCCACGTCCAGTACCGCCGGCCGTACGGGTGCGCAGTGCTAGCCATGAGCGACGTCCTCCAAACCATCTCTGAACTCAAAGAGGAGAAAGACTTTGTGCTCAAAGTTTACACGTAAGCCTCTTCTATGCACTTTAGAGCCATTTATCTGCTTGTTTATCAATTAAATCAAACAGAAAGACTGGGGAACTACGTTTATTATGAGCTACATTAAACCGTGAATGAAAAATTGCTCGCTTGCCTTATTAATTCTACAGTTTTGACAAAACACTTGAGCACTGATGGATAAAAACCACTCAGGAATATATTAACTTCTCTGTTCCGAAAAGAACTGAGAATTATTGTAGCCTCCATCATTGGAGATTTGCGAAGCTGAACGTTGTAAACACAAATTCATGTAAAATTGATGGACACTATGCAGTGTGCGGATCAGAGGAACATGTTTGCTTTACGACTGACAGGAGGTTTTCTCAAACTCGGATTTGTCATAGCATTTTGATAACTGATGTAAGATTTGCATGTCAGAACAGCTCTGTTACAAACCTTAAGATGCTGCCTACCTAGACAGTGATTTAAGGCGTCTTATGCTTATATCATGGAGGCTTTTTCGTAAGGTAGTCAAATTTATGGGAAAGAAATCATCAAAGTTAGTGGACGACAGTTCAAGAAACTATGTCAAACTATATTGTATTCATTCAATATATGTATGCAGTAGTTATATTTTATAATAATATGTATATACGCTGTATAGATTGTTGTGCTAGTACCATAGCAACATGCTAACATCAACTATGCTAACATAACTCTATTGGAACAAATTGTGAACATTCTAATTCAGTCACATGAGGTTTCATTTTGGATAGAATGCTTTTATATTTTGTATGTCATTATATATTTATATGTGCTGTTTGTTGTTATGCTTGATAGAGTATTGTAGCATAGCAACATGCTAACATCAAACTCTATTGGCAGAAATTGTGAATGTTCTAATTCAGTCACTCATTAGGTTTCATTTTGGAGAGAATGCGTTCATATTTTGTATTTCATCCA